>OY804601.1:14339237-14741992 GCA_963680895.1 Fragum sueziense | reverse complement strand
ACTAGAAAAATGCTACTCTCCAATATGATTAAAGAACCTGTCGAACGTATCATATGGTGTTTCGGACAATGGCAACACCTCTACGACGAAATTCAGCGTACAATACCTTGGATAGAATTCAGTCCCGGTATCCCCGACTTCTTAAGTAGTAGGGATTATTTTGATGCCAGAAAAAAGAACCTCATTATTTTTGATGATCTTATGACGGAAGCTAAATGTGACCAGCGTGTCGCCGATCTTTTTACGAAAGGAAGTCACCATAGAAATCTCTCAGTCATCTACCTAACCCAGAACCTATTCCCACAGGGTAAAGCCTGCAGAGATATCGCTTTAAACACACAATACCTGGTCCTATTCAACAATCCTATTGACAGACAACAAGTCGCAACATTGGCCAAGAGAATATATCCCTCTAACAGCGGGATATTTATGAAAATCTTTGAACAAGCGACGACTAAACCTTACGGATACTTGGTGGTAGATCTAAAATCGAGTACGCCGGAAAAAGACCGTTTTCGCACCGACATATTTGAACAGAACAAAATGCCACGGTCAGAAGGCAGCCGGGATTCAGATAGTGATGACGATATGGAATATAGCGGCGAAGAAATAAAAGAGAGGCAACCTTTCCTGCGACCTCCGTTCAAACGAAATAAAGAGGCTGATAGCGATAATGAGTCAACTGATGGCGACGAAGTTAAAAAGAAAAGACGAATTTCTATGGGACCCCCTGGTAAACGATACAACATAGATTTGCGAGAACGAGGTTTGCGTAAAGAAATATGGAACAAACGATTTCAAGAGCCTCTACGAGAGTCTAATCGGGAGCAGTTCAATGCTAAAGTCAACGACTACTTGGACGAAGGGCATACACGCCAAGGTTCTATCGCCAGAAGCGCGAATGACATTTTACCGAGTTTACGCAAGCAGTTAAGGTTAGAATACGCTGATTTTCTCATTGATTACCACCGCTTAGAAGAAGGCACCATACAACCGCAAATCCTGCAATCGGCCGAGACTCTCAGAAAAGAACACGGGATGGATATTGCAGAATCTATAAGACAAGCCATAAAACTAAGAAAAGATCTATTTAACGATTTATGGCCAAACCATAGTGTTAGTGACGCTGACAATAGCAAGGGTAACGATGAAGGTGATTATAATACCGATGACAATGCAGATGAAAGTGACGATAGTAGAGATGACGAAGAGGATGAATAGTGAATTGTAATTGTATTCACAATGCAAATAAAAGATAAAAACATTTTGATAATGCTCATCTTTTGTTTTCCCTTCTGTATTACCACCTCCAACAAACAAATATTTCCAACGATTAACAGAATCTTAAAGATAATTTTCTAATTTTTTATAACAGACATTGCAGACAACAAAATCAGTCAAAAGGTTCCAGTCGCTTAAAATTGTCCCAAAGTATTTTAAATACCCACATCAGTACTACGCAAATGACTCCGAAATAAATAACGGAAATGAACCCATCAATATTTCGTAAGTGAGGCCAGGTTTCTAAGGCAGTGACCCCCTCCCTTAGATGTCTGACCTCTCTGTATTATATCATAAACCTCAAGTGACCCGTCTGTATTATATAAGTGACCGTTTATTGCACTTCCTGTATGACATAAGTGACGTCGTAGTTAACCATCTACTACTGATATTGAATCCAGCGAGTCCTCAGGACTCACAGTCTTAAAATTGTAAAAAAATCACTGCGTTATGTGCACTCAAGATTCACCGATTCTGGTAAATCAAAATACATGTATAATAAAGGGTGAAAAAGTGGTATGTACAAAAATGCGTATATACAGCTTATCTAAAAGATTCACTGGACTTTATAACTTGATCAGAGATGGAGAACGTTCCTAGACTTCTATTATGTGGTGCCTACCAAGAAAAGCATCCTCGGAAATCCAGTGGTCATAGCTACGCTACATGTCATGTAGCGTGGCTATGGCCACTGGGTTTCCGAGGATGCAAGAAAAGGGACACGTATTTTTAGTCAAAAGGCCTGCAACCACAACTACCGAACCAGATTTGTTCGCCCGACAAAGGCTACTGGGTGGTCAAATAAGGACATGGTTTGATAATGTGTCGCTGTTTTTCCACAAAAACCTCGTAACTGCAGCTTGTTTTAAGGTTTGTGTTGAAAATGGACGATAAAGTTCCACCTTAAGTGTGGTTATGCATATTCATACTTTGTTGGTAGGGTGAATATTGAAATATAACAAGTTGTGATTGGTTTGTATAGTAGTTTCATGTAAAATAACCGTCATTGTTCTATAAATTTACGCATACGGCATTGATGAATGTACGTGTAACATATATAGTTTTAATTTTGATTTTTAAACACTTTCTTGCAATTCCAAAAAAGAGACTCCTATTCCTTAATCATTTGTGCGTAGTCAATATCAAAGTTATTATTTTACAGTTAAGGAAAGGTCTTTTTGTGATTCTTGATAACTTATTGTTGTTGTTGCCAAAAGAAATGTTAGATCGGTACCGAACGGACCCGTGCGTCCTTTCGTATTTGTTAATGTTTGTAAAAATGTTAGTAGGATAAAGATAAATGGCTTCGATTTAAGCAGCGTGTCATGTAATCCCAAATACATTATAAAAGGACTTACCTTGGATTTGATTATTGCGTATTTGATAAAGCTTATAAAACCCACAAAAGTCACAGTCAAGACATAAAATCCATTTGAAATATCGACAGCCCTCCAATATTCAATACTGAACACCGTTTTTAAGATCGTGCAGAGATCAACTTCAAATCATTTACTTGTAATTGAAATTTCAAGTCGATATCTTAGGCAGAGAGCGATAGCACTTCAAAAACTATTTCAGATTACTAATAACCGACAACGTGGACAAATTATACTTAAAATAATTAATTCCTAATGAAATTGTCGTGTTACTGAATACCCCAATTGAAATTAGATAGCCATACACGTGTTTATTTTGAATTCACACATGTCAAGAGGAATTTATTCGACTATACATGTATGGTTCACTGCATAAAAATATTCAATACATGCGTATATCCCACATGAATGGTTTATATTGATTTTACAAACAGAAGAAAAGAGAAGTCTATTCTTGTATGTACAGAATTTGCTTACATGAGAACAGTAGGCTAAAACCCAAAAGGAAATATCTCTCTTTTTTTTCGTTGGCCGAAATGTTATTCAAACACTAAAAAATGTTGTGCTGGTTACATAAGCACATGTATCCTTTTTATTCTTTCTGTGCAAATATATTTCCCTTTGCTATATCATTTTCCTATTATAGACCGTTTGCATCATCTTTCAAGTTAGATTTGTCTTGTAATTTTCTGTTTATCAAAGTGCAATAGAAATGTGTTGGGTTTTTGCGCTTTCACATATAAGTTGCACCATTTGGAACTATCGTTTAAGAAAGTCTAAAAGAACCAATACCAACAAAATCATAATCTTTTTGAAGCTTAAACGAATCTAAATAATTAATTTGTTTAAAAATGCATACAGCAATCATTGCTTTATTTTACACAGTATACCATAATACTGTAAAGAGTCTTGTCTGAATTCTCTAATTATATAATATATCGCGACTTAGTGAAAAAGCTTTGAAAATATACACGAAATTGTAAAGGCTACGCTTACAATATTTTGTATTAATCTATAGATGAAAAATGTTGTTAGTCGATTTGATATGTCTATCCTAAAGATGCCATATTGACCATCAATATTAGATATCAGATGTTCCTAAAATTCCTGTCATTGTTTAACAAGTATACAAAATTCCATATCTTATATAATGTATTTTTTATCATTACACATTTGACCACAAAATCACTTATTAGATTATTATCTATCATTTATGAATGCATAGAATTAATACGGTTGAAGTTTATGCATGCCGAAAAGAACCATTTTGAAAGGTAAGTACACGCGAAAACATATCGCAATTAATTGTTTATTTTAAGTTATTGAGCCTTTAAATCATTTCATTGTTGCAATGCACAAAACTTTTAAAGATTTTTGAGTTTAGTTTATTGATCGCTGGTGATAATCCAAACATCATTTGGCAAACCAAATAGGCGAATATAATGCAGTGTATGAAAAATATATATAGAATGAACCAGTGCATTGATATATTTTGTATATTAACCATGCGTTTATTCATTAATTCACCACGTTGAAGACTTTTTTCCATTTAGATATCTTTAAAAACTGTGTAATGCTGATCCCGATATTGCAGTCGCTTTGGCTTGCAGTATAGAGCAAGATCAGCCTGCACATACATGCAGTCTGACCTTATTCTATTCTATCAGCTGGTATAAATGGAGTTTATAAAGGGTTAGTTGACGTCGGGGTTCTCACAACAGGTCATTTTGACATAGGAATCATAGACAAGGCATCCCAGAGCCTTAGTCTAGTGCTTGTGATCGCGAGGGTAGCACAATAACACACGGATCAACAAGGCACCGCCGGCGTAATATTAGGGAAAATCATTGAAAGTGACGGACTACACCACATAATCAAACAATAGCGCACATAGATCTATATTCAGTCGCTATATATTGGTATACGCGGGGTACCTTTTCAGACATTCAAACCCAAAGAAAACCAACAGAGCATATTAAACGTTTTTTATTTACACCCTTTCATTGACAAATGAATAGATTATTATTTGTATATTTGTGCGCACCGGAAGAAAATAGAAATCGAATTTCCCAACCCTTAGATAAGTTTCTTTCGGTATTTGGTAGGAGTTTTTATATACCTGTATTTTAAAAAGAAAAAAAGAAAACACATTTACGTGAGCCTTTGGAAGGAATTCTTTGACCTCTACCCATTTGCTGACATTTTCTTTCTAATTGTAGCGGATATTCATCAATCAAACATCCTGAAACTAAAAGGATTACAAGAAAGAATTTCCAGAGGAAAAACGAGAAAAATAAAAATGAATAACGGTACTCATAATTCGCTGTCATTTGCAGAGTTTGTATTTATGTAGACAGCAGCTGCTGTTCGCTAGTGTTACCGTTATAACTCAAGAGTGCTAATATTGCGTTATGAAGTGGGTCTACTTTACTCTGAAGTGCTTGCAGGCTTCAACATTCATTTACAATCCTTTACTACCGCAATATTTCATTCTTTTTACCTGCATTGTGCAAGACAAGCAGTATTTTCAATGAAAAATTGTGTAAATTTTAATACGACAACTTCCAATCGATCTAATTATATCTATTGAATCTGTTTTAAGAGTCGTATGTTATATAAATATCGCCGATTTCTCCCTAGAGTTTCATTTCATTCTTTTCCTATTTCGGACTCATAAGTGATCGTCTCGGAAAACGTTTTATGTAATGAATTGAATAAAAGGGTATCTCTCTTACCCTTTTCCAAAAAGTCCTCTATTGCACGTTCCTTAAAGAAATTGAGTGGAAAAACATAGAAACAAAAGAAGAAATATGCTGATAATCAGCATAGTATCTTTTTGCCTCAATATTATCCGTACCATAACCAGACATTTTCTATATAAACACTATTAAACTTTGTAGTCTGCTGCAGCTTTCAGGTTGGAATAGTCCATTTGATTCCCTATAGGAAAGGATACCTCCTTCACAATCAAAAGAGGTGTGCGTTAAAACTATCATCATAACGTTACAAAATGACATCCGCCAGACTTTGACTTCTTCACGCAATGTTTGTTTGTTCTCGTTTTATTACAGATTCATTTTTATTTCATCATCAGTTACTCTACATAATTCGTTCTTTGTTGATTGACTAATATTTACCCTTAGGTCTTACATCGTGTGAGCTGAGTTTGAAACATACACGCAGCTGCTTTTCTTCGAAAACCTTGTAAGAAAAAGTGTCGATATTCTCTCATTTATGTGTACGGCAAGATACATGTAGTATATAAGCGCCCATTATGCTACGCCCGGCTACATAGGTTTCTAAGAATTTTAGACAAAAGTAGATTTAGAGTAGACGACAGAATAAATGTAACTAGAATCGTATTTTTTCTTGGCAACAGAAAACAACGAATGTCGGTACATCATCTTGTTTACTTTAACAGACCAACAATTGAAGCACAAGTGATATTATGTCACCCATCAATTAGAAGCTGTATGTGACATACACCCAATGTAAGGTCACGAACGGACAAACATAGGACCTGAAAAGATTCATTAAAATACATCCCATTAGATTACAAGTGTGCAGAACCATATTACATGAATAGGAATCAATTTTTATCGGAACTCTTTTTGTGTACTACGACCTGAAGCATTTAGATCTAGTTGTGGTTTGTCTCCGTATATTGCAGTTCTTTCATTTTACACGATATACTCGAAATACTTAGGCATGGTTTCGTAAAATTATAAAAAAAAAATCAAGAATGGTCGGATATATGTTGTTTGTGTCACATGTGTATTACTTTTCTTTGTGTTCACCTGGTTTTGAAACTCGCTTACCTCTATTAAAGTAAATTTCCATTATACGGTTCGGTTTCCTATATAATGTACTATGGCGTTTAGAATCAAATATTTAGAACATGTTTTCCTTGGTCTGACAAGGTTTTTTTCATTAAATTCTATAAAGGGGTGTATGGTAAAAGTAACGGACGAAAACTCTGCTCGGATATTGAAATTATACCTATGTACAATGTACCATTTATTTTGATGATTGCGTACAATGTCAGATCACTTCCACTCCTAAGGAGTTGTGAAAGTGTATGTTAATTTCGCTTGATGGCCTATTTGTGTCCCTTGTATATTCCTTCATTCTTTGAACCCCTTATTCCACTGAACAAAATGTAGCTAACACGTTCTGCTTCAATACATATCAGAAGAGGTGTCGCAAAAAAAAGTGCAAAAAAACAAAAGTAGCACAAGACGAAGTTATATCATTTTGACAATTATTGAAGCAGTTCTGAATAAATCCGATATGGCAAGTAAACAAATCAAAGTGCGATAATCACTGTTTCAGACGTTACATGATTATATTGATTTATGTTATCTATTGATGTGCATATGTGTATACAATTGACATAATCTGTACACAACATGGTACCCAATCAATATATCAAAGTACCTTTTGAGATTGTCTGTTGGAACACTTATTTTGAAAACATTGACCCTTGAATTAATTGTTGTACCCACTTCTCGATATACACCGGCGCTCAAGATTTCACTTAGCATACAAGTCAAGTGAAGCTTTTGTAGACGAATTGAGTATATACTTAATGGTTAAGTTGATTTGGAGCTTTTTGAAGCGCCTTCTCAATTGAACAATAGAGCAATCGAGTTGAAGAACTCCTCAATTGATTTCGTGCGCATAGGTGTTGCACATTCATCTCACTAAAATCAGGCCTATTGCTTGAAGGAATTCTTCCGACCTTCTCCTATAACCAGGCGTTTGTGCAATCAACAATTGTTACAATGTCGCGCCGGGTTGATGCCTTACGTGGCCTTGTTTTCTTGGCGTGTTCTTCGTGTCAATGTAGACGGACGGTCTCGAAGTGTATTTAGAAAACCATTGATGCGTAACATTCAAGCTAATCACTAAGGTCATGTTTAGTTGAAAGTAATATTAGGTGAACAGATGTAAATATATAGGCCTACCTGTGAGAAGTTCCAAGGGCTCCTCCCTCCCCGACTGCCTAAGTGAAATGTTTGGTCAGGATGCGTACCTAGGGTGGTATTCAGTGGCACCATATAGATTAAAACACAGAATGCCTTTATAAAACCACACAACAACCAATCCGCTAGGTCGAGATATACGATCTCGTCCAATCAGATAGCTTGTAATGTATTTTGCTATTGACAGTCGATTTAGAAATGTTGGTCAATACAGTACCTTGTATGTACTCTTTTTTAATCACCCCAAATTTTCATTTCTTGTAATATTTACTCAGTTATGGGAAAATGGTCCTCGATAAAAAGTGGAAAACTTAAAATTGATATTTGCGCTTTGAGATAAAGGTTCCTTTCTTTAAGGTCGAAAATAATGCGATGGACCACACAGCATGACAAACTCTGACTATCCCCATGTTGTTTTGTTGACTGAAATGTCTAGCACGGATCCCTGTAAAAAGACAGACTTGGCCTACACAATACTGATGAAGCATTTGGCTTATTCAAATCTCAATTTATCTTTCTTCACTATGATGATAGGACAGAGTGTTTAGGTACGGACGGTAATTACAATATAGGGATGCGCTCGAAATAAATGAAATTATCGTTATATTTGTTTTTTATATCTTCTAATTAATTTCCACTTTCGTCGACCAACCCTGTCTGCACCGAATATATTGGTACAGTAAATAGACAAATTTATTGTCCTTCGTTTATGCAAAAAAGTTGATTTTGTTTTAAGTATATTAGATCTTTTGCACAACGATTTGGCATGGTCATTTTTCTGCGCTGTTTTGCAAATAACAGTATACACTGAGATCTTATTTAAGTTGCTTTGTATTGCAATAGAAAAACATTTTTAGAAAAGAACAAAATGGGGGAAATGGACATGAATTTCGCCAAAAAGATGTAGGTCTAAATGAGATTAGGAAAAATGTTAATCGTTTGCAATCGAAGACGTTTCTATGGACCACTTTATTAACAAAAGTCCAATGATTAAAATTCAATATAGGTCTCAATTTTGTTCGAAGATTAAATCGTAAAATTGATATCATCTGGATTAATAAATGTATACTTTACTTAAATACTTTTTTAAAAAAGATTGACTCGATATTTACGACCGAATGTCTCAAATGTTCATAACTGTAATGAACGGAAATGGACTCCATGAGAAAAAAATATGAAATTATCGAGCGTCTTCCTGTCTTTACTAAATGGCCCTTGTTTCAGTTGACGAAAATACTCCTATCATTTACAGTAATTCTCTTTGTAGAAACTCTTTATAAAAATATGTAGACTATTCAATTTAGCATGTAAAATTGTTATACTTTAATTTGTGGTTTTGGCTATACACATAGGCCTACAACAAAATTAGACAGCAAAATTTCTATAGAGGGTGTTACAAAAATATTCTAATGAAGATAAGAAAAGGATTAATTCTGCTTTTATCTGTTACACTTCCGATTTCATAAAAGTAAATTATATCCACTTGAGAAAAGATGTTCAATTTCATATATGTTCTAGTGGCTGCCCTTAATAGATTCTGCCGTAAAACCAACGTACACATTTATTCTATTTAAAAGTTCTTGAATTATTAATTACCCCACTTAGGAAGTCGCTTTGCGTTTTCCGTGCACGCTTTTCAAATGCTTTCGTAATTTCAGTTAACGGACTGAACTATGCTTAACACATGTTTATGACTTTTTAACCTTTTCAGAAAAAAATCTGAATCGGAGGTATGCTTGGGAAAGTGTTTAAAGAAAGGAAGAAAATTCTGGTAAGCATAATTTGCTCCAAATCCCGTCCTTAGGCTATATTCCGACCCTAAACACATTCCCCCCTCTTTTTTGTAAAATATTTGAAGTGATAGCTTCGGCACTTTTCAAGTAAGATTTATCTGAAATTTTACGCCCTGGAAAAGAGTAAAAATAAAAAGGAACGGTTTTGTGTATCCGGTCGCGTGCGAAAGGTCCACCATTCATTATGCCATGTCGCATCTGGTAAAAGAGGCACATTTAAATGTCGTCAAGTAGATGTCGACAATTTCATTATCAGCTGCTCTCTTGAAACTTTGCAGCATTTTAATGGACTTTTCTGATGTAAAATATTGGAGAATGCTCATTATTCCAAATGATTATATTTTCTTTTATTCTTTTATCTTCTGAGGAATCATTACAAATGGGAAGTTCAGTGGGCACACTTTTGAACAAATCCATAAATACTTTGACTTTGTAACCTTGTCACTTTTTTGTTTCTTTTTTTTTTAATCTTGAAATCACAATTACGCCACGATGTCATTCGATAGACTGTGAGCGCGTTCCATTGGGCTGTCCATTACTGTTCCTAATGTTCTGTTCAAGTCATGCCGAATGGAATGCTCTCGGAACAGAACACGTGCCAGTCTAAAAATAAACCTTGACCGCCTGCTGGGTGTTGTGTATTGGACAAATATGGTCTTAAAATGCATAACGCATCACATTTGCTGAAATAATTTGATTTTAATTGTACAGTTTGATTAGAAATATTTATTTATTTCAACACTCCACAGTTGTAATCGAAGGTTGCCGTGCTAGTGACGTCACTGTTCTGCTTGCACCACCTCTTCTACGGGAACAGGCAGAACACGTTCCGAACACTGTTCTGTGTCATTCCATTGAGTACCGGACTGTTAGGAACACTCCGAACAGCCAATGGAACGCACCCTGTATTACGGATTTCATTTGACCTGACACTGGCATTTATTCAAAGTTTGTTCATATTTCGCATATAGGGTAACATTCTTCAAAAACACTTGTATCCTAGAACACGTAATAATTATATTATATAACAAGCATACAAGAAAATAATACTGATTAGCTATTTTGCAAAATCACATGCGTGTTATTTATGATAACAAAAATTAAAGCTGCGCAACGTGAAATGACATCTGTAATACGAACAGATCTACTAGATTACTGATGTTCTGCGTTAACGCATCCTTTTCGTATGACCTTGCAATTAATGAAAGTTGACGTAACGCGTGTTCTGTTCTGAAGTAATGTACGAACGGTTTTATAGGGAGTGATGTTGGTGAAATATGATGAAAGTCGGGAAGCTTGTCTTAATGCATGTTAATTTTAATAGGTAGAAAAATACGTATCTGCTTTCAGAAATCAATTTTCTTTTCGCAGAATTTGACCTTGACTGAACCAAGAGTTAAACAGAATTAAAGAGATTTCGTATCTTTAATCCTTTCACAAATGTCGATATGTTAGGATTTTAGGCCTACAAGTTGGCGAAGATTTAATTTGTGTACAATATATATCATAAAAATATTTAGACAGAAGGTGACTCGGGAATATCAGCGTGTACTTCTTTTGTCTCAATTTTTCCAAGACCTTTACTATTAGTATTAGGGACGTCAAAACTAGACAGTGCTTGTTTTTAAAGGTGTTAAGCGACTTTCTGAAAGTTATTACTACACATGGCGCATTACGAACTTATTATACATTGACCATCCGCACTTATGCGTCGTGAAATCAATTTGCTTAAATATCGATTGGCAATTATGACGGAGAATTTGTTCATTCGAACGCAAACGGGTTGGCTGTGGTTTTATGAATATGGTATTACTTATCTTATACAGGGTGTCCCAATAAAAACGGAACTTTAATTCAAAGTCAAATATTTTAAAGCGTAGCCTATGCGAAAAATCTAATTTTTGGATTTGCATTACTAAAGATACATTATTTCTGCATTTGTGTTCCAAATTTCACTTCAAAATATGTATTGGTTCAAAAGTGTTTAGCAATTTAATAATGATACTAAAAACGCTTTGACACGATATTGATTTTTGGGTCTTCTTTGTTTGTAAAAGCGCACTAACGGTCAGCTGTTAATTTCTTTGTACATACCGGTTTTTGCAAAATTTGATATAATCATACACGTGTCCGCATATATGCAAATTGAGTCCATAGGGTGGTTATTTGAATCAATTTTAAAGCACTTGTCATTTGAGCGCTGACCGCTATGTTGGCCAGTAAGAAAATAAGTTTGATATTTTGTTTGTATTCATTTTGGTTACATCGCAGGCTTGCTCTACTTCAACAGTTTATTCATTAGCGGAAAAGATGAAATGAAAATCCACTATTGTAAAAAAAAAACGTTTCAAAACCTCTTGGTATTGCATTGAATATTGTGAAGCGTCAAATTATTCAATGGGTGTACAGGCGTGCGCTGCTAAACGGAAAGACCGATGTCGTGTTAAAATGGTTTTCTGGGTGCAATAATTCAAATGCCAATATTTTCAAAACTAATTTACTTAAGGGCAATTTATAACAAAATGTTAACTACTTATAGGAGACTGTCGTTTCTATTGCATATCTTAATTTGGCGGAGAAATATTACTTGATACATGAGAAATTCTGGGTTTTCTTGGCACCCTGTATATTGACGATTTTTTCCGTGTGTTGTTGTTGTGTCACGCGATTCTCTGTCGTGTTTTGTTTCCACCCAGACAATCGAGGGAAAATATTTCGACCTTAATTTGAGCTCTAATAGAAAATAACTGCAGAAATATTTGGACAACAGACACAAATTCTTGTAACCAGTATTTTCTCCGTCTGTCTTAATATTTTGTGATCTATACTGTGCATAGTTCCTACTTTTATCAAAATTCGTTTTGTTGTCTGCAGCAGCTCTAAAATTGAAACAGCCTAGTTTGTTGCCGTTCGGAAAGGAGAAAGAATAGTTTGATCTAGGTACCTAAGAACAATTTAGTCTTTCATTCGTTTTGGCCTGGCTATAATCGCGATGTTTAACTGTCAGGTTTGAATGACAGGCACCGTCTGTTTTAATTATACGTTCATTATATTCCTACCGTAATTTCTTTTTCATGATAATTGGGAAAATGATGCGAGTTTAAAATGGTGAACACATATTTCGAATTATGATCGATGCCCTCTTTATCTGTCGAGGAAAAGGTATAAAAATGCAATTTTCTTCGTTAGAGCGGAGACTGGAAAAAGCTTGAACGTTCCAAATGGTCTTTTGATAGCCCTCTTTGCGATTTTTATGTATTTCACTTGAAAAATAATTTACCATTTATGTCCAACGGAAATGATATAGATTTTGAAGAAAAAAAGTATTCATAAGAACTGCAGGGAAAATAAAGAAAACCATGAAAATTAGACATTTAAGTCGCATATAGTATTTAGTTTACAGTTCTTGTGCCGGAACTATGTAAGAATCTTTAAGTAAATACGTAAAAAGCTTATATTTCCGTTTAACATACTATACCTAAAACCATGCATGTACGTGTAAATTTTCTTACTTTTTCCCCAATTATTATTTGTGGAAAACTGGTAAAATATAAGCACGCAATCAAATTAATTTCTACTACTAGAAAAGGACACAGTCCTACATTGAAGTTCAAAACATACAGTAGAACCCTGTTGAATAAGAAAATGTAGATATCATAATTTTGTATTTAAGACTTAATGTGAAAATTATGCTTATTTTCCTGATATATACTTTTCCAGGTTCGATAGACATGGCATTCTTTTAAATCTAAATGGTACGTAATTTGATAATATGGCCAGTTAAATAAGGGATCAGTTCCATTAAAGCAATATAAGCCCAGTCCTAAGAACGTATTTTGTCTCAGCAATGTCTGACGACACGTTTCGGAGAATTTCAAATATCATGACACGGAAAAAATAATTATTTTGTCCCTGTGTTAAAGCATCTTCGCTAGCCAAGGTTGAACCCACCTACGTTTGTATTCACCCTTGGCGGATTTAGTCCGATTTTCTTGAAATCGCGAAGTGCCTCCTAGCGGTTGGTCTGCTATTTGTTTACGTCCATTATTGATGACGTCATTAACGTTACGTCGTAGATGTCACCCTTGGCTTGCGAAGATGGTGTTAAAGATACACTTGATGTAAACGCCCGTCAAAAGAACTTCTTGAACACCACACTCCCGTACTTGATATCTTAGTTTGATAAGAATGCTCGTACTTATATTTTGTAGCGTCTATAATTAATGCCATGTCTATCAAAAATCATATATCTGACAAATTAATAAGTATGCTGTCAAACTATTTTGTAATGACCAACGCACATTAACTGTATCATTTTATCCTTTACCAAGCAGCAAAGACGTGGATGGTTCCAAATTCAAAGCTACTACAGACGACACAAAAAATGGCTGTTGAAATTGAAAGGATTTGTGTACAATATAACTGAAGCACAGAAAATATAGATTCAAAAGAAAAAAATGCTGATTATCAGCATTTTCTTCTTTTGCTTCGATATTTTCCTTAAAATTCTCTATTATGGACGCCAACACCAGACCCTGTATTGGAAAGGGAAGAGCATCGTACAGCTTCATTGATAAGAATCAACTCGTAACTGTCAAGTACAGAATCATTGGGGCTGGCTGCGAAGACAAATTTTGTTAGAACGCTGTTGGTTAAGGATATTTCTGCGAATATTATAACGGTTGATAAGAATCGAACGCGATGTGTCAAATCTGGCGAGAAATTTTGATACATATATACATTTGAAATGAGAATACATAATATTTTAGTAACAAACATTGCCTAAAAACAATATTGCCGTCGTTATAAAGAGCTTTACTATATAAGCAAATATGAATGTTACATTTTGGCATAATGCACCTACGTAAAACCTCCAACAAACAAGAAATAAATACACTAACTTCAAAGTAGGGTCATTAACTACCTCAACTACATTTTTTCATAAATGAATTTGTTTTGTTTTTGCCAGAAATTGATTTATATTTCCATAGAATATAAATATGTACATAAATATGTACGTGTGTGTAGGAAAACATAGGCCTATACAAAGAAACACAATAAGCCCATAACTACGCCTTTCGACTCCCTCACAAGAAAAAGGATTTGCAAAACAGTGTGAAAAATGAAGAAATTGCTTGTGACAAGCAATTTCTTCATTTTCCACAATGTTTTCTCACTAAAAAATGGAAAGATCTTTTAGATTTTCATCAGCTTGAAATTGTCTCTGCAACACCTCTGAATTTGAACCTTCCCCGTTAAACCATGCAGCACTTTTTCGTGTCTCGGTGAATCTAACGAACGAGACCTTCTTCATAGGAGCTACATACATTTATTTCGAAAGCCTATAAGCCTATATTTATACGTACAATTTCGACTTTTCTCTCAATCTTTGCGCAAACATTTTCTACAGGGTGTCCCAAAAAACGGAACCCACTTTTGAAAGTGAATTTCTCATGTATCAAGTGATATTTTTCTACCAAATTTATGTATGCAATGGAAACGCCATTTTTCTTTTAGCAGTCGAAATTTGGTAGAAAAAAAAATGTTCATTAATTTTAAAATATTGGCATTCATAAGAATACACCCGGGAAACCATTTTAACACGATGTTGATCTTTCCGTTTTGCAGCGTGCGCCTACACTCATTGAATAAATTGACGCATCGCAATTCGTTGATATATTCAATACTTTACCAATATGATTTTGAAACATTGTTTTCACATTAGCGCAATTTCATTTCATCTTTCTGCTAATGAATCAACTGTTAAAGCAGAGCTGCGATGTAACCAAAATGAATTCAATCAAATGTCAAAGTGTATCACAGATTCATAATAATCATAATATTATAAACTTGTTTTTTTACTGACTAACATGCCAGTCCGCACTCAAATGACAAGTACTTTAAAATTAATTCAAATAGCCACCGTATGGACTCAATTTGTATGTGCGGCGCGTGTATATATTATTTGAGAAAATCGGTACTTACATGCACCACGGTAAAGAATTCAACAGCTGACCGCTATTGCGAACAAACAAGGCGCAAAGATCAATATCATGTCAGAGCGTTTTTTAGTGTCATTATTACATTGCATAAAACTTTTGAACCAATACATATTTTGAGGTGGAAATTGGAACACTTATGACGTCGCGCTCAATGTTGGCGTACAATTGCGTAACCGACGTTATTTTGCACCGACGTTACAGTACATACAAAGAAAGAGCGGAAAGCAACTTTTCTCGTGATTTCACTCCGGTTTTAATTCTGTTTCGGTGTGTCACATACTACATGTATGTATTTTAAGCTTCAATCTATAGATATTGATGTTTTTGTACCAGATCTAGTCAGAGAAAAAGAGGCATTTAACCCATTTTCTCTTTAGATTACAAAAATCTCCGAAAGACGTATTGTTGTTTTAAGAACTTTCTAAAACCGTACCATTTTCATTTCAAAATGGCATTAATTTAAAACAGCCATTATATGACCAAAATAAAATTGATGAATACTCTTAATATCAATCATAATGATATAAATGAATAACGAAGAGTAAATGTCGCATTCGCAAGAATCCGAAATTAAGATGTTATCCAATATTTGCCTCTTTCTGTTCCGCATCCGCCATAACCTAGGTATCGAGTAAATATATATATACATTCAAAGCACATGTGAATCTGATTATATCAATTTAGAACTTGATATTTCATATAAAAATTCAAATTATCTTAATAGACCAATTTCAAAATTGCTATTTTTAGAACAGTTTATCTAATTTGCATAATTGCCCCGCCACGGGAGGCAAAACATTCCACTGATAAGCCATAACTGAGTATAGTGTGCAATAGAATTAACCAGTATTAACCACTTTATAGAAATGTAAACATGACAACTGGTTTTAACCTTTCCCAGTTACAAATGTCAGGTTATGCTGCTAATATAACAGCGCCTGATCTTGTAATTTACTTGGATAAAGACCATTTCTTCTCATAAAACATTACCGGATCCAAACAGTTTGGACAGGTTATGTTGGATAAACAATCCTAAAGAGTGGACCGACATATGCTATCTAGACATATACAACTATTTCTTGATAGTGCAATAATTAATGTGTGAAGAGGTAACTTTGTGTATCTTAGAACCAATTAAAAAGATTAATGATAACTCCTTACCTTTTCACAAAGTTACAGTACACTCATGTAACAAATAAATTCAGTTCAAGAATGCTTTGTAGATTTACTCTAAAAGGTTTTTCATTGTCATTGATACAAAAACTATTTATATTTTTACAAAATGATTCTTTGTAAAATGACAACATGGTTGATATAGTTTGACTGAATATTAATTCAAGTATCCACATAATTATTCAAACATATAGTCCTTATGTCTAATCTTAACCCTTTCCAACATGGCAAAATTTCAGGGTGATCCAAATTCAAAGATAATCCATTTTGAGTTAGAAAACATTATGGAAAATGAGGAAATTGCTTGTTGCAAGCAACATCTTCATTTCCCCGCAATAGTTTCCAAGCTTTCACTTGTGAGGGGGTCAAAAGGCATCATTGTGCAGTAACGGATAAATCCTTTCTCCAAACATAAATAATTTAGACTACTAAAAATTAGAGCTTTTGCACACAACAAGTTGATATAGATATAAATAATGGATTCCTCTGTACAATATATCACAGGAAATATTGAGACAAAATAAGAAAATACTGGTTATCGGTATTAGTTTCTTTTTGCCCCAATGTTTACCCAGCCTACTTCTGCTAGATACATCAAAACCAGATCTTGCTTGGGTCAGGATTAATTTTGCTGTTAATTTTTTAGGCTAACATATTAAAGAAATAGGAATGTACCAGCTTAGCTTTAACAATAAATAGTTCATGGAAATGAGTGTTGTAGGTACTCAAAGTCCTCCCAAGTACTAACAATATAGGGTGCTAAAATAATAAACATTAATTGGCTTTGTCACATCACCCGGTCTTGAGATAACAGCGTGTTAATTTATGTGTTTTTACTATTGGAGGCATATCAGCAGGACTCATTTTGCCTCCTCATGAATAATTCATTAGTGACCTGATATTATGAAACTGGTCTATAAGCTTTCTCTCATATTCATGTAGTAACAGATTTTTTATACGACGTCGTTGACGAACGTCGCAGATTATTCACGCTTTTTGTGCGTTCACATATTGGATTGTTATTTAGATTCCCTTTTTTATTTTGTATAAACATGATAACTACATTTTATTATGTTTTTAACCTTTCTATATATTACTACATTTGGGTTGGTATATGAACCGAAAATATCAAAAACAAACTCCACCAAACAATTTTCTCCACTTCCCTAACTGCCGGTTTTACTCCTTTTCCATGTCGTTACGTCGCACCATATCCCTAGCTATATACTTGTTTTACAGTATTGAACCATGAAATTTTTCTGAGTATCTTATATGATGACCTTCTTTAGGTAAATAAAATATCAGAAGTTTTGCTTGAGCACGTTTCGAAAAATAATCGTTTTGTGAAGATTTACAAGTATAATTTCATGGCGTGCTATGGGGTTGCGTTCCTTAACCCCTTTAATGAGAGAAAAAATATCGTTTTCATGAATTGAGACTTATGATATTTTATCAGAGAGTTAATGATATGATAAAATTGCATACGTGAAAAAATGAATGCAATCGAATGAAAGGTAAAAAAGTTATGATGAAATTCTACGAGCTTTTGTTCAGCCTTTGTACGTGACGTTGACGTAACGTTTTCGGACAGTGTGACATTTTCGCTAGATTTTCAAAAGAGCGTTTTTCTTCTCGACAAACAATCAAATTTCGCAAAATTGTATATTTACTTATTGACATATGTTTGTACTTTTATTTTGATGTCTTTATATATAAATAAATGTGCTAATATGATTTTTAACATCTCTTCATTTGTACACAATGAACTATTTAGTGTGTTTTTCGGCGCGTGTGACATTGTCGCTAGAATTAAAAAGTTAAATTTTTCACAGATTTTAAAACGTGAAACTCCACAAAAAATTATATCTTTCAAAACTACAAACAATGTACTTTGAACTCAACAATTAAAGTTTCTACAATAAAAGACGTGTTTTTCTGTTTTGCCGTACTAATTAAATACATCCAAATAAAAAATCAGAATCTTACCTTTTTATCTATACTAATTAATCACACATTATTTAAGTCATTTGCGTCTTTTTTTTCTGTAAAACGTGTTTTGACTTATAGAAGAGATGACTTCACGTCATTCCTTAAACGATTCGGTTAGAAAAGCGTTGTTTTTTGTCATTTTCGGAAACATTTTCACTCACGATTGTGTTAATTTTGTTACATCTTACCTTATCATTTAATGACGTTCTTAAACATTTCGCATTAGATTAAAACTATTTTGAATATTTAAAAATAGTTTTCGTCGGTAGCATTCACAAGAAAAATCATTGCCGAATCCGAAGATATAAACATCACAAAAATTTATTAATCCTATGCATTCTGGTGGTAGTTTGAAAAGGAGCGGTATGGCATTTTTTCGTTTGTACGTCAACATTGAGCGCGACGTCTTATGCAAAAATTATGTATCTTTAGTACTGCAATTTCAAAAACTTAGCTTACGCTTTAAAATATTTGACTTTGAAATAGGGTTCCATTTTTATTGGGAGACCCTGTATTATGGACCTTGGTGACGAAAGGGTTAATCCCAAAAAATTGTAAATAAAATCAAAAACGCCATGTCAGTTTGCCTGGATCGCGTTGGTTTACAAACACAGATTTCTTATCAAATATTACATATATGACAATATCTCCTGGGTCATATTATAGACTCAGTTGTCATCATGAATTCCACGACAATTTAATTTAAATTGAATGTGCGTTACGCGACATGCCAAGACAAAACGATGTGATCAGAACTGATAAGCCCCAAACCGGTCCGTCGGTAAGGCAGCAACAGGTTATTAACTCTTTATCAACGCTTTCCTAAATAAGCCCTGGTTATTACATCATTAAACAAGAAATGTTAGAAAAGCATAGAAATACATGTTCTGATTAACAACATTTTCCCTTCCCCTCATTGCTTTCTATACATGCATTTATAACACAGAATAACCAACTTGTCCGAGTTATTTTGTCATTATCATTATTTTTAATTCTAGCATACCAACATTTGTCGATTTGTGGACAGGGAAAGGTTAAATATGAAAACTGCCAATGAAATTGCGCTGAATCCACGACAAATCTTTAATTTTTGGAATCAACCCTTTTCGAGGAATATAGAAATATTTTAAACAATCAGACACAACTTATTTGAACTACTTAAGCTATTCAAAGTACAATGTACCAAAAACTAGTTAATAAATAAAGATATGTGTAGCTATGTAAGTAGGTCTTTGAAAACTTGATTTTTTACTATCATTTGTCCCTTTCCGATACAGTAATGTACGGTCGGAGTAGGATAAAGATCGGCCTTGTCTCGATTCCATAATTTCATTGCAGAAAAGCGTTATCTAAAATATTAATCACGAATTATACGAAAGTTTACGAGGGACTCTACCCGCGTTGTGCCCACAGATACGTATCTATAACCCTTTCCCAAACGTCAGAATTAATGACTTTTCTAATTTGAAAGCTGTTGTAGGCAATATATTTGATATTCATTAGAATATCATCTATGTAGAATATAGCAAAGAAAATATTGAGACAAAAGACGAAAATGCTGGTTACCAGCATTTTCTTCTTTTGTCTCAATGTTTTCCAAAGCCTTTTATATCAAGGACGTCTAAACCAGGTCTTATTTGGTAAGGGGTAAACTAGTCCTATATTCAGATATATCAACCTCCTACTGCCTCGATGTAAATTAGTTTCAGAATATTATGCGGGTGATTTTCTGCCTGATAAGCCCAAACTAACATAAAGATCAAACGATGCCAACCCTTCTAGCCGTTAAATCCGACAAAAATCAGACAGAGTCAGTTTGAAAAAAAAGATGACGTTCGAGTAGATCTAATTTATAAATCAAATTCATTCTCGAATATTCTCGTTTATATCATCTTGTTCGTATTTGATATACGGCCATCGGCTTTTACAAACAATATACTTACATCAAAAATAAATTAAAACATACTTGCAATCCTTGCAGAAGCATTATACAGGAAGTACAAGTAAATTTATGAAAACACTAGACAGACTGCAGTCCAGTCATGATACAATGCCACCTGCAAGAACCATCGAATGTATTACAGTGGCTTGGAATAAGATATTTTAGTTGTTTCCACAGGTAAATATTGTCAGCATGTGCAATAATAGTATCGTGACCGGACTATATCTAGAAGAACTTAATTAAAAAGAATTCAAATAGTGCAATGTACAATATAGACGAAATGGGCACAAAGTTTCTGGTACCACAACTTGAATACAGGCTCTTGTTACATTTGTTCTTCGTGTACATCTAGAAATTTGAAAATATTCAGCATCGGGACCATGACTCATATAATGAGAACATCATGATGCAAATATGTTGTACCAAAGGATTGATTAAACAGATTCACTTATAATTTCTCATTTTGAGTACCCTTTCTCCATATTCGGTCGTATATGTTCGTATACATTTACACTCAAATTATATTTATTGAGTTGTCTGAAGTTGTAAGGGTTAATAATTATGTGGGAAGAGCTAATGGTGAACCTCTTGAAATGTTCAGCCTTGCTTCCATTTATCTGATGACAGAAACTATATATCTAATACATATAGAATGATCAGGTAATATTTGAAAAATCAAAATACGCAAATCAATTTTTCTGTTTGAACGTTGTGAAAGCATATTTTAGATTTCTTGTGTGGTTTAAAGAAGAAATGAGCATTGATATATTGTAAATGCTGAAACCCTTTCTAATGAAAATATGCGTAGATTTTCTCTATATGAATATGATATGCACAAAGCCTCACTGCAAAAATCGAATCATTTCAACAACGTTAGTTATTGGGTATTACTTAAAAAACGTTGCATAGGCATACGTGTTTCAAATACTTCACGGGAGCTTTTCTAAGATGTCTAAGATTACCTGATCTAAGCGCATTTTGTCCACAAAATGACATTGTGGCTTTCTGATATGTGTAGAGGTTCTTCGGCAATTAAGTTATTTCATCTTAACCCCCCCCCCCCCGCTCACAACTGCCTCCGAAAGTCACCCTTGGAGTCTTAAAATGCCGCTCAAACGTTAAGTATTTGTTATTTTTAGTAACATACTCTCAATCCCAAAGCGTTTTGGTAACAATACTCTCGAACCCAAAGCGTTTTAATGTTGAATGCACGTGCTCTTTATCGATGTATATTGAATGCACGCCCGTCATCGTTGTTTTCTCTACATTTTTAGGGAGCCTCGTTTTGATAATGTCGATTTGTGACTATTTTTAGTAATAATTTTCATGTATACAATGTTGATTTCCCATAAACCTATCGTCTTTGCTTCCGGAAGTGTGTTCTGTGGGTACAGACTAAAACGTAAGTGAAAGGACCTTATTTTCAAGCTATGGTTGAACCATTTCCCGACACAGATTACTTTTGGCGTCTTTATCCAAGCTATATTTCGAAAACGCTGAAATCTCGATTCTCACAATTTGGCTACTTTGACCATTAATTTATGTTAAGTATGACATTTTTGATTGGTGAAAGATTTTTAAAAGTCTCTTCCAAAGAAGACTTGGTTGTGTTGTCCCTATTATCAACATTTTCTCCTTTGTCTCGATGTGATACATTTCACACAAAGTACGAGTTAATAACACGCATTTTTTAGTCTGCAACAGTTTTCAAAATTAAACCGTTTAAATTTTGCCATTTAGAAAAGGGTTGATTGAAGTTATTAGTATCATAAGGCATATTTGAATACATCCCACGGATTGTCTTATCAGGGAAATTACGATGCCTATCCAGTTATTATTTTCTAGAAAATCCTGCATTGGGGTTTTATCTACTCCAAAAAGATTATTTAACTTGTTTTTGATACCACCTATTTTACTAACTATTAAGGTGTATTTATTACATACTTGTCGTAAATTATCTCGAGTCTTTTACCTGGAAGGACAAGGTCCTTACCCTTCACAAACAATGAATGAGAAAAGATCTGAATAAAAGTGTATCTTTTTGTTCGCCCTTGCATCTGAGACAATCATGGACCAGATATGAATAATTCCAAATCGCTTCATTTCTTCCAAAACCGTCTGTATGCTATAGGTACGATGTTTTTCTTTTTCGTTGTTGCTGCTATTTTTTTTGTTGTTTTTGCTGTTGGAGTAAGGTCACCTAGGCAAATACTTCCTAGGTCGTAGGGGGCTAAAATAGTTCTTTGACGAAAAATTAGCCCCTTTTCTGGTGATGCCTTGCTCTCCGCATGAATGATTTTAAGCAGATGTCCATTGGATGCATTTGGTTGACATGTTTTCTCATTGTTGAGCCAGAATCCATGTTTCTTTTCAGGACTATTTGACGTCTCTGGGTGGATGAGTACATGTGGCCACCATTTCCGGTGTCTCTATTTTGACACTGAAAAATACACGGTACGTATGTTTGATTGAAAATTTTAAAAAATCCACTCCATGATAGTGGGTTCATTTCCTGGAAATTCCACAGGCAAAGGATGGATCTGTAGCAGTTTAGGGGCAGTTTGGCCCAAACTCAAGTTGTTGATGGTGTGACAAAGTGTGGAAAAGGGGTATTTTACATAAAATCAAATAGAAGCCAGTACCTGTTGTTGTAAGATAGGATGTACAATCTGAACTCCACCCACACAGCTTACACAGAACTGATTCAAACAATGAGAAATAAGTAGAAAACAGCATAATCTAGATTAAACTGTTCATGTTCACAAGCTGACCTGAATGTTGAATAATAACCATTTATTCAATGGAAAATCGAGATAAAATGCACTCGAGGTCTGGCCCGTTACAATATTTACTCCTTCCTTCGTTGTAAATTGATTATGTTTACAAAAATGAAAATACGCCTTACTCAGAAAAAGTAATACCAAAAGTGTTTCATCGATAAGAATCACTTTTGCTTTCTTTCAGTGTTCATATATCAAATAGACATAAAGACGGAGGCACAAATAACACAGGCGGCAATCACGTGACTTTGTTATGATATATTTTCCTCACTTATGTAAACAAAAACACTCGGTAAGAACACATTTTTCTCAAATTTTGAATCAAATACTTAACACTCAATATTGCGAGGCATGCCATTCGATACGTCGTACTCTCCGGTCTATTTTGATACCAAGATCTTCCCTCAAATTCCTGTCAAAGCTGAGAACATTCGTGCAAAATATTTTTGAATGCCGTGATATATTTTCTTAAGAAATGTTTGCAATTTGCACGAATGTTCTAAGCTTTGACAGGGATTTGAGGGAAGATCTTGGTATCAAAATAAACCGGAGATTACGACGCGTCGAATGGTAGGCTACGTATCTCAATACTGAGAGTTAAGAATTTGATTTATAATTTGAGAAAATATGTTCTTACCGAGTGTTTTTGTTTACATAAGTGAGGAAAATATATCAAAACAAAGTCACGTGATTGTCGCCTGTGAATAAAATCAAAATTTAAATATCTTTACTAGCTTTACAGATTTTTTTGGGACCAGCTGCGAGCAGAAACACAGAGGATTTCACCGATTCGTGTAAAAAGGGGGTTACTGAAGTGTCCGAAAATTAAGAAGATGTTCCGTAATTGGCTATGTTCTGTTAATGTCTAATTTGATATTATAATGATACGTTAAAAAGGAGATAGGCCTACATGCGTCATAAGTCCTGTCATTGGATTAGTTTAAAATGGTATTTTGGACTATTGTAGTTCGAAAGCGGCTGAAGACGACAAAAAGATGTGGATAAATATAGGATATACTAGTAGACTAAGTGTACAATATAGCGTAAACAATATTGAGACAAAAGGAGAACAATTTCTTCGTCAGCATTTTTATGCTCCCCGAAAAAAATTCGGGGGAGCATATAGTCGCCACGCTGTCCGTCCGTCCGTGTGTCCGTCCGTGTGTCCGTCCGTCTGTCCGTCCGTCCGTCCACAGCCATATCTCAGCAACCCTTAGACCAAATTCAATGAAACTTCACATGTGAACTCCCTGGGTCAATACCTAGGTTTTTCTCGGTTTGTAAATTTAAGGCTGCGTCATGGAAAAAGGGGCCTTAGTGTGAAAATTAGTTTTTCTCTTATTTCTCTTCATCTAATGGGCAGAATTTAACGAAATTTTGTGCTCATGTAATAAATAGGATGTTCTAGACCATATTTTATAAATAATGTGTGTACAAAAAAGCTGTCATGGGAAAAGGGGGCTTAATGTATGATAATTTTTATTTTGTGACAAACACTTATTCGGGGAGCATAATCCGTCTGTGACGGCTCTTGTTTCTTTTGCCGCAATCCTCTCAGAAGCCTTTAATAACAGGGACTTGAGTATTAGGGATTATTTTGGGAAATAATTAAAAGTAGCTAGCATTGCTCTGCTAATGAATTAAAACAAAATGCCCTTTTTCCCAAGCACATCTGAAAATATTACAATAAAAATATCAGCTGTTTCTTAACTTTAACCCTTTCCATATATAAAATTCAGAATCTGTAAAACTTTCCAAAGATTTTCAAACTTTATAAGTGCTCGAATATTTATCTATTTTAGACACAATGCTACTTTGCTTTGAGCTGAAATCTGGAAATAGGCATGACTTTTGGGTTCACCGTTATACATGTATATTGATAATTAACCTTCAGTGTTGTTAAAAAGCCTTTTGTTCTCTCAAGAATTCGCATTATTCTTTTACAAATGCATATATTTACAGAAAAAAAGCATTAAATATAAATAGACGACAGATTTGTTGAACAAGTTAAGTATATATATGTATGGAAAATAACATTGGGCATTGCAAAAACAATCTCATTGTACAGCTTTTCTATATGCCTTTGATATCTAAATGCAATTTCTGGTAAGATAAACATTAGAACATTCGGAGGGAAATGTTAAGGAACAATGTATTGGCAAACCACTTTTGTTTTATGTCCATATCACTTCAGAAGTACTCGGTATTTTACCTTGTGTGTATTCAAACCACGTGGAGTTTATGCCGACCAGAGCCTTTATTGTCGCACAACAAGCAAATTTAGACAGGGATTCCTGGTTTCATGAGCGGATAATTGCTCATCAATCATGGCATAGAAAAACTGGACACAATGCTTCTTTACATAAAACTTGAATCTAGAAATGGGTCAGAGTGGCATCAGTTAATAGCAACAATCGATCTTTGTAACCATGCGCAAAGCTATTGCTTGAACTAGACACAGACAAGAGCCGTGTACAAAAAAACGTTTCAGCATTCAATGTCTAATACTAAATGACACTTCAAGTCAGACTGTACGATACGTGTGCCTCTGCCAATCGGATCGATTGTTGTATAGTTATTTGGAATTAGGCTGTATAGTGAATAGCACCACTCCTCCCATGGCATCGTGTTATCGCCACGATCTGACGCCATAGATCTTAAGACAGTTGCACGTTAGTATTGAATGTCATAAGTTCTTTAAATTTGTTCATATTCCGGTACCTAATTTGTAATAGCAGTGACGAAAAGAATGGATTATGTTTTATTTACTCAAATATACACATTATAGGTTATAAGCAATACAATTAAATATTAGGGGAAATAACTATGATGATGTTCACTCGCGTTCTTATATCGCGCACTGATACATGTAGGCATGGTTAGGATTTATCATTTCTAAAACAAGTTAGATCTACGGCAATTTATCTTTTTTAAAAGAATTGGGACGCATGTTTAAACATAACAACAGTGACGTGTAGTAATTGACGTCATAATGTAGTAGATTGCTTAATTTTGATAGAGTTACGACAGAGTTCAAATCGATCAATATGAGCGATATACTCTGTGCGGAGAGTATGAAGCAATATACTAGAAAAACTTGATGTTTGTGACGCGCGCTATTTTTTATTATTATTAATATTATCATTACTTTTACGTTACATTTTGTATCTTTAACTACTTTTTCTTATCGATATATACATGAATAGTCATACGTTTGGTTCAAAGTTACGCAAAATCAAAAATAAAAAAAATATCAACAAAATAAAAAGCTCACATTAACCGTTTCACTACACCGGTTTGATAATTTCCTGTAGCTTAATCCTTTCCGAAATAAGACGTAGATTTGGTCTTCTTTACCCAAAAGGCTTTGAAAAGCATTCAGAGAAAAGAGAAGATCCTGATTACCAGCATCTTCTCTTATTCTATTCATAATTTCTTACATACTGTTCATATTCCCACCACTGGGTAACTTTAATCACAATTAATTTTAATTTTAACCGGTTTACAATTTTGCCATATTAATGGAAAGGGCTGAAACTCGGGCCTTATCTTTATTCCGACATACATTCAATAAATTTAACGAGGGAGCATTTTGTCGAGTCTGGGGCTCAACATGCATCGTACGGCGAGCTTATCAGGCCCTAGCAGGGCTTATCCCGAGCATATTAGTTAGTCTCATTTCTTATCCACGTTCCTGGGGCTTCAAAGGAATTCATATCAAATTTAACTCCTATGGTTGGATAAAATATTTAAAACTATGGAAGAGATCATGCCGATAAATTTCTTAATTATGATATTTAATGTAAGATAGGCCTGAACATAAAATATGGTTATTCTTTTTTGATAACCGCGGGCTCTATATGCATTCTTATCTTCGATTAAGCCGAATGAGATGGCAATTTTATGCTTTTGCGTCATTAAGATATTGTTTTAAGACCCGGAGTTATTTTTGCAGATTACTTTGCAATCTAAGTTCATTTTGATAACTTCTTTATTAAGTATGCGTATATTTAACTTCTCAATTTTGCCTTATTATTAATGAGCTACTTGCACATAGTTGTCAAAGTAAAGTAGCAATATGATCATTTATTGCATTGTATTTTTCATAAAACATACATTTTTGAGTTTGTGAAAAAATATTTGCTCAAACGTGTCAATTTTATTCTTTTGTTTATCATTAATTTAGTAATTTCCGATGATAGTTAGCTTAGATCTTTCTGAAGACGATTTTGATTTCTATACACGTACATCCATGATTAAGAGAAAAAAAAACTTTTTGAGACGTGACTCTCTGATAAATATGCCGCTTTATTGAATACAACATCACATCTTTGCCAACGTCACTTTGTCGTCTGTTGCAGCTTTCAAAACGTAATAGGGAACGTTTTTATCAAGTAACCGTAAAGTAATTTCGGACAAACAATAGTATTTCGTCGGCGTTGTTATAAAATCTTGTAACTACGGCTTGATTACCCATGTCACTTTATCGTCTGTTGCAGCTTTCAAAACGTAATAGGGAACGATTTTATCACGTAACCGTAAAGTAATTTCGGACAAACAATAGTATTTTGTCGGCGTTGTTATAAAATCTTGCAACTATAATAGATTCACTATTAAACGAGAATTTTTACAGTAGAACTGCTTTATCAAAACAACTGAAATTATTCTCGTTTAATTGTGAATCTATAATACGGCTTGATTCAAGCCGTAGTTATGAAATTTATAACAACATCGACGATTTATCAATAATATATGCATTTAAACATAGTTTATATTTAGCACAGAATTCAAAGCTATTGTTAACGTCTAAATGTTTAGCGTTCAGGGGAGCATTAGTAACGCCAAGACGGATAAGACTTGTCTTCTAACGACAGCCATAATGACGTAACTCCTGCTTTTCGAAACTATGCTTACGATGGTTTTGCTGCCCCTAAATACATAACGCTGCTTTTCATCCAAAACCTCGGAACTGCAGCTTAAAAGAAGCTGCAGTTACCAGGTTTTCGAAGGAAAGTGACATTAGATTCGTGCAATAGGATATATTAGCTACATCAAGACAACCTCCTGTTTCATACAGCACTTGAAACAATAATATTCATCCTTATTCAATCATTACGCGTTCGATCACCTCTCAAAATATGGCATGACAAAGAGAGTTGTAAATAAGCGACTTCCGGTTCAAATAGGATTTTATTTATTAGAATAGGCATACAGATTCATTCCTTTTTTTTCTTCTGAAGCGATAACCAATGTTAATTTCACAGTCTGGACTGCTTGGTCATGGTTTACTCATTCTGATCAATAATAACAACAACTACTACAGCAGCAGCAGCAGCAGCAGCAATAAATAAAACGGCAAATATATTGATATTGTAATTATACACGCAATTGATCGGTGACTTACATATAAATGCGCTAACACGATACATCTTAATACTCTAGAAATTAATGTTTGAATTTGTAAAGAGGAGTTTAATAATAGAAAAATCCTGGAATAGCTACAATAGGTATATAAGTAGTTTTAAAAAGGCTTCTAATTGTCCCAGATTTAAATATTCACAAGGAAACAAATTCCTTCATAGGGAAACTAAATTGAATTTCCTAGATTCGTAAAATCACTTGAGCATATAAGTGCACATACATATAAGAATATATATTTCGCACATTTGAAGACAAACATATAAATGTCAATGACATTAGAAACAAAATGACACTTTATCTAAAAAAGTGCAGTCTTTTTACAACCGGAAGTCGGAATTCTTTCATTGACTGTTCGATACGGAACCGTTGGTCAGATAAAATCAACATTACATAGTTATGTTTGTCGTATTTCAAAGCCCATTATAAGAAATAGACAGCTCCTTAGATATGAGTTTGGCATAAACAGTTGACCATTCAACACCAAAATAACAATATAATACATTAGATCCGATTTGTTTTAGCATTTTCAAAATTGATGAACGTGGTTTCGTAACGTAGCAACATTAAAGTTGCTTAGTATTAGAATTGCTAACCATATAAACATACATCTGAAGATGCTGAACATTAGTTTTATACAATATCTCTCACTCCTCTCCGCTTTCTACCTCATCAACAGTCGTCATAATTTTGAAAGAGTGTTGCCTCGGGACGCAACGACATCAAATTTACGTGCACCAAGGGCCAATTTACTACAACAACATTTTCTACGTTAATTTCAACGTATATTACAATTAAACAACGGCAAGAAATGAACGTATGTTCACCTTACAACAACAATCTCGCAAAAGGCAACAGAGCCATACTTTCATTTTCTAAGATAAAGACATGCATTTGAGCCGCGATCTGGGAAATGGGTCCACATTATATTTGTCAAGAACAAAGAGGATCGAAATAATTGAACCGACACTAACTGCTAAGGAGCTATGTTACTCTCTGACAACAGTCGCTATATGTTTATTATAAGGCTCTGTATGAGACTAACATAAATCTAGATCAGACTGTGCGAATGCGCAGGCTGATCTAGATTTGTGTTAGTCTAATTCTTTTCACAGATTCACCCATAATGATCAAACTAATCAATAAACTCGATCATTGGCCTCTGTTGCGCACTCCAGTGGCATAGATAATCTTTCAAATGGTTATCTTAGAATTTTAAGTATTTTTCTCGATTTTTAAGTATTTTTCAAGTTTTTCAGTTTCATTATTTTCCGGGCTACTTAATTTACAACATGATAGTCATTAACTCAATTGCTAACGTTTTCTTCCTTTCGGATATCATTCTACTAGACTTATATTAGTATTTTGTTAATTCGCCATTTCCCAAACAATACATAAATAATTTTACGCTTCTTAAAGAATTGGCTTGAAATAACATTGGCGAAAATTACGCAAATACACATTAGAACCGTTTTGCTCGATAACCACGGTAATTGCTGTGCTAATTGCACGCAAGTTTTTTGTCTACACAAATCATGCATGCATATGTCTGCAGCAGTTTTCAAATGAGAAAAGTCCATTTTTTTGCTGTTTTGGAGAACTGTGTTTTAAGCAAAGATGAATAATTTCGTTATCACAGAAAAAAAAATAGATGGATTTTATTGACTTATATGGAGTTACTCTTTATATACAAATCTATGTTTATTAGTGTTACTTATTCTTAATAAGTGACTTTGTACATTTTATTTGACAACGCTGATGATTGGATTGTAGATTTTAGATCTATATGTATAGGATATTATCTTTTAAAACAAATATTAAATAGATTCATGTGAGATATTCCATGTTTTCTATCAATACAAAAGCCTTATCGGTGCTTATTTCACGATTCATAGCAATTTTCATGCACCGTACATGGTAACTTCGTTTCGTACTATCAGTATCACTGGACTGTAGCTTGGCCATAACTCCTAGCAAACACTGGTGCTAGCATATTCTGACGAACCTAAAACCTCTGGTCAAGAAATCGTGATTGGCTGACACAGAACGGGGATGAATGAAATAGATGGAACAACCAAACTATAGTCTGGTTCCCTGTCGTACTATGTATTTTAGTACGTCAGGCACTCACTAAACATGGCCGCCTCCAGTGGTATCATTTAATAACAAAGATAAGAGCAAAGTTCTTTAATTTTGTGAGCAGGGAAGGGTCATTAGAAGAGTAGATAGGTTTTGGTATATTTTTAATACTTGCAATAAAAGTTTTACATGACCTCAACGATAACCCGAAATAATACGGTTTTAAATTATGTACATGAAAACTATATGAAGGCAATTTGGAAGCATATTCATCAGTAGTCCGATTAGCTCAGTGGTTAGAGCGTCTGCCTCGAGTTCTAGAGGTCCCTGGTTCGAATCCCAAGAGTGATACATATTTTAGCCACACCCCTTTTCTTTTTACAGGCCGCGGCCTTAGCGCAGTTGGTAGCGCATCCGACCCTCATTCGAGAGGTCCCGGGTTCGATACCCGGCCGCGGCTAATACCCTTTCTGACAAAATTGTCACCCACCAATGGGTTTGAAATCGTTAACCTAAGTGGGCGAGCAACTGGAGGCTCGGTAAGGGTGTTGTGGTAGTACTTGTTTGAGAAACAACAGGAATCCATGGGTAGGTGCTCCAGCCGCCGCGATATGACCCTGGTAGTTGAAAACGGCGTAAAACCCCAATAAACTCAAACTCAAATTTCTTTTTACATTTTTCATACCAAATGGTTCTACAGATTTCAAAGACGTAATAAAAACACTTTTACCAATTATGTTTTAATCGCATGTTAGTGATTTCTAGAATAGTTTGGTTTGAGAAAATGTATTAAAACAATAAGTAGACGAAAAATATTTGCCCAACGTGGAATTCGATCCCTGGACCTCTGAAGTCAAAGTCAGACGCTCTACCACTGAGCTAATCGGACTACTGATACGAAACAGATCCTAAATTGCGTTGATATAGTTTTCATGCACATAATTTAAAACCGGTTTATTCGGGTTAGCGTTGCGGTCATGTAAAACTTGTATTGCTAGAGTTAAAAATATACCGAAACCTATCTACTCTTCTAATGACCCTTCCCTGCTCACAAAAATTAAGAACTTTGTTCTTTACCTTTGGTAAAATATCAGCCCAGTGGGCGCATCCATGAATGATGTGTGCCTGACCCAATAACGCAGTATTAGGGGCAGTTAAGCCAGACTAACCAAACTATAGCTTCAATTATTACCAATCGAAGTTGGCCAAGATGTAGTTATGAACAGTTACAGAGTTAAAAAAAAAATAGATATCACGGAACTGTTCGTTACTGCATGGCCGTATAAAGGCTAATTTAAAGTGACATTTCAGAATTTTTTGTCATATATTTTACTTTTATTTTTATCTGAAAGAGCATATTTCCTAACAAAAATTCTGAAAATTTCAAGCCAAAATATTGCACCGTTTACGAAAAATTTATATTTTTGTGTTAAAATAGAACAAATTGTTGTGGACAACAGTTCGGATTTATATGCAATTTATCGATTATGTCTCAACTTTAAATGCGTGTTTCTCGCTTATTGGCAACAACTTGAAAAAACTAATGGTATTTATACTCATTAGAATAACCAATCTTGGCATCAAGACATACTTTAAAAAATTGAAATTGGAATGAAATGTCCCTTTAAATCTCCAGTATTAAATGCTTGGAACCTGTATTGTTCTTTTTCTAAGGGACGTCAAAATTTGACGTGTTTTGGAAATGGTTTAGTTGAGAAAGCGAATGATGTGCGCATAGATTTGTCAAAGAATTAAAAGTTATAAAGACAATTATGCCATACTGACAAGCGGATATAAGATACCACAACGCTTTTCTTCAAAAACCTCGTAAATGCAGTTTAGAATAAGCTGCATTTACGAGTTTTTAGAAGAAAAGCAACACAACTTTGGGTTCATCTTGTGATGCCAACGGTCACGAAGCCCGGGAAAGAGGCGAGTGGCCCGGATGTTAACGTTAAGATTACGAACAGCCACGGAAACAGAGGGTTTCCGATTTGATGAAATATTGTTAATGGACATTGAGAAACGTCGTATATATGGAGTCTTAAAAACGGGATTTACGAAGTTTTTGATGTCAGCTTATGACGTATTTAATGATAAGATCAGAACCGTATGTCACATTTAAAGCAAAATCCTTAATTTTGGTCATGACTTTTACAATGTAACTGCTTAACTAGATTATAATCTAATCACCGTCTCTTTGGACGTACATGGAATGAATGGCCGTTTTCAGCTTAATTGTTGCTGTTGAATGTCGCAAAGCAGGTCTGTTGAAATGGCATTATCATTCTCAAAACAGACCCATACTGACGTCAAAGGCGTCGTCCGTCTGTAGAAAAACTTCTATCCCACATTTCCGAATTCTTGTCCGACTTTGATGAGTTTTTTTCTTAAACATTATCAAATTTTTTGTGTAATCATGCTATACATTTGTATTTCCTACATTGAAGCTGATACGCTTTACTCTTCTATGTCATAGGAAAAGGAGCATCACTGTTATAAAAATATCTCGTGAGCGCTACTCAAATAATTTAGCAACCTGCATGTTTTCATTAGTATATTGACCATGTATTTCCTGTTCTTCATGTTTCGGGCTATCGTAGGACTTTGTTTAGTGTATCCAGACACTTGGGAACAGGAAGTAATGGGGGGGGGGGGGGACTTAGCACCCCAAAGTTGGCCAAAAATGCCGATATTTTCATATTTTATACCAATTGCTATGGAAAGCCATTTACACCCCCTCCATATTCAGACATGGGGATTGAGGCCCCCCCCCCTGAAATTTCTTCCTTCTGGCCTGGTATCTAATGACAGAACAAGCACAAAGGGGAGGGGATGCTGGCTACATGTATTTTCTTCCATTCCCACAATACCTCCCTTTTCCCGCAGGGGATTTTGTAATATTTCTGTAGAACCCGAAGACCAAAATCACTGGTGGTGAACTCGGCCAAAGCGAGGGACGTTTTTCGCTACAACAAGGTACAGATATTTTGCGTTTAAATGTGAGTTTAAAGATTTTAAACTCTAAATGCAATGAATTTGGTCTACAAAGAGACCGGGTTTACCGTTTTGTTAATTATAAGCCGTAGTTACGAGATTTTATAACAACACCGACGGAATACACCGACGGAATACATTGTTCGCGGAAAAACGTCCCTCGCTTTGGCCGAGTTCACCACCAAAACATTTATCCCATGCAACTTCTGGTACAGCGAAAACACTACTCAGCGTCACCCAGGCCCTGGTTTTCTCGAAAAAAAAACTTAAGTACGTTCTCAGACTCAAATCTGAGCACCTTGCTCAAATTACACAAAATCCACGTGAACTTCAATTGAATACCAATCAACGTTGATTGGTATTCAATTGAGGTTGAGCATGAACTCATGAGTATATAGGCCTACTTAAGTTTTTTAGAAACCGGGGCCAGGTGTCCTGACAAGCAGCGTATTCTAATTTTACGTCAATATTCCATGTATAGTACTACGTTGTACACATATCAAAAATTCATGTATTTAATCTTCTATAGCTTCTTTGAATTGCGATAGCCTTCAATCTTGTCGTTTCGGAAAGAATTAAGAATACCCCATAAATCCCGTGCGTATGGAATGACCACAACACAATGCATTGTGGGCGAGCCCGGGCCCTATTATTGTAAATTATAGCCCCCCTTTGATGTAGATAAACTATCAATGAAATTTGTCCTGGAAGCCTACGGATGATTGAAAGTGTACTTAATGACCTTTTAACTGGAACCCTATATCAACTGTATCTGATACATGTATCTATTTTCTGTACTTTACATCGACGCATTGCAACAAAAACATCGTAACTGCAGCTTAAAATAAGCTGCAGTTACGAAGTTATCGTTGAAAAGCAGCGACATAATGCTCACAGAACGGTATTGCCGCGGTGGGGAATCACGTGACACAACAACTGCATAAAATTTTGAATAATTCCGCTAACAAGTGGTCGATTTGGAAATGGTTTGGAACAGAGAAGTAGGAAAAAGGATGCGCTTCGAGGATGCACATTAAACGTGCACATTTACGTAAAAATGCACAATGTACATGTACAATTATTTTTGCTCTACTACTTTTGCAGCCTAAATTGTTCCTTTTTAGATATATCAAAACAATTCATACATGCACAAACCATGTGTAATCACATTTAAGTCGAATATTTATCTTTGCTCAGCTATATTTTAGTTAAGAATATTTTTTTTCATAATCTCAAAACAATTTATGAACGCGCGATTCTGATACAAATACCTTTGCTCTGCAACGTCGTATCAAGCTAATGCTTTTCTCAACGTTATTATTAACTAAGAATATTCGCTTCTTAATCACAAAACAATTTATGTATAGCCTGTAAATAACGGGACCATGTATAAACTGATCCGGGTCGTTATTTATTTCTCCAGCTATGTGTGGTACCGTCTGATGAACGGCCTCACGTCTCCTACACTGACATATTTATCAATGGTAATTGTACCGGCCTGACAGTTCTATTATTTATCCACGTCTAATGCATTTTTGCAAACAGTGTGTTTATTTTAAGCGTTTCTGGTTTTCGTGCTCGCGCGTCTGGGTCTGCCCGTGTGTATATAGTCGCGATACCGACTGCTGCCGCAAAGTCTACCTTTTGAACACATACGATTCCAAGTTCCAAATAGTGTCATAGGACGCGCCAAAACGTCGTAACTACAGCTTTAACAAGCTGTAGTTACGACGTTTTGGCACGTCCTACGACGTTATTTCGATAAACTGGGAGGGAAGCGTTTAATTATCGCCTGCTTCATTATAACTCGCGCGCTAAATTGACCCGTTTTTTTAATCGTGGCTTTTTTTCTTGTCTCTATATCAAGATTTTTAGAATCTCTTGGCAGAATTATATGAGAATTTTGTCTGAGCGGCACGGAAATTGACTGAAATGGGCATAATGGCGATAAAACATTGTATTTTATCGTATTACTGATTTCATTTGACATGTCACCGACCTTATGCAAAATGCTCATATTTTGCAAATAGCTTTAAAACATACGTCATCAGAGAGACTTAAGATATAGTACAGGGATGTATTACTTGAGTCAATGCATTGCCATGGCACAGCTTTAACTTTTATCACCATAAACTACCATTCAGATCTGTTTCTTAAAAAAATAATTATGTCATATTTAAGACTAATAAATTATTCATGTCTTTATGATGTATTTTAAGCTATTCCTCAAATATGATCATGTCTTGCATAAAGGTCAGTGCCAGGTCAAATGAAACATGTAATAAAGGGAATAATGATGATGATGATGATGATGATGATGATGATGATGATGATGATGATGATGATGATGATGATGATGATGATGATGATGATGATGACCTGGCAGAGCAGCCCATGCTAATCGAACGGAATGCTCTGCCAGGTCAGTTCTCGTCCGCTGTAGCTAATAAAAAAGTGCTGTAATTCGCTAATATGACCTATACATTTTCTTCTTGAATTACTACCAGTACATATTGCTTAATACAATGAGGGAGTTTTATCAAATTCTGTTACGTAGAACTCGAATTATTTCCAAAAATATGCTATAAAGGCCACACGATAATTTGATCATTTGTTTACTGTAGTATGTATTGACCTGTCCATTGTTATTAAAAACAGTTCACAGATTTCAAGTTTAGAAAGTATTCGTTTATACAAACGCCAATGTGCTAGTCTGGGATAGCACTGTGAAAAGACGCGGGACTTCTACTCGAACGGACCAAGTTCGAATCTACTACAAGATCACTCTCTTGCACACGGTTCATTCATTACATTCACCCCTGTAGTTGCCTCAGAGGGTATTGCGTCATCATCTGCTAGATTACGTCACTTTATATCACATCAAAATGGCAATAACAAATAATTTTTCCATCCCGAAGTCCAAAATATATCACATTTCACGTTGCTTAAAATTTAATATCATTTTCCAACGATAATAATTTAAAATTTTTAAATTGATGTCATTCATGCAAGGGCGGAGTATTTTTTCTGTACATTTCATTGTGATAGGGAACGATTTTATCAGCTAACCGTGACATAATTTCGGACAAACAATACTATTTCGTAAGTGTTGTAATAAAATCTCGCAACGAGGGCTTGATTCAAGCCGTAGATAGGAGATTTTATAACAACACCGACGTTTTATCAAAACAAAACAGTAAATTGAGTCTATTTTTAGCACAAAATTCATTGACATTGGTAAGGAGGCTTGAGAAAATAGTTCCAAAGTATATGGGTAAATTCATCAGTTATAATGCATTTCAAATATACCAAGAATTATAATTTCTTTGTCTACTTTATTATGTTACACATGAAACAGTTAAACAGTAATAATACCCGTTTTCCTCGGTTTGACAAGATTCTTGTCAAACATGGCGTCAGCCCGTTGCAGAGGGAGACACTCCACAACGGGAAATGCTTCCGGGTCGTAGTATACAAACATAGTTCCGTCAAAAATGGATTCGCTCCTTTTGTTGCATTGATTCTGTGTCTATAGAATAGGCAGATGCATGAAATGTGGTTCTGTATACTGGCAGACCATCAGTGTACTGCTAGGATGTGTTTTAATGAATTTTTTGGGAACCAGTTTCTTGCGCGGTCGTGACCTTTCATGGGGGTGTGTCACATGCAGATCCCGAAATAGATGGCAAATTTCAAGGGTGGCTGTGTTCACGGGTGCGTGGTATTAGCTGATGGTGCTATTGATACAATTTTCTTGGTAGTAAATTAAAGACAAAGAAATGGTCTGTCAGGCAGACTAAGTAAAAGGTGCCACAAAGACTTCTGAGAGGAGCTAGAAGCTGCCAAATTGACCCATTTTACTATATATTTAATAGGCCCGTTTCGTTGAGGAGTGACACCAGAGATGTATGTGAGAGTAACGAACGACAACTCTGCTCGGAGATTGTTACAAGATATGTTTTTTTTTTGTTTTTTTTTGTTTTGTTTTGTTTTTTTTTTCTTTTTTTCAACGATTTCCATTTCATTTTTTTATTCCTTTGTTTAGTGATTGAAGTTTAACCCATTTACAGAGACAAATTTCCGGTATGTAGATATTCCCACTTTTTAATGTGATAAAAGAAACCCGCTTTTGAAATTTAATAAGAAAAAGAGAAATCTTTGTGGAAATAGAAGTCTCGTTTTTCCATGCTTTTCTCTTGATGTTTTCTGCGTGAGATGTCAGAGTCAAATATTTCTGGCAAAATTAAATGGCACACTTTCATAATTCAGACCTTTTTTGTTTGCATATTATTCATTTTCTCTGAACATTAATTTTGTTGATAATTATGTGAAAAATATATGATTTGTGATTTATGTAGGAAGACCGTTTACAAATAAACATTATGCATTTTCTTTGTGCAATAAAAAAGAAATAGAAATGAAAAACAAATAAAATCATAGGCGACTGTGAGTTTCGAACCCATACAAAAAGAAAAATTCAATTTCGTGCCTTCGACCGTTACCATTTGACCATTTTGACTTTATGTTTTATGTGACAAAAAGTATGTTTATACCTAATGAACATTAAATCATTCAACCGTATCGGATAATTTACCTGGATTCCCGTACTTGGGATCGACTCACCCGAGTCAGCGTAAAAATAATCGTTTTCAGTTTATAATTTTGAAACAAAACACTTCAGCTTTGTTGATCTAAATGAACAAGTGAGCATGCTGATTTATACATTTACGCGTTCATAACAGCACATATTTTGAATTTTCTGTTCTTATTAAACGTAAGTCATTCCTTTAAACCCATTTTTGGGACTAAACGATGATTACACAGCATTTATTTAGCATCTAGAGGTCCTTTGTCAGGAACCAGAAATTGTGCATTTTTTCGCTGTAGGGGTATATCATATGAAAATATGGAAATTTTAAATCGATGACCATCCATATTTATTTCATTCAATTGGAAATAAGACGTACTTTCAAGAGACAAAATATGAATAAATTCTATAACTAAGAACAGAAATAGTAAACTGGAGATTTCCCCCTTAAGGTGAGTTCTGCATGGACACCCCGGGTGACCCAATAATACACCCCGTCTTAGACGGGAATATGAAAAAAAGATGATTGTCTAAATATTTCAATTTGAACACATACATCCATTAAAATGAATTATATAGACAAAAGAGAAATTGAGCAGTAAGAGCATTTTCTTTCCATTTCTATATTATTTATTTGATGTTTATGAACGGATATTAAGCACCAAAATCGGTTAAAGAATGACATTGTATTATTATACTGAAAATGAAAAAAAATTGAAAAAGTCGAACTTCGGATATTTTGAGGTAATAATTATAACGTTCACAACGACTTGGACACAACAAATTTCAACTTCACTTGAAGTCGAAAAGCCACTTTTTACGTAAATTGTGAACCCAAATATTTCAATGATGACTTATTTATTTATTATTTTTGTGACGCTTTGTCGCCGAGACTGAAGTGCTGGACGACAACAACATTCGAACTTTGTACAGACAGTCTTTGTTTTTGCGTTTTAGCCCTAACCTCCCGGATTTCCGGAAGTCGAAATACAGGAAACACGCGGAGAAAACCCTTCATTGTTCTGTAAGTAATTTGAGCCTTATCAATATTGTAAGACTCGCTAATGACATGGCGTAATAACTCGTTAACCCTTTCTAGTAGAAATGAATCAAACAGTGTAAAATAAGGTCAGACTGTTATTTATTCGAATCGGGTTCCACCGAAGATTTACGAGGTCGCCCGAATAATTCCGATGTCGTATGGAATTGAATCTCAAAATGGTCACATTACGGATATTCTACCATAAAAGAAAGCTTACTTTGCTCACAGTCTAAAGTAGATTATTTGTATCGTGACCCGTCTCAAGATCCTGTGCGTAAGTTAAGTCGGACTAGGTTCCATGGTGCTATGTTATAGATTTAATCACAGTGGACAATCACGTGATACAACAACTTCGGAAAATTTTCAATAATTTTGTTAATACGGGCCCAATTTGAATTCAGTTTACAGCAGAGAAATTGGACAGACGTCACGCATTAGACAGACCCAGTGGATTCTTGAAAAATCAGCTGATACAAAAGTTATCGAAGAGCAACCATAATTTTGGTTGATCTTCGAAGACTTTTTTATACGCTGATTTTTCAAAATCAACTACGTCCATCTAATTTCTGATATTTTGCTTGTATCTCTATTTAAAACTGAACCCAAATTAGTCCTGTATTAACAAAATTATTGAAGATTTTCTAAACATCTGTATCACGTGATTATCCACCGTGGTAATAGGTCATGACGCAAGGGTGAGAGAACGGCAAAGAGCTTGTTGAGACTGTATGCCCAAACTGATCTTGATCCATTTTGTTCTCATATGTAATAAGAAACATACACTTTTATTTGTTCATAGTTTTTATTTCATTTTGTTCAGTTTTCTCCTGCGCATATCAATTTTTGAATATCAATTTTCGCTTACTCTAGTAATTTGGTTTCAACGAAAGTGTAACAAGTAATGAACAAGTTTTCCATAAAGTTTGCGCTTAATCCTTTCCGGAAAGTCTCAAAATTAGACTTTTCCAGTTTGAAAACTGCTGCAGACAGCAAATCAAGTGTTTATGGTAGGCATTATATAAAGTATAACACGGTAAATATTGAGGAAAATGGAGAAAAATTCGATAATTAGCATTTTCTTCTTTGGTTTCAATTTTCCCAAGCCTTTTCTATCAGACAAGTCTAAAGAAAGTTGTTTGTGAAAGGGTTAAAGTATCTTCCCGAAGCTTATGTTAGTCTTTAGGATTACGGCTTAGCTACTTGTCTCCAAATAAAGGAACAGGAACGTGTCACTGTTATGTCAATAAAGAACTCTTTCCAAAACAAAACGTCTTTCGACTACTCCAATTCTAATGTTGCACAAGACCAAAACGACAATATTGAGGCAGAAATACTGTAGATTATTAGTATTTTCTTCATTCGCCTAAATATATTGAAAACGTCTCCTGACGGCGACGTCAAAACCGGGAGTTGTATATGTATTGGAAAGGATTAAGTTTATCTGTATCAGGAACGCGCCATTTGTCAGTACAACTTTTTTTTCTAATCCGTATTGTAAACTTTTGTTTACTGTCTATACAAATTAATGCATAATGAGTCCTTTTTATAATATGCTGCTAACTAATAAAAGTAACCATTTCATATATAATCATTTTTTTCAGTTTTGTATAAACTTATCCCTCACCAAACAGTGAACATTTTTACCAGTCCAATTTGAGAGGTGCTGCAGGTGACAAATAATTAAGTTACGAAAACATGCTATTTAACATTATAGTATGAAAAGCTTTGAGAGAAAAGAAGTAAATGCTGGTCGACAGCATTTTCTTCTTTTATCGTAATGTTTTCAAAAGTATTTTAATGAAAAACAGGCCTTGTTTTGGTAAATGTCAATTAGATATTCATATATGATCGTATCAGCCAGGATATGTAATTAGGGAGCTTAGAACATTTTAGACAACCAAGTTTCTATATCAGTGAACCTTTGACACTGGTGGTGAACTCGGCCAAAGCGAGGGACGTTTTTTCGCGATCAATGTATTCCGTCAGTGTTGTTATAAAATATCGTAACTACGGCTTTATCGAAGCCGTAGTTACGAGATTTTATAACAACACCGACATTTTGTCAATACAAAACGGTAAACCCGGTCTGTTTTTAGAACAAGTTCATTGTCATTAGAAAAAAAAATTATATAAACTCACATTTAAACGCAAAATATCTATACCTTGTTGTAGCGAAAATTGTTTTAGTTCACCACCAGTGTTTTACTAGTACTATTAGAACATGGTAATCTTTATTCAAAGCAGAAGGTCATAGACCCATGAGGCATATAAATTTACAACAGAATATACAATTATATCAACAAATATTTATGATTTGAAGAAAGACATAGCCACAGAAACGAGTAAGAGGGTGTCGAGATAATTATGGTTTTGTTATTTTCCTTCAAAACGCCATGTTGCCGATATTAAAATGAGCCAGGATTTGGAAAAACGTCCTTTATGGCATTTGAGAACAACCTGGAATATGCACTGATCAGAACCCACGTTGTTCTCTAATAGCTTCTTCATTACCTGCAGTAACTTTCAGGTAGCACCAGGGACCATTATTGAACTGCATCGTACCACACACTGGTCAAGAAACTCAATTTTCTAAAATGATATAAGGGCCCTTTTTCCAAATCCTGGCTCATTTAATGAATCGTATTGACAAGACGGTTCAACCGAGTTCCCATGACATAGGGTTTGATTAAAACTGGCTCATATTTTCCTATTATAAACTTTTCAAACGTCTTAAATTTTTCGAAATATAACAATCGACTGATATTATACAAAGGAAAAAAAGAAACACAACAACCGATTTAATTAGCCGTTTTTCAAAAGATCACCCTAATTTGAATATCATTTTATTGCATTGTAAAATTTCACCAATTCACCAATCGTGCGTGAGATACCCGAGTCAGCGTCTCGCACGTAATCCTGACTAACGTAAACGGTTACTGGTTGAAATGTTAATGTTGTTCTGTACGTGAATAGTCTAGGCAATCGGCATTCATTCCGTATGTGAATCGAGCAAAAGTAACGGCCCTGACGTCGTGACGTTACACACGAATGACCGCCATTCGGGCAATCGTCAGTTGTTCCGTTGGTTCTAAGACATTACCACAAGCGACGGATGTGCACTTTCCCAAGCGGCAAAATTCTAGGGTGTTCCGATATGAACGCTGCTGAAGACGTCAAAATTAGAGTCTAAAAAAATTTGTGTAAAATATAGCAAAGAAAATATTGAGACAAAAGGAGAAACTGCTGTTATCAGCAGTTTCTTCTTTTGTCTAAATGTTTTACAAAGCCTTTTCGATTAGGGGCGGCAAAACCAGGTCTTGTTTGGGACTGGGTAAAAATCAAAATTGATGCATGGCGCTTTCTTTGAAATAATCGCAGAATAATATAGGGAATTTTATCCAAACGAATCACACTGCATTTTGTTAAGTCTACGTTAATCTACACAACTTAAAAGAGTTCAATGTAAAGGTTGGACATGTGACGATGTACACGTACATGTAGAAAACGCATAAACGTATATTTTGACGTTATCTGTCACGTTTTACTGATTCTACCGTAAACACAAACAGCAACGATAAGGTAAATTTGCCTGTAACTATCAGTAACAAATTGGAATAAATAACGTGAACGAATTTAGAGTAATATCAAACATAGTTGTTGCGTTTCTTCTTTCCTCCAGTGTATTATTAAATACGACGTAACGTCGGTGAACATGTAAAACCTCGTTTGCCGATTTTTGCAATTTTCAGAGTAAAATATTATGTGTACAGTTTAGACAATGCTTGCAGGTTTTGAGATATGTTTACTTATCAGTATTAATGACACATTACTTGCGACCTTCAAGTAAAACCTTTCAGTTTGGGAACAATTTTGACATTTTTGTTCCTTTCCCGTTAAAATTTTCCAAAAAACGAGATACGAGGTTTTGCATTGACCCATTACCAAACAGTGACTCTTTTTGACTTCCCACGAGATAATGGCACTGGAAAATATTGTGGAAAATTAAGAAATTGCTTGTGACAAGCAATTTCTTCATTTCCCACAATATTTTCTACACAAAAGACCAAAAATTGTTTAAATTGTCGTCTGCAACATCTTTGAATTTGGAGGAGTCTAAAAGTTTGCCGTTTGGTAATGGGTTAACAACGACGACATGTTGAACGATGGCTTTGTCAGTGCACAATGTTAGGTAAAGGAACAAACACACAGACTGACGTTATCTCTTCATCATAATACCTACAGCCGATTAGAAAGTGTCAAAACACTGGTTTATGTTAAACGGTTTGGGTCTTTTCCGTTTTTGTTGCTGATACGCTTGTTTAATTGTGGTATTATCGTAGTATGTCGAAGCTCATTAGCCGAGACTCACTGGTGGTTAACTCGGCCAAAGCGAATGACGTTTTTTCGCGAACAATGTATTCCGTCGGTGTTGTTATAAAATATCGTAACTACAGCTTTATCGAAGCCGTAGTTACGAGATTTTTATAACAACACCGAGGGTTTGTCAATACATATCGGTAAATCCGGTCTATTTTTAGAACAAATTCATTGTTATTAGAAGAACTATCCAATCAGATCTTTAAACTCACATTTAAACGCAAAATATCTGTACCTTGTTGTAGCGAAAAACGTCCATCGCTTTGGCCAAGTTCACCACCAGTGATTCACAAACAATATTTTTGTCTTGTTCTCAATTATTTTCACGGCAAACCCCCGAGACACAACAACAATAACAATGTTCAACAAATGCAGGAAATCTTAACCCATTACCAAACGGCAAAATTTTAGGGAGGTCCTCTTCAAAAACCTTCACAAATGGCAAAATGGAAGTTATTTAAGATAGAATTTGTGTAAAATATTGCATGGAAAATATTGAGACAGTTTCTTCTTTTGTTTCAATGTTTTCTCAAGCCTTTTCTATTAGGGACGTCAAAACCAGGTCTTGTTTGGGAAACGGTAAGAAATACCCATTTTATTGTCACAGTCTTAATCATCATATAAATATTATGGCCATTTTAAAAATAAAATAAAGTGAATAAAAAAGTATGTGACTTTCTGTATAACACTGGATTTCGGTCAAATGACTTTGAAAAAATATTGTTAAATGTTCTATTAATTATTGGAACTTTAATGTTACAAGCCAAAATGTTAGGGTGGTCCAATTTTTAAGCTGCTGCAGACGATGTTTCTAAGGATAAAATTTCTCAATGATATCGGACAGAAACATTGAGGCAAAGGAAGAAAATCCCCAAACAACGTAATGAACTTGACATCAATGTAAGAGATACATGTATCTCAGATCGAAGCTTTCTTAACCCATTACCAAACGACAAAATTTTGGACTAGTCCAAATCCAAAGATGCCACAGACGGCACTATGAATTGAATGATATTTCGCATTCTTTGATCTTACTGGGAGATGAAGAAATTGCTTGTCACACACAAGCAATTTCTTCATTTTCGACAATGCTTTTGAAAGCCATTATCTTGTAGGGAGTAAAAAAGAGTCATTGTGTGGTAATGGGTTAAACAAGTCTTGGTTTTGACGTTCTTGATAGAGGGTCAGACAACTTTGGAGGAACATACGTAAATACTAACCAGCATGTTCTCCTTTTCCTTCCATATTTTTTACGGTTTTTTGCACATATTAAATTACTTAAAGGGGGAATAACACTTAACATCTTACAAATTTTCAGAGAACTTCGTGCAAAAAATAAATATATATTATGAAAATATGGCCTTTAAATTGCATCTATGCCAAATCTTAGCTTTCTATCTTGTGTATTGGCTAGGATGTTGACGGATTTAAAACCCCATATGTTTTATTATTATAATTTTTATCCCCCCGACAAAAAATCTTGGGGTTTTAAATCCGTCGACATCTAAGCCAATACACAAGGTAGAAAGCTAAGATTTGGCATACATGCAATTTAAAGACCATATTTTAATAATATATATTTATTTTTTTGTACGAAGTTCTCGGAAAATTCGCAAGATGTTAAGTGTTATTCCCCCTTTAATCCGCGTTGTCAAATGCAATGACTTTCAAATTGGTACAGTCTAAAATTGTGCCATTTCAGAAAGAGTTGACCACTAACTGTCGCTTCGGATTTTTGAATAAGTCCAACTGAAATTCTAACACCGTCTTTGTAAATTGAAATTGGAAATTGTCATAATGTTCGGGAAAAAATTCTTTGTAAAAAATATAAGCATTGTATAAGAAAGAGAGAAAAAATGTCAATGTATCGGTCAATACCACTCATGTGGCTACTAATTTGCAACTTTTTCATGTGAATTATCAAAGCAGAGAAATGGTAAGAAATAAAAGAGAAGAGGAAAATAATGCAGTACAGTACTTCCACATTTTTCTTCAATATTTTAGACTCTTTAGAATCGCATTTTCTAAGTTTTCTTTGATACCTTATTATCAATGTATTCGATTGGGAATGGTCCCATATTTTGTTGTTCGGGAAAGAATGTGTTATTTTAGCTAATTTACGAATAATCTTTTCGATTCCGTTGTTTCAGCTTACTTTCTATCATAATATTTCAAATCACGATTTGCAGAAAAATATTTCCCGACTCTTTGTCAAATTGATCAAAGAAAAACAACAACAAAAAATACATTATTTTTTTTACAAAGTTTATATGAAGAAGAAAAAGGGACTTTGTACAAAACAATGTATTACATCGGTTCATTTAGCCTACTAATTAAGCGGATTTTCTTCATAATGTTGACAAAACAAACAAAGATCTAGGATCTAGTTGTAAACGTACAATAAGCCTTTCGACAAACATTAAAACCTCCGTTACCATCAAATAACGGTAATTGGTCCATCCGTGATAAAATAAAGCGTCCTGATTGGTCGAAGCCAGAATAGGGCGTATAAGCGCTTCCTTCCGTGCGAACGCTTATAGGCGGTGGAGGCTTGAAATCCTTTTAACACGAGAGAATATTCATGTAAAAGCCCTACAATTTACGAGCTTACAAGCAGAGTTGTTTAAATCTCAAGTGGATACCACTTTTGTTATTCTTCAAACTTAGACACTCTAAGTAATGTTCTGTGGATAAGATTCTGAGATTTTCAAGATTTTTCAACTTCTTATAAAAAATAACAATAATGTATCCGAATCATTATTCGCAGTTTTCTGTTAGAGATATTTTAGGATCATCGGATCAACAAGCTAGTCATTATGGAATGGATTATAACAGTTTTAATATGAACTCTAGTTACTATGGATACGACACAAGCAGGCTCACCGGACAGTTGTCGCCAATGTCACAGATGCCTTTAATGATGAACAATGGAAATAATTCGTGTTACTACGGCAACGAAACAAATAACAGTTCACCACAATCAATGCAACCGACATATACAAACCTATCCTGTAGTCCATCTGCGTCATTGATGACGTCACTATCTCCAGCCATGCAACTTCCGGTGACACACGATGGTTTGTCGCCGAAACACGATCCGTATGAAGGGACGAGCGTACCGACACCGGCGTCCGACCACGATGAGCTTACGACTGGTCACGGTGCAGCTCAGAATCTCCTCGCCTCACATCAACCCGGGCTCGATACCGGACCCAGCCTCGCCAACACGGCGGGCCTCCCGACACAGGTTCATCAAATGAACTCACAGATCAAATCTGAACATCCAGACGACCTTATGGATAACAAACGTAAGTTGTTTTCTATAATACTTTTCCAAACGATAATATTTGAACATGGTTCAAACTTAAAGCCACTGTTGATGATACTAGATCTATGAATGGAACTTGAAATTGATTTTTTCAGTTCAGAAAGATAAGCTTGCGTTTTCTTTTTCCTTCAATGCTTTCCTAAGTATCTTTAATTCGAGACGTTAAAACCAGAACCTTTCGGGGTATCAGATCTTATTCTCTTGAAAGAAAAAAAAAGTCATGTAAGTGTCAATGATCAATTAATGTAAATTCATTTTATCCGGGTTTAGTCTTAATCATCATTGCCCTGTTTCCTACAAAACTGTCTTCAGAGCCAACAATCGGCTAGAATGCATAATGTTTTCATGAATACGTTTGTATATGTTTTTATTCAACACATTTTGACAATTTTATTCATCTCGTCTTGTATTGTGGTTTAGTATTTCAATAATTTATATAATCTCAACATATCATCGTCTATGCCCGAAAATGTAGTAACTATAATCTAACAAATACAATGATACACTTTAAAATATATCTGAAAAATAGTGAAATGGGTCCAAATTTCTGAAAATTACACATTTGTATGATTAGCAGAAAATGGCTACAGTAACTGTAAAATTAAAACTTTGCCTGTTATACACAGAAAGCTTATAATGATTCTTCATTTTCTTTTCTGTCCATAATGAGTTCGCTACCAACATTTACTCATGGGTTTCTAAAACTAGACACTGTTTTGAGATGATCTAAGTAACGCAGATGGATACGTGTAATGAAGGGTTTCTGAATTTTAATAATTGTTGAGAGATGAAACAGAAAGTTGATTGTTATCTACTCTTAACATAAACCATAACCCCACTCCTATAGCATACAGTCCTTTTGACAAATAATTCGTTTTGTAGGTTTCTAGCGAGATTCTTTACCAAGGACAGTTTTCATCAAGCATTCAAAATATATTCCCTAATTCTAGACTGCATTACAAGTCATCTGATTTTCGAGACCTTCAAGGCTTGTCTCCATCTCCATTTATGAGATTAGTTGGTGTATATATTGGTCGGCGAATCTTTGTTTCTTGCCATTATCATCAAGATCTAAATGAATCTTTTTTCATTGTATTTCAACACCATTTTCTTTATTCACAATACCGTTACTTCGGAACATTTATCAAAACTCACACTGTCATTGTCAACTCATTTGAGTTGAAAAGAATTTTAGACGACAAATTTCCAATTCGCTCATCAGAACACAGAAATCATTGTCGGAAACGAAGACATTTTGTCAAATTATTTAAATAGAACCTCTGGACATCGATTTAAATAGAACATCGATTTATGTGAAAACCAAAACGACGTCATGATTTCATACTTCACTAAATTGAAGGCTTATACAGACGCCAAAACTGATGTTAGTTGAGGAAGCCCACCTCTAATGAGATTCACGCGACGCCAGAATTATTCGGAACTTTCCATCGCCGAATATTTACGACGTCGCCCGAATAGGTTCGGATACGTGCAACGAATGTTAACGACGTCACATGAAAAGTTCCGATGTCGCATGAATCTCATTAGGGGTGGTCTTACTCTCCATGCCGAGCTCTATTGATTAAACCATCAAATATGACCTCTGCAGTTTTCGGTACGCCAACAGCCTATTTGGTCGTCATAATCTAATTATAGCACACCATTTGAATTATCGAATCAAAATCATTCAGTTTTATCTTGCATGATCATTACGTATACATTACGTCGCTTCTATTTTTGGCTGAAGCCGGTAACATTTGAATTATCGAATCAAAATCTTTCAGTTTGATCTGGTTTGATTACGTATACATTACGTCGCTTCTATTTTTGGCTGAAGCTGGTAATTTGAAGCGTTAGCCAATCATTTCTTGTATCAGAAATTTCGATTGTTTATGAGTATATTGGCGACGATTGGATACCGAAATCCCGCCAAGGCCCCGAGATTAGACGTGAAACTACCCCGCGAGAACAGAGAGTATTCTATCGAAATGGAATGTAGGGAGAATACGCTCTGTTCGTAAGAGAGTAGGGTGGTCTATGTTAAAATGATTATTTTTTTAAAGATAGCAATCCGGTAAATATTGATGATGTTGCTTATCATGTCGTTGCTTTCTTTTGCCTCGTTGTTCGCAGGAACCTACTCTGATGGGAACGTAAAAACAGGATTTGTTTGGGCAAGTAAATTAGAAATAATAAATGTGAATGAATCTCATTTTATTGGATGAAGCTCTGAATTTTCTAACATTCCAGCACTGTAAGAGTGTTTGACATTAGGTACACGACACCTTTGTCGTATGTTTATCTGATAAGCCCACCATGTAACGTGTAGGCTGGTTTATTACAACATAAAAACTGACGACTCACAAATGCTCACAAATCTTACAAGTACATTTAACAAAATAATTTGTTCATAAGAAATAACTGCTACAATACGTAAATTTTGGGTTCTCTTTAAATGTATGATTAAAATCAGGAAACCACGAAAGCTTGATATATAGATACACGAAAGACAGAAATATATCACCAGAGAGAGAGAGAGAAAAAAAAAACAACAGAAAATGCTGATAATAAGTGTCTTCCTCTTTTCCGTCAATGTTTTCTGATATTTTCCTTCGTGCACACCAAAACCCAGTCTTGTTTGAGAAACCGATCTATAAACTTGGATAGCTTCAAAATGAATCTAACCTTTGTTTTGATAAAGTCTTGAGTTATTTCATTTTATTTACTGATCTCTTGTAATTAAGCTAAGATTTCTACCAAAAAGGCGATTTCTGCTCAATCCAATTAAAAATGTTTTCCTTATTCGTTCGTCGAAAACGTTATACCAATAGGCGTTACATGTATTAAGGAATGTGAAGTTTCGCGGAAATTTATACAAATCTACTTCCTTTACAAAATACATGTAAAATATGTAGTTTTATGATATACCGTTATTTCCCGATAATCCACCGAAAAGCATTAAAGAAATACAAGTCTATGGAAAAAGACAAAGTTCATTAACACCAAAGAAACTATGTGACTATCATAATCTTCTACAACCGCTCCATTTCCAGTAATCTACTGAAATTTGTTACAATATTCTGGAAATGTATCCACACATTGGAAGTATCATTTTAGAAAATCGTCTATACTTCAGAGTCGGGCGGGCATGTGTAATGACGTTATTTCGATGGTGTTTAAAAAGAATATTACTTCTACTTACGGATATAAGAAATGATAAATTGCACGTAAATGTATCTGTATCCTAGCAATATTGAAATCATGTATGCATGATATTATTTCTATCAAAATACCACCAAGCAACTTAATAAGTTTACAATGTATGCATAAATTTTAACCATGAAATCATTGAAAACGGATTGATCTGTCTATACTCAAACTCTAGTGGCTAGGAAAGTGGGTAGACACTCGAACATTGAGTGTTAACATTTCTTTCCCCGCTCCTTGCGCAAGCTTACAGAGACCCAGCTTTCAGATTTGTTTCAGATATAACAAGAGCTTCTACTTCAGTCTTAAGATGCAATCCTTTTAATTGATATTATGATTCTGAGTGGAAGTATCTTACCCAAAAACTTTACACCATAATTACTTTTCAGAAAATTACATGATCATTTGGTAGAACTACAGAATTTGTTACAAACATTTTGAATAAAAGAGCATTTGATCGGGATGATCAAATGCTCTTTTATTCAAAGTTTGGAACATTGTACTCACACTGATACATATAAAAGCTGTTTCCGGTTCGCGCCATCGTATTTCTACGTGTTATAATTTTGTAAAGGGTTTCTTGAATGATACTAGAATGGGGATTCTCATTTCACGTCTTCGATTTTTATCTTGTATTTTCGACTGTTTGTTTATGTTTCATGAAGCACCCATCCTTCCACCCTCTTAGGAAATTTTCAAGCACCTTTTAGGGTTCTTGAGATCTCGCCTGTATAAAAGACTTGGGACGGCTTTATGTTTTCAAGAATGGTTTTCGTTCGCATGTGGTATTGGTCGTATATTAAATTTGTATTTTACTTTGGATTTTAGAATTTTGTTCAAATAATATAATACATAAAGGAGCTATGGTATTGGATATACCCATCTCAAAATTTCATCTATGGAAAGGTAAACAACATTGCTTATTAAAGTATGTTCTTTGAAATTGCTAATCAGTTTTTGACTTATCATCTTATTTAAAAAAAGAGAGATTTAAATGTTAATTATGCATATGGATTAATAAAACGATTCACTTGAAAAAATCAATACTTTATTACCCCTTACACGTCAAACTCGTTTTCAATTGTTGTCTTCTAAAAACATTGCCATGAACTCCCTCCCTACGAAGCCATCTGGATTTAATTTCAGCAATCATCAACGAAAAGTATATAAATGGATTTATACATGTATCAAATGTACGAGTACATCAAAACATATACCTAAAAGGTAGAATGGACTATTTCAAGAAATAGAATATGAATACTATGAATTATACCTTCAGTTAGCACAATAGAATAACGAAACCAGACGCAGCGACGTTGTTGATTAAACTTTCAAATGAATCGAGTGGTGGTGGTGGTGGTGGTGGGGGGGGGGGGGGGGTGATACGAAACATAATACGAACTTATATCTACTAGACGTAATTTCTTGCACAGGTCTTGTTTTCAATAATTGATATATAAACTTCTTCAACAGCTTTTAACCTCTACATTCTTTGTGGTTTCAGAAAGCATTTAAGACAAATAATTCAAATAAAAGTAAATCGAAAATATGAATATATTTACTCTGCTATGAGTTGAACATATAATTCTCAATGCTAAATTAATTTTGGTATTATCTTAACGTTAAGGTTACCGCATGTTACGCGGTATTAACCACGCAAAGTGTTATCGTTATCCAAAATCTGATCTGTGATTCAGAAACGAAGATATGAAGAATGCTCGCTATTAAATGAAATTAATGTGCCAACACAGGCATTTAATTCTGGGAATGTTCGTCAATTCATCTATGTATGACTCGCAATTGATAAAATGATATTTTGGCAAGTTCAGAATGTTTCTGGGTGGACAAAAATGGAGTGTATCCAGTAATTTAAGATTAGTTATTACATTTATTAGAAATGTATTTAACCAATAAAATCAAATAAAAATACGCACAATTCATTCAAATTGTAATTTCATTTACGCTTCTAGTCGAAATTTACAAATCGTAAAATATGCATTATATTATTCTTCATCATACTATCTTATAGAAACATGCGATATTAGAAACACTTTGCCCATTATACTTACGTTTTTGAGGTCGTTTACATTCTCCCGATTAACGACCGTTTTTCGCGATATCAACCCGGTTTCTTCTCGTTATTCAATGCTGATATGGGCCCGAAAACACACATTTTATGCAATAAAATTCATTATCATACTTTCTTTGTAGAAACATACGATATTAAAAACAAATAACATACATAATGGCAGAAACAAGAAACAAGACACAGAAGACAACTATTTGTGCCGTATTAAATGCCCGAATTAATTCGCATGGATTATGTTTAATGACGCTGTAAGTTAACAAGGCATTAGAACATTCACACAGATTGCACAGAAAATCCCTCCCGCTAATTTATATACCCTTTCACTTTATTCTTTTCGTATAACATAGGGGGAAAATTTGAAAAGATAGTATTTCTATATATCGCTTTATTCTGGAAATATTAGCCATTCAAAGAACTATGCAAAAAGTGTATATAATCTTATGTTGTGCATAATAAACATTGTTCATAGATTTAGATTTCGTTGTTATGGCAATTATGATACACTTGCGCAGTGTAGGCATTCTTCCATTTGAGCATGTACACACAGTCAGTATTATTCATTTAATAATGCATTTTTCATATCCTGTAATTACACTTCCTATATCATTTGGCGTAGTAAGGCGTTATATTTCTATTAAACCACTAAATAGTTTATATTTTAACAATATTGCGATTTCTGTGAAGTACTTCGTGTCCAGTTTCTAACGCCCAAATCTGAAGCAAATACCTTAATTAATTGCTATATAAGTGATTAAAGGGACATTTCATTCCAATTTCAATTTTTTCAAGTATGTCTTGATGCCAAGATTGGTTATTCTAATGAGTATAAATACTATTACTTTTTTGAAGTTGTTGCCAATAAGCGAGAAACACACATTTAAAGTTGAGACATAATCGATAAATTGCATATAAATCCGAACTGTTGTCCACAACAATTTGTTCAATTTTAACACAAAAATATAAATTTCTCGTAAACGCCGCAATATTTTGGCTTGAAATTTTCAGAATTGTCATAAGGAAATATGCTCTTTCAGATAAAATAAAAGTAAAATTTATGACAAAAAATTCTGAAATGTCTCTTTAAAGCAACTGCAAAATTGTAGATTGGTTCATGTAAGCACACTTTGGATACACTTGCAGGACTGGTGTGGAAATTCCGTTGTTTTGGAATGTCGTAATGTTGCAAGTTTTCGTCAGCATATTAATTTTGCCTCAGTGTTTCTCTATTCGAGACGTCACAACCAGGTCTTGTTTGGGGAAATGGTTAATTGGTGTATAAATGATACATTTATCATACAGCTGGTTTCTGCGAGTTGGTCCCCGTGTGTCTGCTACAATGCGTCTGCTTTTTCTTACGGACTTGTCTAAAACACTGATTTCTATATCATTTTTATCACTGTCGTCTCGCGTTAATCCAGTCCTGGTTTCCATTCTCGTTTAAACTAGAAGATTTCCTCTGATTTTCATTATCTACTGAGAAACACGCATGTGTTTTGTATTTACTGGTCTACAACATATAAGAAGACATTTGAAATATTTACAGGAAATACCGGTAGTCTACATTATTTGATTATACAAATTTGACTGTAGAATTGTCAAATGCAAAAAAAACGGACAAACAAGCAAACAAAAACAATGTTTCAACGATGCAAGCAAAATATCAATACCTGGCACAGATAGGGAAAACGGTAAAGTTAACTTAAAAATAACAATTATGTACATGTATCGCTAAGGAATGTTCAACGTTTAATCTTTATTTTTGAATAATAATAATAATAATAATAATAATAATAATAATAATAATAATAATAATAATAATAATAATAATAATAATAATAATAATAATAATAATAATAATAATAATAATAATAATAATAATAATAATAATAATAATGATAATAATAATAATAATAATAATAATAATAATAATAATAATAATAATAATAATAATAATAATAATAATAATAATAATAATAACATTCCGTGAGAGTAATCCATATAATAATTCTATTCATTGATTTTGCATTGTTCATATTAGAATGAACATTCATACATAGCAGTGACACATATTTGACAGCTGTCCGGGTTGTAGGTATGAACCTTCGGATTGGTACAAATATTCCATACATTTTGGGTGTTTTGCTTTTCAAAGGCCGCTATTGTCTGTGCCACCTTCCCTTTGTCAACAAGAAACCAGGATTATAAAATTGTAATAAACAAAATACTTGCTCGGGGATTTATTTCAAAGCTGAGCTTTACTTCTCGTGTTATCTTAGCTGGGAAAGTTCGAAGTATATAAAATAAGTTATGGTTGAAATGAACATAAAGGCCAAAGGTTGCTTGATCTCAGTAATTCGAGCGCTCTATATATTTTGTACGAAGTTGAACCCCCGTCAATGATAGGTATCTGCTAGACGCATTCCAGTCCATTTTTATTCTGAGAAATGGATCAGAATCTGTGTCCCCAGATTTCAGCAACGTAATAAGAATTCGCTGCTTTTCAACAAAAAACTTTATAACTGCAGCTTGTTCTTAGCTGCAGTTACGAGGCTTTGTTGAAAAGCGACGAAATACTATATTGCAACATCAATGCTTTCAGCAAAAATCTTGTAACTGCAGCTTGTTTTAAGCTGCAGTTAGGAACTTTTTGTTGAAAAGAGACGATATACTTGTAACAAAATAGCATGTTTTAGTGGAAAATAAGATGTATTATGATGTTGTAGTTTGTTTGAACCTCTCATTGGTCATTGCCTTGCTTCTCGAATTTTTTGCGTAGGTTTCATGCGAAATTGTTGAATTTTATTTGTGATTGTCGGCTTGAAACAGTAACATACTTTAAAACTTATATTTAAAAAAAAACGGTTATGTTTTTCTTGAGCTGGCATTTCTTTTTAAGGGTTTAAAACATAAATAAAACTTAAATTAATGTCTTCCCTTTCAAAATTAATCAATAACATAAGCTTTATTTTTTGACTTAGACGAAACGTTTACCGTCATTTCAAAACATCTACATGGTAATATGATGTTCAACACGCAAAAATAATATAGCACATAATTATCATTTCATGATTTGATAAAGCTAAATTTACGACATTTTCAAATGTAGCCGATGGTGTTCACTAGAAAAAAATCACAATTTATAACCATTAACCAGTAACTGAAATTAAACTCATTGAATATATTTTATATAATAACATTGTTGTACAAGAAAGAAAATTCACAATGAATCAAGTCAAAATGACAATTCCTTTGATTAGGTAAACAAAGCATAATTTTTCAGCGTCCTTGACTGTTTGGATATCGTAATTATGTTGTTAAGATAGAGAAAGAGCTTAAAGGTTGCTTAAAAATGCTGAGAATAAATTAAATTTCGCAGTAATCCATGTTTACAGATAAGTCTGTGCCCAGTTGCAGTCTGATCTTATCCGGTTATGCTTCCTTAATAACGTTACAGATTATAGGGGAACTATTACAGAACAACGAATACATGTATATTAAGGAAGTCTACCTTATGAGATTCGCGCGACGTAGGAGTTATTCGGGCCACGTCGAAAACATTCGGCGGTGGAACTGTCCACCGCCGAATGTTTACGGCCGCGCCCGTATAAGTAACGACGCAGCCCGATTAAACTCGATGTTTTATGAATCTCAAAAAGCAACAGTACGGATATCATTCTACCTTAATCCGGTTGTGCGTATGCACAGGTTGATCTGGATTCCATACTGGTCTTAAGTTTGATAGGGACCTTTTCAAAAAAAAAAAAAAAAAAAAAAAAAAAAAAAAAAAAAAAAAAAAAAAAAATCCAGCTCAAATATGAAAAGTCGGTGGCTTTTAGAATGCTGGGAATTTCGATTGACTAATTTCATTTATGTTTCTTTTCATTGCTACATGTCGTTTATTTCAACGCCTAAATCTTGTGTCCCCTGGGGTAGCGAAATGAAAACCATGCTTTCATCTCCGCATGTCACGAAAATTCCTTGTTTTTTACTCTTTATCAAATAGCACTATATAGACTTGTTTCTAAGGTTATATAGGGGTGTATGGCGTAATAACAAAGACGTTGACCAAGATCAGATTAGAAACAAAACAGATGTCAAATATGAATATACTCGGAGAAAAGTTTTGAAATATATTCTGCACAGTTAATGAAAATTGTACCCGTTTTCTGATAAACTTGAAAATAAGAGAACAACAATCCTATGCTTTATTACACACAAATAGAATCAGTATCTAAAATAATTGTCATCGGCAGCAGCATTTAAATTTAGCGAAAGGGTTCAAATTTGTTCCCCAGAAAAAAAACCGAAAAAGAGATTCATTGGCTTCTAACCCATGCTAACCAGACCGGGTCAAAGGCCACAGTTCTGTAGCCACATTGGCTACCTGCACAAGTCAGTGGGCTTATTTCAACGCTTTTCAACAAAAAACTCGTAACTGCAGCTTGTTTTAAGCTGCAGTTACGAGGTTTCTGTTGTAAAGCAGCGATATTACAGATGATCGTTCAACGAACAGTAGCCTTTGGCTGTTCATGTCAAACATGGGGTCACTTCTGCACAGGAAAAATATAAATCTGGAATGCATTATCATATTAAATATCTGTCAAAACAGAAATAGAAATATACATGAAATATGAATGAAACATGCACATGTGGATGAACCTTTAAATCATCGTAGATCTCAGGAATTTTGGCGGTATTATTTTCGATTTCGGACAAAAAGCCTCCGTCTTGACTTTTGTATTTCCGATCTCTGAAAAAAAAATATTGTATCTGGAAAGACTGGTAACTAGCCTATTTGATTATGACTACAAAGTTTTTTTAGTTACGATGTGAATTGATGTGTCCAGCGTTTCGGCTATTTACTAAATATTGACCCTATTAATCCAAATTGATCTAGTTATTTACAAATATGGCCAAAAATAACAGCATAATATTCCGTTCATGTGTACTTTTTGACAATTAATTATAATGTTATATGATGTTATTCGTGAGGTTTCCGTTGTTGAATATCTTCATCACAAACCTCACAGTTGCTACTTAAAACAAGCTGCATTTACAAGGTTTTTGTTGAAAGTGGCGATATTGTCATGCCTTTCCTTCAACATTACTATTACATGACACCAAAATGGCACACACAGGGTCTGACGCATAGGAATAAATAAAAGGGTACGTTTTAAAGATAAAACATACCGACACTTTAACCTTGGTCAGTATTTTAGTTCATTGAATTTGCAGAATTTCTGCTGCTACTTTTGGATCTAATTTTACGTTCTGTCTGATAGGGACAGGGTAAAGAATATTCGTAATGTCTGTCCATTTTATTGTCCATATCAAATGGATAAAAGAAAAAAAATACTCATTGAAGTAGTTCACCATGTCCAAACCAACACTATTTTAGACCAGCCAAAGCGGCTGCTGATGGCATAGTTTGTGCATTGAATTGGGTACATAATAACACAGAAACTAATGAGAGGAAAAGAGACAAATACACGGTATCATCATTTTCTTCTTACACCTAGTGTTTATAGACATAAAATATAGAGCTTGCTTATGGAAGGATTTATCTACACTTCAAGAATGCCGATTTTTCGCTGACGAGTCTCATTTTAATTGGGCCACTTTGTGGCCAGTGAGTCTCCAAGATTTTATCGTGAGTCAGATATCAGGTTTCAAGACAAAGCTTTATTCTCTGCTAGAAACATTCATTAAAATTTCATACAGTTTCCTTCATACAGAAATGTTCATGATCTATTGTGCTTTCGTGAAATTGACTTTTGTCAATGTCCTTTCGGTGCAAATGAGAAGCATACAAACTGCACCTGTGTAAAGTTATTTTTTCATTATATATAGTTCAGTCATAATAATTAGCATATCTAATTGATAATTAACAGCAATTTTATCTGTTCTCACAATATTTTCCCAAAATACTCTTGGTGGCTTTACGAGTGTATAAGGAATAATTTGGTGGCAAAATTGAGAAAAATAGAAGTTAATTGATTTCAATGCTATAACATACATACATACATACATACATACATACATACATGTACTATAATCTTCTATTATTGCCTAAAATGTGTGTTTTCAGTCTGTTATTGGCATTGTATAACCAGCAAAAACCGGGCGGATATCCAGAGAAATCGTGCATTAATCGGCAGATTCACGTGGGATATCGGACCGGTTTTGCACTCAAATATCCTCGATCGGGGATTTGTTGTGAGTGCTTCAGAAAATTGAAAATTTAGGCGAAATGTTGTCATAAAATTTCCCTTTTCCGTGATGTAAATTCTTGTAAGACCCCATTTCCAGTTTAAACTAGGTCTCCCAGTGTAACCATATCTGATGACGTAATAATTATAGTGACGTAGGTTTAATTCTTGGAATCAAAAAGTAAACAAACGGGCAGCTGACAGATTTTAAACTAAAAGTGGATTTCATGGACATGGAAGGGTAGAAATTAGAATTGAGTGGTTGTGGTCTAGGTCAAATGGGGTGGTAAGCCTATGTGTTTCTTGTTCTTCTTTTAGTTACTGCTATTTTTCCTTTACAACTTTGTTTTTATTGAAATGAACGAATGTCTGAAACGAACCAGACGGTCCAGAGAACTACCTCGGAAATTCCGACCTTTTAATTTATTACTCGCACTGAAATGAATGTTAGAATATCCAGAGTATGTTTCCAAAAGAAAACTAAGTCGAATATTGTTACGATTTCGCCAACCCAAATGAAGATTATGTCAGTAAAAATGCGATGAAACTTGACGTCATAGCTACACGATGAAAATCTAACGGCCCGTCTAGTGGATATCGCACTTACTCGATATATGTCGAGTCGAATGCCGGAAAACTCTGGTATCTGTCGGTGTAAATGTGGCTAAATTTTCACAAAGCTTTTTAGTTATTCGTCTTATTTTATTACATTTCTTTGCAAATTATTCATATTTTATGCAATAATAGCGTCAATTCACGTTTTTTCGGTCGTTAACATTCTCAGAGGCCCACAAAATGGGTTATCGCCTTCGACCTCCGGTCTCAGGCGATAACGCATTTTTTGGGCCTCTGAGAATGTTAACGACCTCAAAAACGTGAATTAACCCTATAGTATCTTCTTGTATTGACATAAATTAAAATTATGCCATCGAAAAAAAAAGATAATTCCTTTGGAGAGGGTTAACAGTCGACGGTTATTCTGACATTTTAACATATTTCAGTGGTTGAACGAATCCTTTAAATGGTAGATTGATATAACAGTCAATCGATATTGTGATTGGTACCAGTAGCTATATTTAAGCCAAGATCTGGACAATGTCATTTATGACAACCATGCGTCGAGATCAGTCCGTGCCTAAGTGCAGTCTGACCAGGATTAATGAGGCCTTCTTTTGGTTGCAAAAGGTCATGAATAGCGTCTAAGAGAACAACATGGTTGTTGATCAGACTGCGTGTATACGCAAGCTGATCTGAAACCATGTTGTTTCCAAAACAACTGAATGGACCTTTTTCCAGATCCTGACTCATTTTAATTGACGAAGAGGATCCCAATTTAGGGCTCGAATGCAAGGCTACATTTTCTCCGTCATATTCGAGATGTTATTTTGTATGAGAGAGAGCCACTGAGCAAGTCGGATCATAACACCCCGTAGCGCACGGCGACTCTTATCTCGAGATGTTAACATAGATATAGGGCCAACTTAAAGAACCTTATCCCACAATTATCTTGTTCAGGGATGTAGTCTCATTTCAAACTCAGCGTGACGTCATCATGCACGTGAGAAATATAAACATGTCTAGGATCGTTTAGAGGGTGCAGATAATTTGAAAATACATGTTTTGAATGACATGTTTGACTCCGTCCCTCTTGTTTTCTCTATGCATGTACACTTCAAGTATGTATCAACGTATATTCTAATTCAATTCTTCATGCCATATGCATATGGTCTTTGTAAAGTTACATTACGTTTTGGCTAAAGACATGAATTTGAGGATGCCTGATAATAAGCATAACATTCATTCTGCCTGTGTCTTAATGATTTCTGTTTCATATAACACTCAAATCATATATCAAAATTTAATATTGTATTCAGAAATGAAAGGATCACTGCATTTTGGTGGTTTTGTACAGAAATGTCTAAAAACGTTCACTTTATATGGCCTAACCGAGTATTGCATTACTTAAGATTTCGTGATTCAAGATATTAAGAAATTCTTTTTCCCAAGTCATTAGCGAGCATTAAATACAATGACATCATTTGCATGTACATAATTATAACGATAATGTGGGTCCATTTAAACTTTTGAATTACCTACTATGAATTTGCGTTCAAAAGCTAATTTGATTCAGCATAAACAAACGCATGATTATACTTAATCTTTTAAACACTGACAAAATGAAAATTTCGGCTAAGCCATATATTTATTTCCTAAATGCGACCTAAATATTGCTCGAATATATTACTCAACGTCCTAAGTCAGCACTAAATAGGCGTACATTTTGTAATTATAACGACCATGTTAGTCTGTTCATCTTATCAACCGGAAACAGCCGTTAAGGTCTTGTTTCCGGAATAGATCATTTCAGAAATAACGAGGTGAAACTTTACACGTCACGTGACGGCGAGATGGTCTCTGATTGGTCAGAATACTGAACCGAGTTACTTCAAACAACAAGGAAAAGGACCCTTCTATCAAATGATTTTCGTGTGACTTATTTATCTTACTTGTTAACACGTTTCTAGATAAGAAGAACATAAGACTTGTCCAAATTGAAAGAAGTTACCGACGAAATTTTTAAGTCTATAAAAATATTAACATTAATGTTTACCACTCCACGAGTAGAAACAATGTAGAAACCCTTGTGTAGAAACCATGTAGAAGCCATCGTAGAAAATGGCAAAAATGCTTTCGACAATAAAACCTTTATTTATTCCCAATTTGCTTACCAATCGTTTCTATAGGCTAAAAATCGTCAATATGTGGGAATGGGATAAGTCATTCCCACACAATGACGCTTTTTGACGTTAAAAGATCTTTCTTGTCCAGAAAACCCATGGCAACTTACACGTTCTCTTCTTCACTTCAAACCAAATTCAAATAGGTCACGTATCAAAAAAGTATTGATTAACACGACATTTCTATAATTTGACCAATCAGATTCCTCTACAAGTTTTCGTCTTTGATATTAATCTTTTCTTACATTTTAAAAGTTTGAAATATATAAAATACAAAAATGAAGAGAAATATATTTTCCGTGTGTTATATTTCTACGTTAAACAACGAAGATCTATTCAAACAAATTTGATATTCGTTGGCATTTACAATATTTAATTTATTTAGCATTGTCAAAGTTTGCCTCTTTTCGTGAAATAATTGTTCATGTAAATATGTATTATCAGTTAATCCATTGAAGATGCAGACTTCATAGATTCCTGAAATTATTGTTGTTCCTCTATATATTAAATGATTCCAGAGGTCCAAGCTACTTCTCTGTATTCTGAAACCTGGTTTTGGTGAAACTATTAGAAAGGGTGTTGGTTTAACTTATCCCGCTGTTCTATTTCTCTGAAGTTATTTTCTAAAACACGGTAGATAACATCTCTTAATAAACATTTTATTGTCCCTTTCCCACATTTAGTACGAAGCGACGAAAATATCCCTGCTTTTCTTTGAAAACCTCTTACCTGCAGCTTAAAGCAAGCTGCAGATACGAGGTTTTCGAAGAAAAGCGACGATATGTAGGTGGAAGTCATAATCTGAATAGACGTTTGGTTATTTGGTACCATTAATCCATGATCATAATGGGAAAATATTTACATGCACGAAAACATTGGAGAAAGAAAAAACGTGGAACAATGGATCATTTATGATCCCATTTCTTTATATTGGCACAGTTCAATCTGCACATCATGGCATATGCATTGTATATGGGAAAAATAATCTTTTGATGTAAATTTCAGCTATCACTAGATACGTATGATGAACAACTCTCAAGATAGGTTTATTCAAATTCTAGGTCATCTTCTACTTGTTACATAACAAAAGGGGTTTTTCCGACAATAAAACGTCCAGTATTTATAGAAAATGCGATGTGTATCTCATGACAATTTTAACGCTGTATTATTCCGTATCAAGTTTGTACACCCGAAGTTTCACTTTGTATGATTTCAAACATTATTTTTTACAAATCGTCGTCAACGTTGAATAAGCTTGCAGAGGCTATAGTTTCGGCGTCCGACAATAACAGACGAAATTCTCTCGTGTGTATTATAAATAAAGAAAAAAATAATCATTAGGCTATACTATGTACAATACTTTTTTCTCGATAACAAATCTGGACTTCAATACACTGACGAGGACAAAATCGTTTGAACGTTTTTGCAATATGAGGCAAACAATGAACCAAAATCGCCTTAGCGATGAAAAAACCTAGATTTTGTGAATGGAAGATTTTTTCAGGAACATGTCTTTGAACCCAGCATGTTCCTTAATTACTTCAAAACGCGGAAAATATTTTTGCTATTTTAGAAACAGTGAACTGGTGATCTGAACTACGGGATACATCATGGGCGTGTAGACAAATTATTAGCGTGAAATAACTTGTGTGTGAAACAACAAAATACATACGATTTCCGAATGAATTCATTTGAATAATATTTACTAAAAAGTCACTCTTTTCAATATTTTGACCCTTCTTTGGGGTCTTTTTCAAGAAAATATTGCACTATTCTACAAAACTACATTGTTGGTAGCCAGTTCCACATGTTTTCTTTCTTCGATGTTTTCGTGCATGTAAATATTTTCCCATTATGATCATAGATTAATGGTACCAAAAAAAAAGAGTGACTTTTTAGTAAATATTAACTTTAATTCCCCTGTTTAATGTGAAAGCACGTATCCGACTAATAAGGAAAGAACATTTAGTAAGCAAAATTGGACGGCATGCAAGGAATATGTATACCATATTATATACGTATAGATAGAAAAATATCACTTAGTATAGAAAAATGCACATTTAGTCTATAAAGAAATGTGCATACCAGATAAAATAAAGAAAATATTATGTAATGATCAGCATACAAATATCCTTTCCCAAAGAGAAAAAATGACTGGTCCACATTGAAATTGCAAGAGAATGCTAGCGTTCCATAAAATTATGGACATCTTGCTTTCATCGTACAGTAGTAGGAGTTTCTGTAAAGAATATCGTCGATCGCGCTCTAAACTGTCGTAACTACAGCTTATTGAAGCTGTAGTTACGACATTTTCGAACGTGACCGACGATATATTGGATGTTTCGAGGCGGTCTGTTGTACTTAGATTCATATCATCTCCCGCCCCCAAATACTTAACACTTTCCCAAACGACAAAATTTTGGGGTAGTCCAATTTGAAAGAAGTTGCAGACGACATATCAATGTGAAGAAATTTCGAAATTTTATAGCTTTTTGGGTAGAAAACATTGTGGGAAATGAAGAAATTGCTTGTCACAAGCAATTTCTTCATTTTCCACAATGTTTTCCTAAGCCATTATATTGTGGGGAGTCAAAAGGAGTCACTGTGTGGTAATGGGTAAAAACACTTTTACGACGTCAAATTTCTACATCGGGGTAAATTCAATGCTAGTAATTGACAAAGATAATATAAAAAAATGTTACCTAAAGCAACACATTGGAATGGTCTATCCAAGAAAGAATGTACACGTAAATGATACCGGTAAATATTCTTCTACCCAAAAAAAGACCGATTTTTTAAAAAAAAAAAAAGCATTCACTTTAAATTTCCTTGAATTTGAAACAGTCTAAACTGTTGCCGTTATGGAATTTTTAATATTAAGTAAACCAAGATTGGTCTGGACAAGGAAAGGCTTTAACCAGTTAAGATCCGGACTTTAGTATACGACGTGAAAAGAAAATAAGACAACTAATTAATCTAGATGAAAAATAGAAACATCGAAACCAACAAAACACGTGGACATAGGAAACATACAGGAGAATGGATAAATGATGTTTATTGTCTTTTCCTCCTTTTCTCTTCATTGTTTTCAAACCTTTTTCTGTTACGTATAGAAACATTTATTACAAAACAAGAAATATTTCGGCAAACCAAAAAATAATCAAGTAAAGACAGCCCATTTCAAAGAAAACCATTGACCACCCCATAAGCCAAATTACAGCTGTCAATAAGCCAACACCGCTTCTTTCAACTCATCAATTAACGCACTGTGGCGAGCAATTAACCCGTTATCAAACGGCAAAAATTTTGACTTGTCCAAATTCAAAAGATGTTGCAGACGACAAAACGGATCTTGATAAAGATTGAAATTGTGTGTGATATAGCCAAGAAAATATTGAGGCAAAAGGAGAAACTGCTGGTTATCAGCAGTTTCTTCTTTTGTCTCAATTTTTTCCCAATCCTTTTCTATTAGGGACGTCAAAACCAGGTCTTGTTTAGGATGGGGTTAACGCACTGTGGCGAGCAATTAATAAAGTTGGGGATCAGTATAAACATATGCGGTCTTTTTGAAGGGCTAATTAGTTCTCAGGGCCCTGCCCGTTCGGACCCAAGTTGAAGGGATCGCGTTTATTAATGTATTCTTTAGATCGTTAGACATTGAATGACATGTTTACGATAATAAACAGTTACTAATGTGTCCATTATTCTTACCCGGATTAACCCTTTCCCAAACAAGACCTGGTTTTTACGTCCCTAATTAAAAGGGCTTGGGAAAACGTTGAAACAAAAGAAGAAACTGCTGATAACCAGCAGTTTCTCCTTTTGTCTCAATATTTTCTATGCCATATTTTATACAAATCATGTCTTTATTATCATCATTTTTGTCGTCTGCAGCAGCTTTCAAATTTGATCACCGTAAAATTTTGTTGTTTGGGAAAGGGTTAACCCCACTCATACGACGAAATGTTGGACTCGTACAATTTGAAAAGTTACCACGAAGATCATCTAAATGTTACAGATAGAGAAACAATGTATTTGAAGGTAATAAATGCGAATTTCAAAATAAATAGAACAGAGGAAACGACATGTTGTTGACAATCCTAACATGACAAGAATATGATTTCGAACATTTTCATGTTACCAAATGATACTCATTTATTCAAACGATATACTAAATTTACTTGTTTAATGAATGACCGGACGGATAAAGTCATTTATTTATATGGAAAAAAAACAAACAAAAGAAAAAAACCCAAAGAATATACGACAAAAACCACCCCAAACCATTCCAAACGAGATAGTTAATCTCCCGCTGAGACCGGCTGAGCCGTGGCCCGTCTTTCCGCACCTTGTTTAAATCATATTTCACATTTGAAGACGTCTGTTTTTAATAAAAAAAAATCAGGATATGAATGGAACTTATTATTTGTAAACTTTATATTGTATTTTAGGCTAATAGGGAGTTTGTTATGTAGAAAAATAGAAAACTCCTGTCGCACAAGTTGTTTAAAAAATCTTTTATAGAAATTGTCAAATAAAGCTCTAGTCATAATTCAAAGGAAATGAGGACGGGAATATCAACCTATTGTTCACAATATCAAAAACTCATTACAATATAGCATACCATCGGTGTAAATGAAAAACCTCGTATGTATTGTTTGACCAGTTAGGACAATTCTTGCAGACTTCGAGATAATTTTACTGATCAGTTAATGACACATTATTTGTGAACAGTATGTCAACATTTCAAATAAAACCTTTCAGTTTAGGAAAAGTTATTACATGTACTTTGTTCATTCCCCGTTAAAATTTTCCAAAAACGAGATACGAGGTTTTGCATTTACAACGACGATAAGTATTATTCAAATGCAGCTAACTACTTGGAGTTCTTTCCTATTCCTTTAACAAACAAGCCTTGATTTTGATGAACAGCCTTTCTCTCTTTCTTTCAAAATAATGTTGATCAAAATGCACACTTTATAGATTGATTAAAAATTCTTGTTGTCTGACTTATTGAATTCCAAACATCCTCTTACAGACAAGAAAAGGTATTACGTGTTAAAGATTTAATCAATTCCCAAACAATGGCGCCTTTAGTCGCCATACTGACACAAGCAAAATGATTTGGAAAACATTGTGGAAAATGAAGAAATTGCTTGTAACAAGCAATTTCTTCATTTTCCACTATGTTTTCTAACCCCAAAAGCTAAGATTATGAAAATTTCACCAATTTGATTATCGCCTGAAATACCTTTCAAATTGGAACAGTCTGGTAATGGGCCAAGTAACTAGAAAAATGCTAATATTTGAATTCCCAGAGGATTGACCATTTACCAGGGCTCATGAACTGTTTCTTATAAACAATGGACCTAACTCAAGAATAATGGAATATTGTTTAACACGTGTCTGCATTGTGAAAATATGAATATCGCTGGTTAAATCAAAATTGTCGTAACTATAGATTGAATAAGCTGTAAATACAGCAATTTTAACGAAATCGACATTATTTAGAAAATAATAATACATCTTTTGATCTTGTTGTGTATGGTATACATACGGAGTCAATACATTTATCATAATTTTGAGACTGTTTCAAGAAATTCTGGACACCATTATAATTATTCTAGATTTCTGTTTCATTCGCACAAGCGGGGAATCCTATATGTCTGCCAGTATAGAAACGTGTCCATATATAAATATTCAATGTTTCATCATTTTAGCTATCAATTTCATGATATCCAACAACAGGTCGATGCCAAATCATTGTCACTCCTCAATATTTCATGCACTACAATTTACAGATCTGCCTTTTCTGTCGTCTCTTATATTCTTAAGTTGGAATCCTTTCCATCAGTTTATCGTTTGGGAGAGGCTTTAGATACTTTCCAATTTCTGAATCACTACATTGGAATCATAAAACAATATAACGGTAGTATATTGTAAGGTTGAGTAGACTTTATTACACGAATTGGCTGTGAAAGACGATCTATTTACAAACAAGTTTCTCGTGGGGTCTCACGCTCAATTGAAACATCACGAACCTGGAACGATCCATGAGATCAGCCAAAGGAACTCTTAATTTTTGGAATCATTCGACAAATCGTGTAGTTACATATACATGTAATGTAGACATGCTTTCGATTCGCCTGAATCCTAAGAATAAGCATCATGAATATTTAAAGAAACTTCACTCCTAAATGAAAGCTTCAATTGGTCAAAATAATCTACATATATTTAGATCGTGTATCTGAAAGAAAAAAACTTGAAAATGATTTTATAAAAAAATATCTAGGTTATCTTTTATAAAGGCAGAACAGTAAATAGTGAATATAGTTTTTGAAAGCACAGAGTAGAAATAATAACAATAACCAGCATTTAAGATTGAATCTTACAAATAAGTGCAGATTTTTTTAGCAAGGATCATACGAAGAGATAAAAAAAAACAACATTTTTTAGAATCGTTAAATTTCAATAGATCTACTACGAATATTATACCACAAAGAATACTATAGGGGAGAAAGTGTTGAACACTGGGGTTGGTATATTAAAGATCTTTTGATATGTATCTCAACCGGCACGGTTAGGGGTAGTAAAACATAATAGCCGGGATAGGTGACTCGGTGCTCCCTGCTATTCTCGCTGTAGTCAGCTGCTTAAAGTGCTGATAAGCCATAACAAAAAGTACATTGACAAAAGTTGAATTCTGAAGTTCGTAGCAAATTCTTTTTTTTTTTTTTTTTTTTTTTTTTTTTTGAAGCAGTACCGAAAGTTTCCAGTCATATTTAAGTTTCCGTCTCCAAATTCATACATTTTTGTTTGTTGGGGTCTTTTGGTGTGTTTTGTGTGCGTTTTGTTTCTTTGGGAAGGGTTGGTATAAAGGTGCTTTTAAGAACAATACCAAAATAAAAGAATAACATGTCAACAGTTACTTAAGTAAAAAAAGGGGGATATCTTGAACGATTTTGGAAAGAAATATACATGCTTTATGAATTATTTACAAATCCTAAATAAACAAATAGAAAATGTGTATGGTAATGATATACACAAATCTTCATGTTGTTTTTTTATTTATCTTTTGGAATATAAAATTGGTAATAATTGCTGTCGATTAACTTCTCAGGAGAATTATATCATGAAACCAAATGGCACTGTGGACAATCTTAAATAAACGAAAAGAACACAATCCACAATAAAGAAAATGAATGAAGACAGACATTATACATATAATTCATTTTTTTTTCTTCTCTATAACCACGCATAACTGACCAAACAAAACATAAAAACGCCGATACAATGACCTCGTTGTTTTACACTTCAACCTCTATATCAACCCGGATTCTGGTCATGTACATTTCCCGAGTCTTGGTACGGAAAATGTTTGGGACGAAACCACCGGAAGTCCGGACCTTGTTGCTATGAGTAACCGGATGTCAGCGCACGGCTTTGGAACGTCGGTTTCTTGTTGATTTCATCTTTTACACATCTCTGCTTTTGAATAAAAAACCTCGTAACTGGAGCTTGTAACAAGCTGTAGTTACGAGATTTTTGTTGAAAAGCAGATATATCATATCAAGCCCGTAGAAGAATAAGACTGTAACTGTTTTAGTATCATTAAACACTTGCGTCAATCTTTTTCAGAGGCACAAATGATATCTCTGACCCATATAGACGCACGATATTGCCGTATAAGGATAAATATATTTATAGCGTAAATAATATAAGATTTTTTTAGATTTTAATTTTTTCTATCTTTTTCGGAATATGTTAATCATTCGACTATAAGCCTTAATGTTCGTGAACGATTTGGAGTAAACTGTGTATATAATATACTGTAATTTAGAAATAAAATAAACTATTATAATAATATAATAGTTTGATATGACTGTGTAATATTAGGTCTACCACTATTTCAATAAAGAAGAACTTTTAAATATGTAAAAGTTAACGTAAAATGAATTTTGAAATACTGTTTCGGATCCAGCATTTCTGTGAGTGAGGTTCGAACAGGGGGTTTGTTTTCCTAGTAATACACAATTTTGACTGAATCCTGCTTGGAAATGAAATAATCAGGCTTGAGAGCGGAGTTCGTTAGAACCCCCGAACCCCCGCTGGATCCGCCACTCGGATATATTGAACAATATAATGTCCTGTTTACAGCACAGTCTATTGCGTACTTTACATTTTCACAATCATTTAACTAAAGTGCATAGCCCCTTTCCTCGGTGAACATTGTTTTATTCTTCTGTCATATAATAAACCTCATAACAAACATTTTCGACATGAAAAAATCAGACTAGCTAAAATTTAAAGGAGTTACAATGATATTAACGTTACTGAAAATATTGTAAAAAAGTGTAATTTGAAGCATAGAAATTCTTACATAAAAAGCCATAAATGATGGTAATCAACGTTCGTTTCTTTCTCGGATTTTTAAACTATCATTCCATGACGAACAGCTAAACATGGTTTAAATTGTGAAAGCGTCAGAGAGGATAATATCGCTGCTTTTTAACAATAACCTCGTAACTGCAGCTTAAAATAAGCTGCAGTTACGAGGTTTTTGTTGAAAAGCGATAATATGAACATCAAAAGTGAATCCCCTCATCCCCTATAATTAGACAAGGCAACAAAAAGGTTTGGCGTAACGCCTCTTTTCCCACATTTTAATCACTTCTGTAAGTTGAACCTTAATTAACGGTCTTAACCCTTTTCCAAACGACAAACATCTGGAAAGGTTCAATTTTAAGGCTTCCGCACAAGACAAAATTGATATTGATTTATTAGATTTCGGGGTACAAAATAGCATAGAAAATATTGAGACAAAAGGAGAAAATGCTGGTTATCAGCATTTTCTTCTTTTTTCCTCATTGTTTTTTACAGTCACTTGTTCTATGGTCTGCCAAACCAGGTATTGATTAGGGAAGGGTTAGCTGTATGCTTACAGCCATTACAATTCTTACAAAACCACAACTGAAATTTTGACATTGCTATAATGAAAAGCTTTGGAGTAATTCGAAAACGTTGAGAGAAAGGGACAAATTCTGAATAAGCACGTTTCTTTTAATACTTTCTATGTAAAATATACTACCGTCGATGTAGTCTATTTTTTTTTTGTCTCTCATTTTTTGTCACCCTGTAATTTTGCTGTTTTGAAAAAAAAATGATATATACTTACATTTCACTTTGAATATGTAGCTAACATATAGCTCAAGATAAATGACCTGGCAGAGCAGCCCCTGCTAATCAAACGAGCTGCTCTGCCAGGTCATTTATCGTGAGTCATACTAGTACTTTGGGGATAATAGAAAGAAGAGAACCGTGATTGTCGGTAATGTTTCTTTTCTTTTCCACCATTATATTTCAAAACAATCCACACAGTGCCCATTTATTAAGACATTAACGTATAAATTAATCTGCATTTCGCTTGACTTTGTACTGTTCATCTTTTCTGTTTAGGAAAAAATAGTATCATGGTGCAAACAACCAGAACACATACCAAAGGGTTTTCAGTCCTTCGTGCCCACCCAGTTTTCACCATTTCGGAGACATAGTGAAACATTATTGTAACAGCAAATACTTCAATATACATTTACTGTTGTTTTGCATTAAACCCTCGTTTTTCTCCCTATATTACAATGATGAACGAGTAATTTCTGACACTGGTATAAATAATTCGGGAGATACGATACCGAACAGAGCGTAAATATTTGTTAGAACAAAAACTAATGTTCCTACAATGAAGTCTGTGAAAAGACAAATACCCTATTTTTTCTGAAAAATGTTTTTTGTAAATCTGGCAGAGTGATAAATTCTTCCTAAACTGTACAACCTTATTGTGACCAGAGAATTCCAAACAATTTCAATTTGCAAATGAATAGTCCGGTGACCTGATATAAGTGGAATGTGCCATTGACCCATTACCAGAAGTCAAAACCAGTCCAAATTCAAAATTGCTGCAGACGACACTTTCAAGTGAATGAGTTTTTTCACACTTTTGCTCTTATTTGGGTAGAACAAATGGTTGGTAATGATAATGAAGAAATTGTTGTTATTTTTATTTTTCTAAAATGATTTTCAACGCCTTTTCTTGTTGTAGGGACAAAAGGAATCACTGTGCAGTGGCGTTAAAGTTCAAAGTTGTTTGTTCTTTTTTATAGTGAACTTCTACTTTTTTCTGTCAGAGTACCGACGTGATTTTATACCAACAAATCACGGGAAAATAAATGAATGAAACCGATTTCAATATTTTGGTATCAATTAAACCTAGTATTCGATCAGATATATAGTTGCTTTTCAACAAAAAAAACTCGTAACTGCAGCTTGTTTTAAGCTGCAGTTACGAGTTTTTTGTCGAAAAGCAGCAATATGCAGAAACACGAAAATGCTTGTCATCGACGTTGTCATCATTTTGTGCGGTTTGTGGGATATTGGCCTTCTATTGTTATAGTTATTTTATATTATTATCATGTAAATAAAAGTTCTTTTCGGTATATTTTCAGACAATGCAGCTATGGGTCAATCCGATGACAATCAGTCAGACAGCGAAAAACCGGAGTCCCCTTCAATCAAGTCACAGGACCCCAAAACCGGCGACTGCCAGATGATCAAACAGCGACAACGGCGTAAACCGCGGGTCCTGTTTTCACAACAACAGGTGTTCGAACTCGAGAGACGCTTCAAACAACAACGATACTTATCTGCCCCTGAACGGGAACAGCTCGCCACTTTGCTCAAACTAACTCCCACTCAAGTCAAAATATGGTTCCAGAATCGGCGCTACAAATGCAAGAGACAAAAATTGGATAGAAATATCGAACTTTCAACTATGTCAGTGCCGAGACGTGCCCCCGTAACAGTGACAATGCGTGATGGGAAATCGTGTATTTTAGGCGGAAACATGCCCCCATCGTATCCCAGCACGCCCTATAATGTTAACATGTTTAGCGGATATTCCGGATCTTATTCCAGCCCCTCGTATAATACTCCGCACGTGAACATGGGCTCACTTCCGCCAGTTAACCAGATCTCGCCACAAGGTACCGGCTATGTCCAACAGTCCATGCATCAATCTGGGATTCGAGCCTGGTGACTAGACGTTTAAGCTTGTCACAATGAACCGGTCACTAGCCACGTTGTAATCCGAGTTTTCTCTTATGAAATTCGCTCTTTGATATGTTGATGTCGCTCATTTACGAGCGACATCAACATATCGAAGAGCGAATTTCATTAGAGAAAACTCGGATTAGCCACGTCGAATCCCCGTAAAGGGAGATTACAAAAGGGTTATACAATCTTAGTAAATAATGCATTTTAACCCTGTCATAAACGGCATTTTAAGGTGGTTCAATTTGAAAGCTGCTGCAGACGACAAAGTATGTGTTGTAAAAGAAAGTAAACATGTATTAAATAGGTAAGAAAATATTTAGGCAAAAGAAGAAAATTCTGATCATCAGTATTTTCTTCTTTTGCCTTAATGTTTTTCCTAAACGTTTCTATTAGAGACGTTGAAATTGGGCCTAATTTAGGAAAGGGTTAATGAAGCCAACCATAATGTGATTCGAATGTGACGTCGAATTTGTTAGGGCGACGTCGTAAACATTCAGCGGAGGATGACATAACACCGAATGTTTACGGTGTCGCCCGAAAAGATTCGGATACGTAACGAATCTTAAAGAAGTCACAGAAAAAAATCTGGCGTCTTGTGAACCTTTTTATGGAAGGATTACCTCAATTCATAATTTTGTCGCTAAACGGATTCGCCAGGTAATCTTCAACAGTGAATTCCATGATTGTCTCTTGGCAAAAAGAATAAGAAATTCAACCCATTATTAGATACCCTTGTCAATTTTCCAGGCGTCATCCGTGGCAACGGAAAGTGACTAGCGATACCTTCTACAGTTTCCGTTGCTATGGATGAGGCCCGAAGATAAACGAATCGTTTTATAGTTGATGATGGGTTCTATTCCTTAAATGTTCGAGATTATTAGGGACTCGAAACATGACATGTCTTTTAAGTTTTAATGGGTCGGACGATTCTTTGATTGACCACAACACAGAAAGTGCAATTTCTATTAGACGATGACGATCATCATTCTGTTTTATGATAAACTAATTACCACACATTGACTCTTTTTTGACTCCTGACAAGAAATTGACTTTTGAAAAGAATGTGGAAAATGAAGAAATTGCTTTAAACAAGCTATTTCTTCATTTTCCACAATATTTTCTATACAAAAAGACAAAAATTGTAAGATTTCATTCACTTGACAATGTTGCCTTTGAATTCAAACCAGTCCAAAATTGAATGAGTAGGGATGTCCAAAACGGGTGCATGGACTTTTGATGTCACAACGAAAAATATACCATTTGTCCTAAGGATTGCAACCCATCATTAATTACAAATTACTTCGTGCATATTCGGCTGTTATTCGTAACAACGGAACTTGACGAGGGGTTGTTACGGATGATGCCCGGATTTTGTCGATGATATTTATCGTTAATTACCGAAACAGCAAAGGACTGCATCTAAATGTTTGAAGTTATTTAAGTTTACAAAATGACACAAAATACGAGGGACGGTCGGAAAGTAGTTTGACTTTTGACTAGTTCTCTAAAAGCATTTAACTTTTAAAAAAATTCTTTCTACACTGTTTAAACAAATTGTCCTTCTATGTCTATGCATTTTTGCCATATTCGTAGGAGCTTTAAAGTGACATTTCAGAATTTTTTGTCATAAATTTTACTTTTATTTTTATCTGAAAGAGCATATTTCCTTATGAAAATTCTGAAAATTTCGAGCCGAAATATTGCGCTGTTTACGAGAAATTTATATTTTTGTGTTAAAATTGAACAAATTGTTGTGGACAACAGTTCGGATTTATATGCAATTTATCGATTATGTCTCAACTTTAAATGCGTGTTTCTCGCTTATTGGCAACAACTTAAAAAAAACCAATAGTACTTATACTCATTAGAATAACCAATCTTGGAATCAAGACATACTTTAAAAAATTGAAATTGGAATGAAATATCCCTTTAATATTCCCACTATTAACCATGACGTAGACCCACTGTATTAGGTACAGTGCAACAGTCGGTATCAAAGGCGCCCTGGTCTCAAATTTCTTCCCAGCAAGCATTTTCGTCAGTCCTGGACACAAATAAAAGTCACGTCGGGCGAGGTCAGGGCTATAAGAAGAGTAAAATAACTTTTGTCATCTGTAATGGTTGATAATCTCCACTGTAAATGCGGTGGTATGGGACCGTGCGTAATTGTGAAGTAGAAAACAATTTTCTTTGCTAATCTGGGACGCGTTTACTTCAGCATTTATTCTTTGGTTTTTCTGAATTACTTCAGAATTGTACTTGGCAATGACAGTTTTTACCATTTGACATGAAATGAGTAACTATCAATCCTCGTGAATCCCCAAAAGCAACAAACATGACCAGCCGAAGGAAACAGCTTAATCTTTTCATGGGCGGGGAGCCAGCTCGTTTCCATGACTGCTTTGACTGATTTTTTTATCCCAAGTTCGGAATTATGAACCCTTATTTAATCTTCAGTGACAATTTAGTTAAAAAACTTAACTTCTTCGCGATTAAAATGACTAGAATGTTCTTTTGTTTTGGTTACCCTTGTTGTTCCTCTAACAAATAGCCTATGGTACATAAAACCCCTATCACATATAAGTGGACAGAATATCATACACATACAACTATCTTTGAAAATAAACTGACCACATTATTGGCAAATGGATGTAGATTCTATCAATATATAATATGTTTATACAGTTGCAAGTGGAGAGACAGCAGCACGAAAAGTCCAACTACTTTCCGACCGTCCCTCGTATATGTGGGGTTTCTATACAGTATGAGTATAGCACAGAAAATATTGAAGGGAAATGCTGATTATCAGCGTTTTCTTTTCTATCAATGTTTGTTTACTTTTTGTCGTTAAGGGACATCAAATTTTCTTCTCATTTTTTTCTTTTTAAAATGTACAATGTGCAATATTATTTCAAATACCTAGTCACAAGCTAAACGAAAACTAATGTGTATGTATAATTGTTAGTAAACATATTTGCTCTTCTCATGATACAAAGTATAATTTTCTAATAGCCATGTTCTAGCATGAGTAATATCGGAGGAGGTGGGGAAAATGCTGTTTACAAGGATTTCGCTTCTTTCCCTAAACGTTGAATAGGCTACTATCAGCACGTGATGTCAAAGGATTGTACTGGTTATGATTTACTGAGAAAATATGTGAGCTGGAATGTGGAGAATAGGTCCATTGTATTAAACCCTTTCCCAAACGACAAAATTCTAGAATGGTTCAAATTCAAAGACGTTGCAGTCGATCATTTCAAACGTATGAAGTTTTACCCAATGGAAAATGAAGAAATGGCTTGTCACAAGCAGTTTCTTTATTTTTCGCAATACATGTACATTATTTCCTGAAGAATAGCGACAAAAAAGCGCAAACTTGTGGGAATGCGTTAAGATCAACATGCATCTTGATCAGCACTAATCAGATCCATGTTGACCAGATGTCATACACTTTTTTGACGCAAATTTTATGTCATAAGACCTCTTTTTTCAGTTTTCGGCTACTAAACAACTCCTATTTGTAAAGAAAACTTTTTCTCCAAAAATGTATTTTTTTCTGATGTAAGCTTTACGGGGTATAGCCCCGGGATAATACAATAACAAGACCATACTAAACAATGTGCGTGAGGTCGAAGTTGCCTTTGTGCTAGCCGAGATCTGGAAAAAGACTTTAACCCTTTCCCAAACGACAAATTCCTAGGGTTGTCGAATTTCAAAGCTTCTGCAGACGACAAATGTGGTATTGGCATGAAGACCATTTGTGTAAAATATAGTCCAGAAAATAATTATCTAGACAAAAGTAGAAAATGCTGATTATCAGCATTTTCTTCTTTTGTCTCAATATTTTTTCCAAATCATTTACTAATAGGTACGTCAAAACCAGGTCTTGTTTGGAAATGGGTTAATAGCGTCTCAGACCAACAAAGATCATGTGCGGTTTGTGGCTATGGGCAGTGTGATCAGGGTCTATACTGCTGTATTACATTATGCCACATGTCTCAAATAACATCTAAGAGAACAACGTGGTTCCTGATCAGACTACCTGTATACGCAGGCTGATCTGGAGCCATGTTGGCCACAAATTCCACTATTAATCCTTTTCCAGATTCTTACTCAAATGCATAATAATTTGTTTGTATACGTTCTTTACTTATAATAATATATTTGTATGTATATGTACAGAAAAAATGATATTATGCAATGTTGTTATTTTCTCGACAACGAAATTGTTCCATGAATTAAAATTGTTTATCTTGCTTTAACTATGTTTTGTTCTTTTTCCTTTCAAGGATTACTACACGTCATTAACGTATACAACCCATCATTAGCACTAAAGAGCCAGAGGCGAAATTTGAAAAGTACCAGTAATTCCTAAATTGTGTTACATTTCCATTCCAAATATAAACATAAGCATTTTGAACGGTTTAGAATTTTGAATTAATGCATAATTATGGATATATTTGACAAAAATGGTCAAAATTACCTCCCTTGCATATGAATATAGAGGAAAACAATATTTTGTTAATCATTTTCTTCTTGAAGCATAATCTTGAACTCCGGCACGGTGAATCATCTTATGTGAAGTATATTCACAAGCGTGTGTAATTTGATGCATTTCGTATGGCTAGAAAGTGGTGTTTTAATGATGGGCATTATACCTTAATTGCAAAATACTTCGTGCATCTCCGGGCGTCATACGTAGCAACAGAAATTGACAATGCCTCGCAAATTTCTGTTGCTACGGATGGCCCCGACAATTGACGAGAGTATCTATCGTTAGTTTTCGTTGTCATGAATGACGCCCGGAAAATTGCACGAAGTATTTTGTATCTAAAGAGGGGTTGTTATCCTTAATAAGAATATGCTTAGTCTGCATTGGCTTGGCCAGCCAATATGCTTTCTGATAATTTGAAAAACAACAACAGCCATTTGGTAAACCTTTTCCAAACAAACCTGGTTTTGACGTCCCTTGTAGAAATAGATTTGGGAAAAAATAAGGAAAAAAAAAACAGAATTTGCTTATAATGACTAGTTTTTCTCCGTTCTCTCAATATGTCCTATGTTATTACATACATACTTTCTAGTACTGATATAATTTACTTTATCGTCTGAAACTGTTACAGCTTTAACCCATTGTCAAACGGCAAAATAATTATTAGACTCTTCCTATTTTCCTAATTCAAAGATGTTGCAGAGGGCAATCTCGAGTGAAACATTTTTTATATATATATTTTGGTCTTTCTCACTAGAAAACATTATGGGAAACGAAGAAATTTCTTGTCACAAGCAATTTCTTCATTTTCAACAATGTTTTCCAAAACAACTTTAGGGGGTCAAAAAGAGTCATTGTGTGGGAATGGCTTAAAATTGGACCACCCTAATATTTTTTGCTTTGGAAAGGAATAAATGCCGTGTTGAAAAGTTTACCGATCACGTTGTCGAGCCTGATGCACCAACCTATGTGTTCCAGGCATGTCTCGCAACTGTACAAACCAGTGTTCGACCCAGTTCAGTAAGATGCAGGGGCCCAGCTACGGCTTCAAGTTAATTTGTCTAAGGTCCATGCAGCTTCAAATGTACCACACATCATGTCAATTTCTTCTGAATGGTCACCAATTAAAAGATTATGAGGTATTTCGACTCAAAGACTGATAATTTTGCACAATCCCGGGACATCTACATAATATTATTATGTATTGACCCCGATTCGGCAATGAATTTTTAAGGTAGTCCACCCGTAATGAGATTCATGCAATTTCGGAATTCCAGTACGTCCACTTCGTAACATTCGGCGGTAGACAGTGTGTATAATATTTATATGATCTTGATTCAACAAATTTTTATGCTCCCCGAAAAAAAACCGGGGGAGCATATAGTCGCCACGCTGTCCGTCCGTCCGTGTGTCCGTCCGTCCGTCCACAGCCATATCTCAGCAACCCTTGGACCAATGAAACTGCACATGTGAACACCCTGGGATAATCCCTAGGGACTTTTTCTCAGTTTCTTAATTTGAGGCTGTGTCATGGAAAAGGGGGCATTAATGTAAAAAAATAGATTTTCTCTAATCTGTCTTCATCCAATGGACAGAATTTAATGAAATGTTGTGCTTATGTGAAAAATGAGATGTACTAGACCATAATTAGTGTTTAGGAATTTTGAAATGATTTTGTAGTAGTAACGATGAGAGAAACCACAGGGATTCATGGTAAGTGTCTCCAGTTGCCACGATATTACCGAAGTACTGTTTGATATATCGGTAAACTTCATTCAATCAACTTTTAGCTGTCGGTATCTGAGGCTTCGATTCTGTGTAAGGGAGACTACTTGTAAAGAAAGGATTTATAATGTTCTATTTTTAGTTGTTTCCCTGAATACCATTGTACTAACATTATTAATTTCCCAACCAAAATTTGTGACTAAATGATTAGATTTTGGGAAAACAATGATGCAGAAGAAGAAAATTCAAACTATCTAGAAAGCTTATTTTCTGGTTTATTTAATTTTCAAATGCATCCCATGATGGCAGTCGAACCATTGCTCACACGACGGTAATTTAAATTCCCTTGCAAACTCACACTCATCTAACGACAAACACAAAAATATTTATTTTGTGGTGTTACAGTTGGCTGTTGACAGACTATAGACCGTTTAATCACATCAATCGTACAATACATCACGCGAATTACAACAACAATACTCCGAACGTCTCCATACGTTCGCGTTGATACCATGAACGTACCCTCACGTTCAAGAAACATTCCGAACGTACCCTCACGTTCGTTGCAGATGACTACGAACGTACCCTCACGTTCGCTAGCGGCTCACCATGAACGCATCCTCGCGTTCAAGAAACATTCAACTCCGAACGTGAATCACACGTTCAATAGCAGATGATTCCGAACGTACCTGCACGTTCGCTTGCGAATTGCGTAACGCACCCACGCGTTCACTCACGAAAGACTCTGAACGTACCCACACGTTTACCGCCGCTTCCGAACGCACCCTCGCGTTCGCCTATCCATGAAAGGACCCTCGCGTTCACGAAACATACCGAACGTACCCTCACATTCGCATTGACCATGAACGGACCCTCACGTTCACGAAACATACTGAACGTACCCACACGTTCGCCTCTACTATGAACGTACCCTCACGTTCAATAAACATACTTTTTATAAACCACGTTCTGCTGCAGATGGCCTTAAACGTAACATCATATTCATTGAAAGGATTACTGACAAAGCAACACACACATTTGTCTGCAGATGACAACTAACATGTACTGACACATTGCCACTCAGATCGAATGATAAATGCAATACCAAACGCTACATAATGTAACTAGACAGAAATACTCGTATACCCGTTCAATAGGGACAGACTCAAATGTCTCAAAGCGTTATGCAATATCAGTATGTACTGTTACAGTAGTACTAGAAAACTTTTGAAATCAAAATTTAAAATCTAAAATAGGTCCTTCCTCGGTCAGTTACCAACTCTGAATGAAACAACTTATACCCACACGAAGAATTTTGGCGCTCTTCGTGCGCTTTTCGCGCTCTTCGTGCGCAACATAAACGCCCCCTATCGGAGCTTTGACATAGCAAGGGAAATCAATTTTCGTCTAATTCGATTCCTCAAACGCCGAAAATTACATCTATTCGATTATAAAAGCTGCTGCCAACCATGAACGTCAATTTTATTTACATTACCCTAAAGCACAGAAAATATTGTAGGAAAAGTATTATCTGTGTTTTCTATTTTCCATCAATATTTTCTGGTCCTCTCTCCTACGGACCTAGACCTACAGCTGTCTTGTTTGGTAAAGGATTAAGCGTTTATCATTCCCTTAGATATCGCGTGACGTTATAAATAAGCAATGAAACTGGATTTCGCTGCTTTTTTCAACAAAAAACGCGTAACTGCACATTGTTTTAAGCTGCAGATATGAATTTTTTGTTGAATAGCGACGATTTCTTAATCACTGAAACGTGTAGATCTACAAGAGAAAGTATTCGTGTGTGTTCGGCTTGGTTGTTTAGACTTCGTAACCCCGCCTCTTTTTCTATAAATAACTTAATTAACCTAATTTGAATATTCCATTTTTTCCGCTTGAAATGTAAGTTGTTCAATTGTCAATTTTTGAATTGTAAACTGTAGAATTTACACCTGAACAGAGTTTAGATTTAGACTGGTAACGCAACAGATGTTAACTGGATATTTGTCGATTGTACACTTGTCGCATTGTAATGTTCTTCTATATTCGAAGATACATGGTGAGATGTACATTTGATAAGTAAAACATTTCATTTCACAACTGTAATGTATAAAAGTTACACAGACATATGCTGATTCTACATTTGTCAGGTTAACATCTGACACGTTGAAATGTGACATTTGCAAAGTTATCAATTGACAATTGAACATGTTTCAAAATTACATGTATATAATTTTGGCGTTGATTCTGCCCCATATGAGAGTATTGCTACTAAATTGCTTTGAGTTCGAAAGTATTGTTACCAAAAATAACAAATAATAAACGTTTGAGAGCGGCGTTTTAAAACTCCAATGACGACTTCCGGTGGATGCTGTAGTGGGGGAGGGGGGGTCTTAATGGAAATAAGCTTATTGACCCTTTCCTAAACAGCCAAACTTTGGATACCACTGAAAAGCTTTGCGTATCTTAAAGCACAGATAATGTTGGGGTAAAAGGAGAAATTATCAGCGTTTTCTTCTATTGTCTCAAAGTTTCTTAATCATATTCTATAAGACACGCCAAAACCCGGTCTTGTTTGGGAATGTAACAGAACTATGGCAAAATGTCGACAATGCTGTGTAACGTGATTCCTTGTCGTGGTTTCAGACGACGAAGTGAAGGTTGGAAATGAGGATTTGTGTGGAATAGGATTAGTGTGCGCAACAGTACAGAAAATATTGAGGAAAAGAAGAATATTCTCTCATTTTGTCTGAATGTTTTCACAAGCTTTCGATGCAACTGATTTGAAAAGGTTAGTGAAAATATAGAGACAAAGGGAGAAAAATGGTGTTGACCAATCACAAACATTTTCTCCTTTTGTCCTAATATCTTATGCCATATAGTGAACATTAACTACATTTTACAAACATTAATTTTGCAAGCATTAATATGCAGAAGCTGAACCACCTTATTTTCTGTCCTTGTGAAAGGGTTAAGGAAGTAAACCACTAATGCGATTCACGCGGCGTCGGAAGTGTTTCGTGCAGCGTCGTTACATATTCGTTACGTATCCTTAGTCAACAATTAAAAGTAGGCTACATTTTAGTCGCAATGATGATGATGACACTATAGTAACGTTTTCAGATATATTTCTAACCTACGGCTCAATTCTATCAAGAAAAAAGTGCCGTTATTTCGGACAAACAATAGTATTTCGTAGGTTTTATTCTAAAATTCCGCAACCACGGCTTGATTGAGCTGTTGTACCTCACGATAAATGACCTGGCAGAGCTTCCTTGCTTATTGGCTAGGGCTGCTCTGCCAGGTCAAATTATCTTAAGCTATACAAGATTTTAATTAAAACAACAAAGACGGTTTATCAAAGCATACATGTAACAGTAAACCCAGTCTGTTTTAAGCACAAAAATCGTTTAATTGCTTTTCAAACCTTCAACATATTTATAGTATGCAAAAATAGGGATCGATTTAATCTATTTCACCGTTATATAATTTCGGACAAACAGTAGTATTTCGTAGATGTTGTTAAAAACTACGGTTTGATTCAAACCGTACTTACGAGATAGCTTATTACAACAACGTGGACATACCGTTAACGGTAAAACCAGTCTATTTGCAGCAATTCTTTCTTTGTTTCCAGATTTTTTTAAAAAAAAAACGTAACTAAAACACTGCTCGATCTATCTAATTATAAAACTAGATAGACTAGGAGAAGTTTTCTGTACGAGGCCTAAAATCGTTCCAGGGAGGACAACTTGTTACAAGCAAGAGCCATAGGGCCTATACAACGACAAGATAGATTTTTTCTAGACATTTATTTTGCTATATATTATGCAATCAATATCGTGGACAAGTCTATTCGTCTTACAAAATATGGAGATAGATGAAACAGAAAGTATCGACACCGTGCTACTCGCACAATCTAACCAGAGTGGAAATCTTTTTTATTGGTTGAATATATGTTCGAAGATTAGGTCTTTTAGGACTGTGACTCAGTATTGAACTAAGAAAGACTCGAAGCAAGTGCTCGCTGATCGTTAAAAAAGTGAATGTCCAGTAAAATATATTGACCATCATGATTATATACGGAATCTGTTTGAATCTGAAAAAGTTTTTTATCATTATCAAACTATCCAAGCAGACAATGGTCGGTACTTGTCATGCGTTCAATACACCATACTTCGTGACTTGCCAACACATAAATTACTCTAACCTCGCTCTATCCACGTCTGCGAGGTTTTATCTTGCGAGGCTTTATCTTGCGAGGACCTTTTGGTTGTCGACGTGCTGGTCGAAAAACGGGGAACCTGCGTGATCTTGATCTTGACCTCTTTCTCCGAGTTGTAAGCAGGTTACCGCCGGTCTGATGATAATACCCGACAGTCTGAAATACGTGTAAGGTACAAAGCTATACCCTTAGTTAAGGTAGTCCTCCCCTTAATGAGATTCGCACGACATCGGAATTATTCGGGAGCGATCGAAAACATTCGGCGGTGGAAATCTCCGCCGCCGAATGTTTACGACCGCACCCGAATAGGTTCGGATAGGTAACGAAGACGCTCGAAAAAAGTCGATGATTTAGGAATCTCAAAATGGCGACATTAAGGGTATTCTACCTCAATATCTCTTCAACAGCGAGTGTATACATCTCTTCAACAAATACTTAAACTAAAACAAATTCGAGGAGGGCCCATTCTGGTTGAGCGCATGCATGATGTGTAAGACTTACCCCTTGTGTTGTAACAGGATCGGCTTGTAGAGATTTAAGTAAGGATACCAACTCAACTACACTCATGTCGGAATACTGGTCAACAGTTAGTGGACCTACGCTCCTTATTTCAGATTGCTTTTCTATAGTTCCAGAACCTGAAAAAATGCAAATGTAGGATACTAATCATCTTTGAATCTGAAGTTTGAATCTGGGGTTGTTTAGAATTGTTTTACAGGTAAGCATACTATCTTTCTTATTGTAGTCCACCTTGTGGGTTTCTGAAGTAAAAATGGTGATAAAATGTACAGTAAAATTAAAATGGTATCATACCATGCAATCGGGTTTCGTTTCTTTTATTTGTAATTTTAACCCTACAGTAGGAATGTTAATTTTGCTTTAACGAAGGCTAATTAGGTCCATACTTGTATTATCACATCGATATTATATATAATCGAGTACATATTGGTGGAACCTGCACACAGGTTCATCAAACTATTGTAGGTACTCATTAAAATTGTCTCATCAATTCAAATGAGTACCCAAAAATAGGGTAAAGATTTAAAATAGCAACTTTATCATGGGCGGATCTAGAGGGGGGTCGGGGGGGGGGGGTCCGGACCCCCCCCCCCCTGGAATTGGCCGAAAATTGAATTTTGGCTATGTAAATTTAGTGTAATATTACATATTTACTATATTTTAAGACATAATTTGGGCTTGGACCCCCCCCCCTGGAAAAAAATTTGGACTAGGACCTCCCCCTGGAAAAAAATCCTGGATCCGCCCTTGTTTATAATGCCTTGAATCCTTCTTGCCTGTTGTAAGGCTAGATCTTACAGTAGGCTAACTTACAGTTGGCGCCACATCGTATGGCACGTGTTTATGTTTGTTTAACGTTCAATTGCATTTGAACAAAATATAAACATTGTGCCATACAATGTGGCGACAACTGTAGTCGTTCAAGACAAGTGTAAAAATAAAAGCGCCAGCAGAAAACAGTAAACTTATCAAAATAGATAGTTACACTTTAAAAAAAGAAAACTTTAAATGTTTTACCACATAAATACAAAACGACAATAAAAAACGAAATACATACCACGATTAATACATGGTTTGGTTGTTTTGTCCCCGTCCGTAGTTTCTTTACAGCCATGGTCAGGTAGAGGCAAACACAGACAACAGCCAAATGTGGCGAGAACACACACATATACCACCCTCATCTGTAATGTAGAGCGGACTGTTTCAAGCATGAATAAATAGCTCTGTAAGTGTATGAATCATGATGTTATGTGGTTTGAAGATCATGTTCAAGGTAGAATAACAAGAGGGCCGATATCGCTCACCTGACTTTTTATACGCCCGTCGAAGACGGGACGTATTATGGGATCACCCGTGATGTCCGGCGTACGGGCGTACGGCGGCGTCCACTTCTTTGTCCGGAGCATAACTCTGTCACCTTAAGTCCGATTGACTTTAAACTTAAGAGTTATATTCTTCTCATCATTACGGAGTGCAGTGCACAAGAACCATAACTCTACCTGGCTTATTTTTTGAGTTATTGCCCTTTGTTATTTTTCATACTTGAATCTTGTCCGGAGTATATCTCTAAAATGTAATAGCTAGGATCATGAAACTTCATGGGTGTATAGATCTCACCAACGGGGAGTGCAGTGCACAAGAACCATAACTCTACCTGGCCTATTTTTGAGTTATTGCCCTTTGTTGTTTTTCATACTTGAATCTTGTCCGGAGTATATCTCTAAAAGTATAATAGCTAGGATCATGAAACTTCATGGGTGTATAGATCTTACCAAGGGAGAGTGCAGTGCACAATAATCACAACTCTGCCAGGCCTTTTTTTTGAGTTATTGCCCTTTGTTGTTTTTCATACTTGAATCTTGTCCGGAGTGTATCTCTAAAAGTATAATAGCTAGGATCATGAAACTTTATCGGTGTATAGATCTCACCATGGGGGAGTGCGGTGCACAAGAACCATATCTCTACCTGACCTATTTTTTTAGTTATTGCCCTTTGTTGTTTTTCATACTTGAATCTTGTCCGGAGTATATCTCTAAAAGTATAATAGCTAGGATCATGAAACTTCATGGGGGTATAGATCTCGCCAAGGGGAAGTGCAGTGTACAATAACCATAACTCTACATGCCCTTTTTTAGTTATTGCCCTTTGTTATTTTTCATACTTCATTTTTGTCCAGGGCATATCTCTAAAAGTATAATAGCTAGGACCATGAAACTTTTACCAACCTGCTCCCCCTGTCGACATAAAGCAGTGTTACAGGCGTATCTTGTGACAGTTTGACACCTTGTTATAACTTAAATCTGACATTTAATTTCGTATTCTCATACCTCTCCATAGGTACTGGTCATTGGGAAAAAGCTATAGGTCAAACTATTCTCTAATTGGAGCACAGAAATATATTTTAAACAAAGACCTATGTGACTCAAAAACTATAGGGCACTTACTTGGGTCAAGAACAACAACTGTGTAAAGTTTTATGATCCTAGGTCAAACGGTTTCTCTAAGTCCAACAAGCCGAAACCTGCAGTGCCCACATTTTGTGAAGAATAAAAAATTCAAGAACAAGTTTTGAAAAGGGTCACACAAGGAACATTCCCGCCAAGTTTGGTAAATGTTAAGGAAGAGGCGACTTTTGAAGAATTATCTAACAATTTCTTTAAGTTGGATAAGCCCCGCCCTGAAACGCCCGTATTTGAGGGGATCTAGAGATTTATGAACAGATGTTGTAAAGAGTCAATCAAGGACACCCTGCCACACCCACATATTTTTACGAATCTAAAATCATGTAAAAGAAAAGAAAAAAACATTCTGAAGTATGGCAAAAGAACAACAAGTCCTTTACCGGCTTAATATGTATGTATGAGTTTAGAAAAATCCAGCATCTGAATCTTCCTCAAAAATCAATTGACCAAACCGAAACTCGATCAAACTCGTTTTGTAACTCATCAAGGCCGGTCTGCATACCAAACATCAGCTCATTACCTGCCAGCGTTTACAAAAAAAAGTACAGAAAACTGTAATTTCCCAGTAAATTTCTAAGACCAACATCCGTATCTTCCTTAAAATCATTAGACCGGAACGAAACTCAAACTGGTTCTGTAACTGATATATACGTGTTCATGTACCAAAACATCAGCTCAATACCTGCAAGTGTTTAGATAAAAAGTCTGGAAAACTGTAATTTCCCAGTAATTTTCGAAGTCGAGCATCCGTATTTTCCTTTAAAATCACTGGACAAGAACGAAACCTATCAATGCGGGTCTGCATACCAAAAATCAGCTCAATAGCTACCAGGGTTTAGAAAAATGTCATGAAAATTAATTTATCGGACTGTCGGACGGACAGACGGACGGACAGACAGACTGACAGACTGACTGACGGACAGAGTGCATACCGAAAGTCCCCTTCGGATTCGCCTTAGGGGACTAAAAAGAAAATTCTTTGACGAATCAAAAGTTCGCGAACAAGTTTTGAAAAGAGTCACGCAAGGAACATTCCTACCAAGTTTAGTTGAAATTGGCCTTATGGTTAAGGAGTAAAATACTTTTGAAGAATTATTTAACGATTTCTCTAAGTCGGAAAAGCCCCGCCCTGCCACGCCCACATTTTTTGACGAACCTGAAAATGTATGAACAAATGTTGAAAACGGTTACTAAAGGAACATTCCTGTCTAGTTTGGATCATATTGACCAATTGATTGATTCTTATAGAATTTTCTTATGATTTCTCTAAGTCCGATAAGCCCCCGCCCAGACACACCAGAAAGTTTTGACGAATCAAGAATTTGCGAACAAAGGTTTGAAAAAGGTCTCCCAAGGAACATTCCTGCAGAGTTTAGCCAAAATCGACCCATTGGTCTAGCAGAAGAAGTTTGAATAAATTGTTGACTGACGGACGGCGGACAGACAGACGGACGGACGACGGATGTTGAACTTTATTGCTTATAATTTGACTTACATATCGACATAAAGTAGGCATATATCTACATGAGAGAAAAATGAATGATATGTTAGCTAAGTTTGCGTTTTTCCCATCTTTTCTTTAAAGTGACATTTCACAGATATTTCTTCATAAATTTTACTCTTATTTTTATCTGAAAGAGCATATTTACTTATGAACACTCTGAAAATTTTAAGCCAAAATATTGCGCCGTTTACGGGAAATACACTTAAAGACACTTCTAACGCAACACTTACATTTCTGGAAATAACTTGAAATCTAATGAACCATTTTCCATCAAATTTTCAACAAATTCAGTTCATTAATATGTGCTAAATATCTGTAATTTTCCTAAAAAAATATTGAGTAGAACTTATTTAATTTGCTTTTCATACAACATGACTAGAAAACAAATAGTCGCAATAAAGCCGTGCGAGCTGATAACGTAAATTCATGCTATTCATGTAACAGCAGTAAAGTTTATAACATTCAGCTAAAATTCTGTGTGTTTGCTATGGGCCTAGATGACCCAAAGACATCCCTTTTCATTGACAAAGCATAAATGGTGATGAATCTTTGCGGGATTGTTCTTCCCTCGTCCCTGTTTAGTGCCAGTTCCATTTGTTGAAAATTTCTTGGAGCTAAAAAGCGAAAAACTATTCTCTGGTAATTTCATGTTTTCGTGCAATGTGCAAGCCATTATTTCCTAAACAAAATATGTGCACCAGAATTCCAGTGATGCTTCTCATCTGAAAGCATGTTATCAGATCTTATGAAGCAGGATTTCGAGATAGGAGCATGGTTTGCTGAGGCTGCTTTGATGCTAATGAATTCTGCAATCGCCTTTGGTTTTGCGACTGTTCATATTTGAGTCTTGGTAAAAAAAAACCTAAATGTTTTTTATGTTTGGATGAACCGATTTATATGAAATTTTCAGAAAACATGTAAACGTTATTGATTTATTTTTAACTGCAAATTTCATTAAATATACTACATTATTTATCTAATTATGATGAAAAATATAAGTGCTGCCTTAGAAGTGTCTTTAAGTGTATATATTTTTGAGCTAAAATTAAACAACGTGATGTAGATAACAGGTCAGATTTATACGGAATTTGTCATTTCTCTTTCAATTTCAGAGGCGTATGTTTCGCTTATAAGCAACAACTTTAACAAAGAGGACCATGATGGTCCTAAATTGCTCACCTAAACAAAGAAGATAACTATGTGCTACAGTTCTATTCGAATCAATTAGTAGTTGTGACTTTAAGATAATAAAAAAATTATGATCACCAACATTGTGTCCATGTTTTTTCTTCATTGGTCACTATTTGTGGCTGTTGAGAAACAAGACAAATGTAAGTCATTAATGCCTTTTTTTCCTGTGATATCCATGGGAACATTCCCATATGTGATAGGGATCATCCTTGTAAAAGTTCCATGAAGATTGGGCCAAAATTGTAGCCATGGAGTACTAACAAGGATTTTGTCATTAAGGCCCCTTTTCCCGTGGTATCAAAAATAACAGTCCCATATTCAATAGTAACCATCCTTGTGACTAGACAAACATTCAGATGAAGTTTCATGAAGATTGGGCTGAAATTGTAGCCTGTAATGTGCCTACAAGAATTTAATCATTAAGGCCCCCTTTTCTCTCGATTTCCAATGGACAATCTCATTTTCAATAGGCACCATCCTGGTGAACAGACAGACATTCTGATGAAGTTTCACGAAGATTGAGCAAAAATTGTGGCCAGTAGCGTGCTTACTAGGATTTTGTCATTAAACATTTGGCCAACTTGTAGCCTTTAAAGTGCTAACTCGAAATGTGTCATTAAGGCCCATTTTCAATAGGATCCATCTCTGTGACTAGACAAACATTCCGATTACGTTTCGTGAATATTATGAAGATTGATCAAGAATTGTTGCATCTAGCATGCTAACAAGGATTTTGTCACTAAGTCCCTTTCCCGTGATATCAAAAGGAACATTCCAATTTTCAAGAGGCTTCATTCTTGTGACTAGACAAACATTATGGCCAAGATTTATGAAGATTAGGCCAAAAATGTAGCCTATAGAGTGCTAAGAAAGATTTTGCCATTTGGTCCATTTTTGCATGATATCAAATGGAATGTTCCCGTTTTCAATAGGGTTCACCCTTACGACCATATAAAGATTCCGACTAAGTTTGATGAAGATTGGGCCATAATTGTGGCCCCTAGAGTGCTAACGAAGTAATTGTTGACGACAGACGACGGACGACGAACGACTGACATCCAATGATTACAAAAGCTCACCTTTGAGCACGCTGTGCTCAGCTTATCTAAAAACTGAAAGCATTTATACGCATTAGATTAACCAATCTTTGGATCAAGAATTCTTAAAACAATGAAATTTGAATGGTATGTCCCTTTCAGTATACATATGAAAAGTATTGTTAACAAAGCGATCGGAATCATATAGCTACAAGATTATTATATACTACTCAAAATTTGCAAAGGATCACTGTTTTAGATGTTGATATCTTTTGTACAAAACTCACGATTAATGTGCAAAGTGGTTTGAATGTTAGAGCTATGACATCTGAATAAGATTCAATGATGATTGTTTTGTTTCAATTCTCACATCGATGGTTTCGTGGCATAGAAAAGGGGTACCCCTAAAAATCAAAATGTTCGTATTTTACAACTTTTTACAAAAAATTGAAATGTTCGATTTTTTTTTGTGCTTTTATAATATTTTTAGGCATTATGTAGTCTTCTGCGGCCTTTTAATGGTCTTTAAGACTTCTTGTGCAATATCTAACTGCTCGTATGGGCACAGAGAACAACTCACGTTTAAGCACGTCTTAGACATCATAAATTTTCCATGGTACACATTATTGAGATTGAATTTTGACTATTGGTTCATATAGGATGACTCCTATACGTTTTGGGTCTTATACAATGGTATATCAGTAAATCAAAGTAATACAATTGGTGATAAGCTCATGTGCGATCTGTTTGAAAATCATAATTCTCCTCATAAAATCTTCCAATGGTAAAGTTTTTGTGGATTCATACTGTAAAAATACTGAATGAACCCCCTGGAAGACAAAGGCACAATTTGTGCCTTTTCCCGACACACGGTTCTTCGGAAGCATCCAATGAACGAACTCGTGATTAAACTGTACAAATTCAGTAAATCTGACCACAGCTCATGTTCACCAACATGTACTGCAATTGCAAAAAGACAAACAGAAATTCATTGAAGGCTTCTGAGAAGACTTCTTACGCCAAGGCATGCATATAAACTTACTGAGAATAGCCGTATCAGACATGAGTAACTTTGGGTCTTTAGCTGTATCGGACTATTGAGAAAGGTTGACGCACATTCTCTTGGTAACTAATCTTTGATTGATGAACGGTATCTAGAATGAGAGCTTAGATACTGAAGAAGAGGTTAAGCATTATTTGTAAGTGACTCCATCGTTTTGTATCAACAAAAACGACGATTTCCAAAATTAAGGTACGTCAGTGACGTGACCTATACTACAGGGTGTAGCACTCAAGCTCAATATTTAACCATGGATCGTGTTATCTGTGCTTTAAATGATCCATATGTCAACATCTTAATCCTTTGTGTGAATACAGGATGCACTTTACACACTTTGGACAAGATGGCTAATGGAGTTCCGGAATCTGCCTTACAAACACAAGAAAATACAGATGAAACATTCCATGTCATTTTAAAGGGTAGAGGGATTGTCACTCGTAGAATTTACGTTTAAAAAAAATAGTGGAAAATTCGTGATGTGGACAAAAATCCTATTTTTCGCCAAATCTATGGAAACATTCATTTTTTATGGGTACCTCTTTTGCATGTCTCGTGACTGTTTTATCCAAAGCAACTCAACACGAAGACATGCAAATTAATATTCATAAATGGTTATTCTACCAAGCAAAGTAATTTACAGTGTAATATTTGAAATTGTGTAAGAAATATCAATGTTTTAAAAAGTGATCCTTAGCACATTTTGAGTATTGTTTTATTCATATAACATGTATCAATATTTATTACACTTACCCTCCCGTCTGAACGTCTGAACTGGGTGATAATGCTGTGTTCTGCGCTGTTGTCCCGCTTATAAAACACAGAAACAAGAAATTGGGAAAGCACCGAGAATTTGAAAAAAAGTATGCCAGGGGAAGTCCGCCTTCATGATGAATTATGTGCCTCAAGTGATACATTTTGAGATGTTTTAATTGGGTTTTTTTGTTTATTTTTTGTTTGTAAATTATGTAACTAGTATTCATGATTCATGTTAAGAAGACAAAACTAGAACAACTATCAGCTACGAAGAATTCCCACAAATCCATATTTGTTTTGCTACATTGTGCTGCCGATGGGTAATATTCATTCCGTGTTTGCAACACTATAGTTACGATGTATGCAAGGAAAGATTTCTGCTGATCGATTCGTGGTACCCTATCGATTCTTGGACTTTTTGATGACGTATTTTTAGAATAAGAACGCTTTTTCGGATTCTATTCAAGTTCAAGACAGATTGACAAGCTCTCGATAAAACGCAAAAATGCGGGCTAAACATGTAAGAATACTTTAACTGAACATTATACTAATAAAAATCTCATCATCCTACCGGTTTCGTGACTATCGATATCACAATATCTCTGTTATTTCATGACATAAACAATTTCCTGGATTCCAAGCCGACGCCAGAAATTTCAGCAGCCTGATGTCCCGTAATTTCGACAGCCTTATCTAAAACCATGTGTTTGCATATTTGCAAACCGATTTTATAAAAGTATGACCTTCTCAATAGATTCAATAACAAAAGTTCAAAACAAAACAAGAGTGCCTGAAAGGCACTGATATCGCCCACTTAAGTTCTTTGTGTATCTGATTGTGTAATATATAAATTTTGTTGTAGACAAATATATATGTCACATTTAATTATTGTAAATTAAGTATCATAATTTCCAATGAATGCAATAAAGTCACATTAGTATTCAATCATATTGCATGTAGTATCATTTGCATACATTTTTACTGTTGAATATCATGTGCTGATTTTTATAATCAAAATTTTACTTTGACAATTAAATTTTAAAACATCAGAGTTGTACATTACAAGTTTTAATATGCTTAATATGATAATCCCCGCCTTAACTCATAAACAGTTATTTACATATCAAAAAATTACAACCAAGTGTTTGAAGAGTCACTCAATGAGCATTTTTGCTATGCTTGGTTTAAATTTGCCCTTCCCTGTCACACTAAAATGTTTTAAAAAATAAAAAAAATCACGAACAATTGTTAAAAATAGTCACTCAAGAAATATTCCTGCCAAGATTGGTTCAAATTGACCTAACAGTTGATTTTAAAATAATTTTCTCATCATTTCTCCCAGTCAAATAAGCCCCACCCTGCCAATTTTTAAATACTTGTTTAATGATTTCTCTAAGTCTGATACGCCTCGCCCTGCCACACCCACATTTTTTACGAATCAAAATTTAATGCACTTGCATTAAAGATGTCACTCAAGAAACATTCCTGCCAGGTTTGATACAAATTGGGCCCATGGTTGATTTAGTAAGAATTTTCTATTGATTTCTCTTAGTCTGATTAGCCCCGCCCTGCTACGCCCACATTTTCTTACGAATCAAAAATTTGATAACAAGTTTTGAAAAGGGCTACTCAATGAAGATTTCTGACAAGTTTTCTAAAACGTTACCAAACGGTTAAGGAGAAGAAGATTTTTGAACAGTTATTCAATAATTTTTGATAAGCCCCTCCCTGTCACACCCACATTTTTGACAAATCAAAAATTCATGGACATCTATTGAAGACAGTCAGTCACTCAAGAAACAGTCCTACCAAATTTCGTACAAATTGGACCAGCGATTGATTTAAAAAAAAACATCTCACGATTTCTCTACGTGTGATAAGCCCCGCCCTGCCATGCCAACACTTTTTGACGAATCAAATATTTGAAAACAAATTTTGAAAAGGGTCACCCAAGGAACTTGCCTGCCAAGTTTAGTTAGGATTGGCCCAGTAGTTAAGGAGAAGAATATGTTTAAAACATTGCTGACGACTTCCTACGACCGATGCACGACGAACAACGCACGACGCACCCCGGACACAGGGTGATCACAAAAGCTCACATTGAGCATGTTGCTCAGGTGAGCTAAAACTGGAAAGCAAACTTTGAAAACAGACTAACAAAATGATTCGCCAGAATATTCAAAGCATGTCATCACGCGACGTCAAGGTGAAGCTAGCATCATTTCCACAGCGCTTTGTTTTTTGTCGCTATGTTACAAGGATTACCTAATAAAATCACATTTATGGATAGGGACTTGATCAACCGTGGAAAAAATCAAGCGTCTTGAAAACTTTGCTTGGATGGCATTTGGCATGATTAAGGTTAATCAATGTCACTTTCCCCTTATCATTCACCGTATTTAACGGCATTACTTTACAGGTCAGGCCCATGAAAAACTTAAATTTGACCCATCAAAGACATGAACCACCTATTCTATTTATCCTTTTACAACCTTAAAACGATGTTCAATTACAAAAACATACATGATTCACAGGCACAGGAATTTAAACAATTATTTCATCGGAGATGTCAACTATTCAAAAAGATTGAATGCGCAAACGTTTACTGAGCCTAAAAAAGTAAAATATCCTTTATAAATAAACATTTTATAACTCAACATGGTAAAACAAACAAGTTGGTTTTTAGTCCCCTACCGGCGGAGCCGAAGGGGACTTTTTTATGTTTGCACTCTGTCCGTCTGTCCGTCATCACTTAGTTTTCCAGATTTTCTTTTCTAAATGCTTGCAGATATTAAGCTGATTCTTGGTGTATGAGTGTTACAGAACATGATTGAATTTCGTTCCGGTCTATTGATTTTTGAGGAAGACACGGGCGCTTTACTTAGGAAAGTACTGGGAAATTACAGTTTCAAGACTTTTTTTCTACATGTAAACACTTTCAGATATTTAGTTGATTTTTTTGTATACGAGAGTGTATTAATGAGTTACAGAACAATTTAAAGTTTTGTTCCGGTCCGTTGATTTTTGAGGGAGATACGGAGGCTTTACATTGCAAATTATTGGGAAATTACAGTTTTCCATACTTTTTTCTAAACGCCTGCAGATTTTGAGCTGATTTTTGTATGTGAGTGTGTATTTATGAGTTATAGAACAAATTTGAGTTTCGTTCAGGTCCGTTGATTTTTTAGGGAGATATGGATTCTGGACTTAGAAAATGTCTGGGAAATTGCTGTTTTCCGGACTTTGTCGCGTTTGAATGCGCATTTATGTGATACAGAACCAGTTTGGGTTTTTGAGAACAATACTGATGCTGGAACTACTGGGAAATTACAGTTTTCCGGATTTTTCATATAAACACTTCCAGGTATTTATACGTGTCTAGGGATATACATACATAAAGCCGGCAGGGGACTTTGTATTGCTATGCAATACTCCAGAATGCTTGTCTTATTTTTAAATATGACAGACAAGAATAATTATTGTAAACTAAAATTGCAAGGAACTAGAAGGTGACTCGAGTCGACGGCTGTGTCTGGACCTGGGCGTTTGTGTATGTGTATTGAGATTGGAAAGGTCCGCAAGGTCCGTTTCGTTTTTAACAAAAACAGATTTAACGTTTAACCATCAACCAACCATCCATTTTTTCACACAAAGACTACAAGGTGTGGTCATTTAGTCCCCAGCAGCTTATTTTAGAAATAAGTACATGTAATTGTTTTTGTCAGGAAATGTCACAATGGCAACTGTTCTCGTCTATTTGACAATGTATCATTTCTTGTTTAGATTTTAAAAACACGTGTGTAATGACGTCGTGTTCAATATTTGGGCACTTTTTGAAAAAAAAAAAACGCTTCTCTCTGAGATTTATAATTGAGCGTACCAAGAACTGTTTTGCTTTTCATAGCATTGTTAAGTATCAAAATAATGGTAAGATCATGGTCTTTTATCCATGCGGTATTTTTCATGCTCTATTTTGATAAGATTTTGCAGAACAATTTTTATTCGTAAATTTGATAAAAAAAAAACCACATATACCATTTGACAGAAAATCGCCATTTCAGGGGATTTTTATAAAGTTTTATATGATTGAATATGTCAAAATTGTTGGAAATTATAATTAATGATAGTGGAAATGTTGTTAAACGTTTTGTTAAACGTCAAATGATTTCATATTGCACTTGTAATGAAATGAGGAAAAAAATCCAAAGGAGGGTCCATAAAGCCGTTTTCCAATCACATTTTTAGTACAAATGGACACATAAAGGGAACATATTTTGCCGAAAAGTCTGAATCGAACGGGCCTTCGGTTTGGTGTATATTGTATATTTAAAGTGCCAAATCTTTTGCCCAAATCAACATGAAACTCAGAATGACTTAATCTTGGATAAGTTAGAAACTCCGTCATCTGGGGACATAAATTAGGTCACGTGGTCAAAATGATGTTGTGATAAAATCTCAGACACGTTTGAAATTGGGATAGGTGGTTATAAACTAGGTCTCGCGGTTAAATCTATGAAAATCTTGTGTGCACTCTAGAGGCAACAATTTTTGCCCAATCAGTCAGAATGATTGTTTTGATAAAATCTCGGACACGTTTAAAATTGCGTCATCTGGAGTCATAAACTATGTCATGGGGTCATTTTTTAAACCCTTGTGTGCTCTCTGGAGGTCAGTTTTTACCAATCAACCTGGAATTTGGTCAGAACGACTGTTTTGATGTTTCCTCTGACAATCTGGAAATTGGGTCACCTTTGGTCATAAAGGAGGTCACGAGGTGGGTCATAAAGGAGGTCACGAGGTCAAATCTTAGAAAAAAAATAAGAAATTTCACGCAAAATTGAAAAAAGGTCAAGATAAAAAAAACTAGGTCACTATATCAATTTTTACAAAAACTTTGTATGCACACTAGAGGCCACAGTTTATGCTCAATCAACATCAGAATTCGTTAAAATGATCCTCTTTGTCAAATCTTGGACAAGTAAGAAATTGGGTCTCCTGGGACCATGAACTAGGTGTTGGGGTCCAATATTAGAAAAAACTTGTGCCCTCACAAGTTTTGCCAATTTACATGAAATTTGCTCATATTGATTCTTTCTATGAAATCTCAGTTTTAAGATTGGATAAGCTGCGGTCAAAAACTAGGTCACATGGTCATATCTTAGAAAAAAAACTTAGGTGCATTTAAAAGGCCACATTTCAAGCCCTATCCTCGTGGAACTTATGTTGAATCTTAGATAGATAGATAGATAGATAGATAGATAGATAGATAGATAGATAGATAGATAGATAGATAGATAGATAGATAGATAGATAGATAGATAGATAGATAGATAGATAGATAGATAGATAGATAGATAGATAGATAGATAGATAGATAGATAGATAGATAGATAGATAGATAGATAGATAGATAGATAGATAGATAGATAGATAGATAAATAGATTAGATAGATTAGATAGATAGATTAGACAGATAGATAGATAGATAGATAGATAGATAGATAGATAGATAGATAGATAGATAGATAGATAGATAGATAGATAGATAGATAGATAGATAGATAGATAGATAGATAGATAGATAGATAGATAGATAGATAGATAGATAGATAGATAGATAGATAGATAGATAGATAGATAGATAGATAGATTAGATAGATAGATAGATAGATAGATAGATAGATAGATAGATAGATAGATATATAGATTAGATAGATAGATTAGATAGATAGATTAGATATATAGATTAGATAGATAGATAGATAGATAGATAGATAGATAGATAGATAGATAGATAGATAGATAGATAGATAGATAGATAGATAGATAGATAGATAGATAGATAGATAGATAGATAGATAGATAGATAGATAGATTAGATAGATAGATTAGATAGATAGATAGATAGATAGATAGATAGATAGATAGATAGATAGATAGATTAGATAGACTAGATATATATATTAGATAGATAGATAGATAGATAGATAGATAGATAGATAGATAGATAGATAGATAGATAGATAGATAGATAGATAGATAGATAGATAGATAGATAGATAGATAGATAGATAGATAGATAGATAGATAGATTTATTTCGGCATAGTAAGCATGTACACAGATTAACAAAATACAAGATAAAAAATGTAAAATTCAATATCATGTACGAGATAGATAAGAAAAACTATGACACGCCAACCAATACCAAGGATATCACAATAAAGAGCCAGCTCTTATTTCCATTGTGGTCCTTAGCATAGGTGGCGTGACACAGAGAGGCATAACTTAACTTTAAAACAGATTATCACAGTTATTAGATTTTAAAGAGGAAAAATGAGATTAAATCCTACTCCGAATTGTGTTATAACTTAACATTAAAACATATTATCACAGCTTCTAGGTATTAAAGAGGGAAAGATAGGATTAAATCCTACGCCAAATTGATAAAACATAATATTAGATACTGTTCAAAAAATGACTTTTGATGGCACTTTTAAAACTTTGTAGCTTATTCAATTCAGTAAGCCCAACAGGTAATCCATTCCATAATTTGATGCTGGAAAAAGAGAATGATTTGGCACCATTGCCTTTAACCTTAGGTAAACAATATCCACCTTTTTGACTAAACCTAGTGCTATAACCATGGACAGAATCTTGGGAAACAAAATGCTCATTCAAGTAGTATGGGGCCATACCATTTTTTATTTTTATTATACGCCCGAAGGGTCGTATTATTTTATGGCCCCGCTCGTCTGTCTGTCCGTCTGTCCGTCCGTCCGTCCGTCTGTCCGTCCGTTCGTTAGAAATTTCTTGTGTGCGCAACTTCCCCTACAGTTTTGATCGGAATTCAATCAAACTTGCCACAATGAATCTCCATAGTGTCTAGTTGTGCATCCCGCTTACGGAATTTAATGAACTCTTTTCGTTCTTGAATTATCTGCCCTTGAATTAAAAAAATGCCCATTTTCTTGTGTGTGCAACTTCTCCTACAATTTTGATCAGAATTTTATCAAACTCGCCACAATGAATCTCCATGGTGTCTAGTTGTGCACACCGCTTACAGAATTTAGATAACTGTTTTCGTTCCTGAATTATCTACCCTTGAATTTAAGAAAAAAATGCCCATTTTCTCAAAAATGTCCATTTTCTCCTGTGTTTAACTCTTACAGTTTCAACCAGAATTTAATCAAACTAGCCACAATGAATCCCTATGGTGTCTTGTTGTGCAAACAAAATTTTGATAAGTTTTAATGTTTGAATTATCTGCCCTTGAATGGAAAAAATGCCCAATTTTACTGACAAGCCCCTCTCGGGCGTATATGCGCCGCTTTGCGAAGCTCTTGTAAATACATGGCATAACATTATCTGATCAACTCTCTTCTGGACTGGTAACCAATTAAGGGACTTATAATGGGAATGATCAATATGAACTCTTGAGTCAAGGTCAAAAACAAATCTAATTATTTTATTTTGACAGGGTTGTAACTTATTTTTAAGAACCTGTGTCAAACTATTATACCACACAGAACAGGCGTAATCAAAGTGACACTGAATCAAAGACATGACCAATAGTTTTTTGGTGTGCTTAGTAAGAAAATCTTTCTTACGGCAGAGGAACTTCAACCGGGAATTGGCCTTTTTAAGGACAGACTCAGCTACCGAACAAAATGACAGATTTTGATCTATATTGATCCCGAGGTACTTGACGGATGAGACAGATTCAACGGCAGTACCAGAGCAAGACATATCAAGATTAGATTTCGACTTAAGTGTTTGTCTGGACCCAAAAACAATGGACTCTGTTTTACCCAAATGTAGCGATAATTTGTTGTCAATTTACCAATGGCTGACTTGCTCCATATCATCAGTAAGGGCTTTTTCAACATCAGATAGACTTTTTCCAGATACGAGGATACCAGAATCATCAGCATACAATAACAATTTGTTTTTTACCACTGCTGACATATCATTAACATAAATTAAAAAAAGGAGAGGGCCGAGGATTGAACCTTGAGGAACACCACATGATATCTTTGAATTAGATGAATAGGTACCTGATACATCTACAAGTTGTTGTCTATCAGAAAGATATGACTTAAACCAATTTAACACACCAACACTTAGTCCTGATGCTTCGAGTTTCATCAAAAGAATTGAATGGTCTACCGTATCAAAAGCTTTCTGTAAATCTAACAATACCATTCCAACAACATTACCTTTGTCCTTTTCGAACCTGATATAGTCAGTGAGGTGAATTAGACAAGTATCAGTAGAGAGACCACTCCTGAAGCCAGACTGGAATTTATCTAACAAATTATGTTCTTTAAAATATGACTCAATCTGATCATAGACTACCTTTTCAACAATTTTTGATACAACATTTAGAATAGACACAGGACGATAATTACCAACAGATAATTTGTCATTCTTTTTATAAAGAGGAACAACTTAGTAAAACTGTGTGCATGTAGAGGCTAGTTGTCTCAAATACAGAAAGCTATGAGCGCTTCAGGGCTAATGGCCCTCTTGTTTAGTTATTAGATCTTCTGGGCACACAAAATCAGTGTGATCGCTTTTTGTACGTTAGTCTGTCCGTTCACAATTCCTTTAAACATTTTCTCCTACTAAAAGAAGAGCTCCTTGGAACGTGTAACAATTTTTGGCCGAAATGTGCATTTTTAGCTCCACTGGCCGAAGGCCAGCGAGCTATTGTCAATGTGTTATGTCCGTCGTGCGTCCGTCTGTCCGTCCGTTAATTTTTTTTAAAAAAAATCTTCTCTCAAACCAGTGGGCCAATTTTGACCAAACGTGACAGGAATGTTCCTTGGGTGACCCTTTACTTAAATTGTTCAAATGATTTTGATTGGTCTATAAATGTGGGCGTGGCATGGCCGGGCTTATCAGACTTAGAGGAATCACAAAATATTCCTTTTAAAAAAAAACAACACACATTTGGCCTATTTTCACCAAAATGTAGCTTGGGTGACTCTTGACTAAAATTGTCTGTGAAATTTTTATTGGTCTATAAATGTGGGCTAGACAGGGCGGGGCTTATCAGAATTGGAGAAATCACAATATAATTCTTTATAATTCAACCAATGGGCCAATGTAGACCAATTTTGGCAGTAATGTTCCTTGGGTGGCCCTTTATTAAAATTTATTTTAAATTATTTGTAATTTGATTGACCCATTAATGTGGGCGTGGCAGGCGGTGCTGATCAGAATGGGAGAAATCACGAAATTATTCTTTAAAAACACCCATTCAGTCAATTTATTACAAACTTGGCAGAATGTTCATTGGGTAGTCCTTTACTTACACTGTAAGTCAAATTTTGATTGGTCTATAAATGTGAGTGTGGCAGGGTGCGGCTTATCAGAATTTGACAAATCATGAAATAATTCTTTAAAAATAAACCAAGGGGCCAATTCACACTTTGAAGAAATGTTCCTTGGGCAATCCTGTTCAAGATTTGGCAGTGCAAGAATTAAAAGAAACAAGAGATGTTTGTAAAACATATATGTCCCCTCAAGGGTCTATATTTGATGTAGGTACTTTTTGAGTTGTGCTCCGGACCAGAATCAAGTTATAAAATCAACAAAGGGCAATAACTCAAAAAATTTGATCGGAAGAGTTACGCTTCTCGTGCACTGCACCTCTCCATAATACGAGATCTATCCACCTGTTAAAGTTTCATGATTCTACCTTACATACTTTTTGAGTTGTGCTCTGGAGAAGAATCAAATTTAAAAATCAACGAAAGGCAATAACTCCAAAAATATGATTGGCAGAGTTACGGTCTTTGTGCACTGCACCTCTCCATAATGAGATCTATCCACCTGTAAAAATTCATGATTCTACCTTAAATACTTTTTGAGTTATGCTCCGGACAAAAATCAAGTTTAAAAATCAACAAAGGGCAATAACTCCAAAAATTTGATCGGCAGAGTTACGGTTCTTGTGCACTGCACCTTTCAATAATGAGATCTATCCACCTGTAAAGTTTAATGATTCTACCATACATACTTTTCGAGTTATGCTCCGGACAAGAATTAAGTTATCAAATCAACAAAGGGCAATAAATCCAAAAATTTGATCGGCAGAGTTACGGTTTATGTGCACCGCACCTCTCCATAATGTGATCTATCCACCTATGAAGTTTCATGATTCTACCTTTAATACTTTTTGAGTTTGGTTTACGGACCGACCGACCGACCGACCGACCGACCGACCGACCGACTGACCGACCGACCGACCGACCGACCGACTGACCTACACTTGCAAAACAATATACCCCCATTTTCTTCGAAAAGGGACATATTAATGAGGTAATTCTTTTACTAAAGCCAGTGGAGCGATCCATGTCCTCTTGAGCCTCTTGTTGACAAAACCATGAAACTTGGCACATACCTACATGGGTCCAAAAGAAAAAGATTAAGACGGTAGTGCCACGCCAGATTTTCCTTTGAGGGCGGTCATCCTTATTTTCAAAATAGCGGATATTTCATGTCATAAAGGCTTATTCACTCCATTGCCGACTAAATTTATCACTTTGAAACACCAAATCTACTATATTCAATAGGAGATATTTTTCTTAACAATTGTTGCAACTACAAATGTAATCATCTTTAGGAATTGCGACTTTTTTCCAAGATGGCCGTCACTTTGGCCTTTAAAAGCTTTTCTATTAAAACATGGAAACAAATGTCTACTCTCTAATGAATTGTATTGCAATCCATTATATTTTACTCTAGAGACAATTAACATGAATAAATTAAAGCCAGCAGTTTGTCCGTTATGATGGATTAACTGCCCAATGTGGCACCCAAAATTGACGCCGTGCATTAAAAAATGTCTAATGAGACACAGGCCATGCTCTAATGAATTGTATTGCATTCCATTATATTTTACTCTAGAGACATTTAACATGAATAAATTAAAGCCAGCAGTTTGTCCGTTATGATGGATTTACTGCCCAATGTGGCACCCAAAATTGACGCCGTGCATTAAAAAATGTCTAATGAGACACAGGCCATGTTAAAGATATTTTAAAGTAGGTCTAACTACAAGGACAAGGTCACAACATCAAATGTCATGGTTCGAAATGAAAGCTCTTGACAGGATGTATCCAAGTGTGAAATATCAAGTCACTGTCTCGAATAGTGTATGAGATAAAGATCAAGTTACAAATCTTGCAAAGTTGATTAAACTTCAAGGTAAAGGTCATAAGGTCAAAGTTCATGATCCCATGCATTTTCTTTTATCAAGTAAGTCCAAAATTTCGTTAAAATCTGACCATTAGATGAAAAGAAATTACATACTCATAAATTCTTAATTCAAGGTGCCTTTTTGCGTAACGCAGCCCATAATAGAGAAACTAATAAATAGATCAGCTGGAACTATTCCAGGAAGTTCATATATGAAGTTTCATCCAATTTGGTCAAAGGGTTGCTGAGATATGACCATGAATGGGCGGACGGAAGAACCCGCAATTTTGTCTGGGAGCACAAATATTTTGTTTTTCGTCAGTATGCTTGCATTCATATTGATGAACTACCAGGAGATTAAAGAGCTCACTTAATAGTAAGGCTAAATAATGCAACATTGGTGAGGTTTTCTTTTTATTAAATTTCATTTGTATTTCATATTCATTTTTACCATTCCCCACCCACATATCGGTAAATATTAATTTGCGTCTACAAATACAAATCCGCTTGGGCTTTTAGTCCAGGCGGAATTCATTCCGGGTGGAATTTATTACGGGTGGTCTAATCTATATATTCCGCCTCATTTTGTTACTAAAAACAGAAAATGACTAGGAATTCGGGTAGAATTTATTGCAGGCTAACTTATTTAAATATCCCGCCTCATTTTGTTACTGAAAACAGATTTCCGTCTCTAACTTTTTCTGCCGATTGTCCACTTGGATTCCGTTCTTTAAACCATGATTCAAACCAAAAGCTCATCCATCGTAACTAACCATTTCTAAACTAATGCATCAAAATACTTTAAAGCTTCATTTAACAATTTACCTTACAAATTGTTACTGTTTAAAACTTTCAAAAATAATTAGTTTTTAATCTGTTCCATTCTCCCACAAGCATTTTTTTCATTTCCACAATGTTTTCGAAAGCCTCTATATGGTTGGGCGTCACAATGTGTTAATAAATGGAAATGGGCCGGTCAACCGAGAAATGCGTGTGCATGACCTTCATCATGATCATAAAATTCAACACTTTCCTAAACAAAACGGGGTTTAGGATATTCAATCAGAAACCTTTGAGAAGAAAGAAGAATGTGCTTATGTTCTCCTTTTCCTTTGATGATTCCTAATCTAAAAGTTTTACACTTTCTAATTTTAGGAACATTTTGTAAATCGTCATCTTCTCCAGCTCTCAATTATGATCAGCTAGTCAAAATTGTTGTTGCGTGGAAAAAAAGTATCAAAATTAACAACATGGTGTCACAAAGTCAAAAACATGATGTCTAAAGACCCTTTCCCAAATGTCAAGAATTTAGACTATTTCGATTAAACCCATTACCAGACGACATATTTTTTTATTGTTCCAAATTCAAATATGATGTAGACGACAATTTCAAGTGAAATTTCAAGTGAAAGAAACTTAACATTTTGGGGTCTTTTGAGGTAAAAAACATTGTGGGAAATGAAGAAATTGCTTGTCACAAGCAATTTCATCATTTTCCAAAAAAGTTTCCAGAGCCATTTTTTTAGGGTGCCTAAAGGCGTCATTGTGCAGTAATGGGTTAAAAACTGTTGCAGGCAACACAAAGGATAAGGAAAAATGAATCATCTGATATGTGCGAAATACAGGACAGACAATATTGGGGCAAACGGAGAAAATGCTTGTCATCAGTATGCTTATAAGTATTTTCTACCTATGTCTCAAAAGTTTACTATTTTGTTTCTATCATGAACTTTTGTTTTGAATTTTTTTAAAGAATTTATCACAGAAAACCCCCATCCTCATCCATTTTTATCATCATCACTCTAATTTGTAATTCAAATGCAAATTACTGTCACAAATAAAATTAATTTTCAAATAAAACCTTTGTTTTGCCCCGCTGCATCTACTATCAAAATATTTTTTAACCTTTGGCCTCTGACTTTAACCCTTTCCGAAATGACACATTTCTTTTCAGATCTAATCCAAAGTCAAAGGTGGAGTATAAAGCAAAATAAGTAATATCAGGTTTAAAAATGTACGAGTTAATACCATAATTTCAGCATATTTCTTCTCGAAGCCAATTTCAGTTAAAGACGTCAAAACAAGGCCTTCTTTGAAAAAGGAATGCAGGTACAAAGGTAAAGAGAAGAGTGACAATGGTACTTTTTGTCAAATTAAAATGCATATACATGTATATGATATTAAGGACTTTCCGTGCCGAAACGATTTAGTAAGAATTTTGTTCAAGTTGATTTTGTGAATTTGGGTATGAATAAGCACAATGGTCGGTTTTTTTTAAGATTTTTTTTTCATGATTTCGCCAAGTCCTAAACGCCCCAACCATACCACGCTTTTTGACGCTCCCTAAGAAAGCATTGTGGATAATGCAGAATTTGCTTTCTACAAGCAATTTGTTCATTTTCCACAATATTTCCACAATATTTTCTACTCAGAAAGTCATAGAATTTCGAAATTTCTTCACATTGTCAATGTCGTCTACAACCTTTTTGAATTTGGACAAGGCAAAATTTGGTCGTTTGGGAAAGGGTTAAAGAGAATATTTATTAAGAAATATCTCGTGATTTCACTTTGTCAAAAAAAGTGATAGTCACTCTTCATCACCACATATACTAAGCAAAACAATTGAAGGATATTAAAGTAATTAGGAAATGAGAATTGTTTGTGTGTAAACTACATAATTAATGTAAAACGTCGTGGCGGGAGCGTTATTGAGTATACGAGAATCTTTTGTCTTATAGAGACAAACGGTTTCGTTCTAAATGGCGTTGGCAGGCCAACGTGATATAGACCACGTGATTGACCCACATCCTGCACCATTTACACAACAAAATGGAGCAGAACACATGTTCCTAGATGCCAACGTAAAATCAACTGGCGTAGTTATTGTAAAGTACCGTCTTAAACAAATTTGGATTCAATCTATGGACTAGCAATCACAATCACAGAATCTTTATCAAATCGAGCATGAATGAAACATGTTTGTTAGACGTCTACGTGACTGACAACAACAACCTACCAACGCGGTTTAGTTCCAGCATGCACGTATTCGACAATGGAATACTGTACCGCAACATGTGTTTATTTGATCTGGGAGGTATTTGCCAGTTACTTGTAAGACTTGAGTTGACTTTCGGATTAGAGATACCCATTATTCTTGACGTTTGACTTTTTGGTTGTAGGGTGCCAGCGTTTTACCAGATATTGTAGGGAAACCGGAAAAGATTGTACTTCATTTTGTTTTTCATCCTCAAGATTATAGATCTACGTTGATTTGAAGTAATCTTTAGATTTTTGTTCGAATATAATTATGACCCATCACGCTAAAAGGGACCTTATCGGATGTGTTAAAAATATCGAACCTAGTCTGTCTGCGCAGTCCGCGCAGCCAGACAAGGGCCGACACTTTTCACTTTTATGTAATTTTCTAAATTCTGAATGTTTTCCCTGTCTTACTCTATGTTCATTTTTCGCATACAGTATCTGGTTGACCTGTGCTGAGTCTGACAAGTTTGTCAAAATTTGTTTTTTGGACTCCTGATAAGGCCCCTTTTAGCGTGACGGCACATATGTCTTTGTTATTTTTTTACAAATAGTGAACTTTGAATATCCGCCAATTGTTTTGCCTAGTATACTAAAGTGTGTGCTCATTTAATCAATAAATGCTGATAAACTGCAATTTTCCCACATAGAATTCCCAAATTATGTCTGCCTTGGGCGTCTCTAGTAGAACATAGTTACGCTTGGTTGCGGAACACACACACACGTGAGGCAGTGGCTATTCGTCCGGTACCGGGCAGCGTTTTCATCTTTTGTCTGAATATTTTCTAAGATGCATTATTCAAATATTCTGAACATCAAATTGTTTGTTTTAATAACAACCAAGTTTTCATCTACATAAGCTTTACTTTCAGACAGACACGAACAATGTAAATGTTTGGCGTTTTGGAAAGGTTTAACACTTTTCAGCGCAATGTCTGGTTTTGACGTCCCTACTTGAACTGGCTTGGGAAACAATTAAGACAAAAGAAGATTGATTATCAGCATTTTCCCATTTTCCTCAATGTTTCCTGTGTTATATGATTCATGGCTTTTATCTTCTGCAGTAGCTTTGAAATGAAAAAATCCCTAAGATTTTGTCGTTTGGAAGGGGTTAATATGTAATACGATATATATCGTAGATGAAACATATTGTGTATAAGAAAACAAGTGATGATAATGTAACAGCCGCTAATATATATAAATATGTTTTGTATCTCTTGTTTTTTACCATGCTAATATAATAGATTCGCTATTAAACGAGAATGATTACAGTTGTGTTGAAAAGCGATTCAACTGTAAAAATTCTCGTTTAATAGTGAATCTATTATAGCTTTGCACAGATTCTATGTGTTGATCAATTGTTATGTTATGTTCAAACTTATTAGGTTATTTTATGTTTAAGGTAGAATATCCGCAATGCGGCCATTTTGAGATTCATAAAACATCGGATTTTTTCGAGCGATGTCCGAAGCTATTCGGCCGCGGTGGTCAACATTCGGTGGTGGAAAGTTCCACGGCCGAATATTTACGACCGCGCCCGAATAATTCCGACGTCGCGTGAATCTCATTAGGGGTAGACTAACTTATGTTGACAGAATGTCTGTCCATGGCCAATTCCATCCTTGTTCAATCAAACTTTTCCAACCGAATTAAGCTCTGACGTCACTAATTCGAAAATGCTTGAGAAGATATTGAGATAGAAGAAACAAATGATGGTGGTCAACAATGTTCCCTTTTTGTAATAATATTTTCAGCTATTTTGTTGTACACAGCTCTCAAATTGGAGCAGTCGAAACACTTGCTATTTGGGAAAGGGTTAAGTTGACAGGATGCTTGTACACAGCTAATTGTATTCTCTTCCAGTTGACCCCCAACCCAAAAGATACAATTTTAATACAGGCCAAATAAGTTCATGCATTTACTTACTTTCTATCAATATTTTCTAAAACACTGTCTATTTACGGTAACCGATCAAGTTTTGTTCGTCTATTTCTTGAGCAGACATTGATTTTGAGTTTTAGAAATGGTTTTGAGAGAAAAAGAAAAGACCAATGACAAAGGATTAGAATTACGAGTAATGCTTATAACCATAGTTATCATATGTTCTCCTTTAACATCTGTACTTTCTATGATACTTTTCATCAACGCATTTATCCCTGAAACACCTGTTTTGACGTCAATGAGGAAAAATTGTAATTTTAAGACAAAAAGAATTAAATCATCAATTGTGAAGTAGACGTAGACAGACATAGCCATCCTTTATTAGCCTCGATACATGGTACACATGCAAATATGAGGAATTCAAAGTTGACAATTTCATTTAAAGTTTGTTAATTGTCTCATGCCATCTGGTGGCAGGTTATATAGAATGACATATCTCAATCATGTACCATTAGAGTCCCGTAGGACATTGGGACAAAAGACAGGGTGACTGCTTTTCCACATTTCTGTCTTTAACCACATTATCCTATCTCATGTAGTTTCTATTAAGACTTGTCAAAGTTTCATTATTGTTTGGTTTGTTGTTTTTCTTTAAGCAGATACCAGATCATTAGATATTGTAAATAAAGTACAAAGCATGAATATGTATTAATAATGTTGAAACTATTTACATTTCACTCACTGTAAATATCTAGTTTGCTAGCTGCAGACAGTATCAAGTATTGGTATCTTTGACTAAGAACACTTGGTACACAGCCGGGGCGGGTCAAGAATATGCTGCAAGACCCCCTCCCCACCCCCCCCCCACCCCCCCCCCCCCCAAAAAAAAAAAAAAAAAAAAAAAAAAAAACAGTCGACCCAGGAATCTTTCATAGAATTAATGGATCATCATATGTGTCAGTTCTTGGAACAAATTTGTTATTTCCACCTAAATGTGTATAAAGTTATTGCACACATTTGCCTATAAGTAGTGCGGTAAAATTATACTTCAAAATGGTAATTTCTGAGAAAGTTTGACAATAAAATGTTCGCTTTTACCATATAAAACCGTATACCAAAACAACCTACACATGGTGGGGGGTACTATTATTAGGTAAACACTTACTTAAAAAGCCAATTGCAACGTTTACTATGTACTATTACGTTTCTTCAAGGACATGTCTAAACCAAATTTTCACGCAGCTTGGATATTGAGGTCGGCAGAATCGATTGTTTACAAAACATGCATCATTATATCTTGTCAGAATGATGTCTCATAGCACATGTCCAAATACAGTCGACACTCGTTATCTCGACATCGGATAAGTCGAAATTCCGCTTAAGTCGAAGTGAAAGCCAAGTCCCATACTCAACATATGGATAGCAAAATGAATTCCGTAACAAATACAGCCATTGAAATTTAGTAGGAAAAGGATAGAAATTGCTCGTTTCGAGCAATTTCTTTCCTTTTCCTACTATATTTCAATAACGGACACATATGATGCCCATCAAAAATATACTCCTCACAAAAAGTTAAGCAACAAAGATGCTTTTCTTTCTCAAATGTGTTTTATCACATCTAATGATCTAGGTTTTATACAATACAAAGTTGGGGTCTTATTACACAAATTACGTGAAATGATTAGGAAAATCACCAAACAATAACAAAGATACAGATCCTCGAAAACCGTCCGGACGAAACAATGGTGCAAAACGTCACTCGCCAGCAGTTCAGAATGTGTAAAAAATTGTTTTCCGGCCACTTCAGGCCTTGATCGAGCATCGAGTACCTGGTATGACCCCTACGATGTTCAACACATGTCCGGACACACCTTGGCATCAAGCAGATTTGTCTGTCTAATGTCCGTTGTGGATTGATCCTCCGTTCTGTCTTCAAGACCTGTTGCGGTTCATCCATAGTCTGTGGGCGAAGATGCTGACCATAGACACGCCCTCAAAGAATGTCCCATGCATGTTCTATCGAATTAAGGTATAGAGACGTAGCAGGCCAGTCTAAATGTCTGATATTGTTGGTCCACAGAACTTCAGTCACAATTCCAGAACGATAGGGACGGGCATTACCATCCATTAACATAACAGTTGGATCTGTTCACTGTGCCAGAAGGATGATAACAGGCGTGATGATCACGTAAATGCACCTTACACCAGTCATTGAACCTCGTCTGATGACAACCAGCTCTGTTCTGTGGCATACACTGATACCTCTCCAGACCATCAAACTCCCACGTCCATATTGGTCGTGTTCAGCGATGTTACAGTCGGCAAACCGTTCATTACCGTTTCTCCACACACGTGTCATGCCATCATTAGAAACAAGGCAGAATCTTGACGAGTCAGTTAAGAGTTTGTGACGCCAACGAGTGACCCTCAGTTTTGATGTTGATGTTCCAATATTAATCTTTGCCGTCGATGTTTTGGGGGAAGTTGGATCCATTGAAGTGGTATCCTGGACCTTAGACCTTCTGTGTGAAACATGTTCCTCACGGTTTGGATGGAAAGTCTGTTTCTTGACACCCTCTGAATGTCATTTTCCAGCGATCTGGCCGTTTTAAGCCAGTTCCAACGGACTAAGGTTGCAACATAACGGTCTTCACAAGGTGTTGTTACTCTAAAGGGGGGTTTACACGGTCTGCTTTAGCATATATGCTTTAGCAGATGTGCTAAAACATACCGTGTGAACCCCAGATAATGGGCTTTCTGCTAGCATATCTGCTAAAGCAGACGTTTTAGAGCATGCTCTATTTCTAGTGAAAAAGCAGACGGAAATTGACCAATCAGATCTCTGATTCCAGAGATATGACCGGTAAAATAAACAAACACTGGTCAGCCCCCTCATTAATCATGATAAACCCACAGAATCTCTACAGGTAACTATTAAATCATTACCAAACGACAAAATTTTAGATTTGTCCAAATTCAAAGATGCGGCAGACGAAAATTTGAATTTTAAGAAGTTTTAAACTTTTTGGTCTTTTTGAATGGACAAGTTTGTGGGAAATGAAGAAATTGCTTGCCACATTCCTTCATTCTCTACAATGTTTTCCAAAGCCATCATCTTGTAGGGAATCAAAGCGAGTCACTGTGTGGTAATGGGTTTAAATGATGATCTTATATTATTATTTATTACCATAACATAGTTTCTGTTTTTAAATTTAGTACAACAATCTTAGTTCTTGTTTTAGAGTAATTATATTTGATACTTTGTCATGAAACTAATTGATCTTTATCATGATATCGTGCTGATCATTACCAAACGACAAAAGCCTGGGTTGGTCCAAATTCAAAGATGTTGCAGACAACAATTCAAAATGAATTATTTTTTACATTTTTGGGTCACATTGAAAACATTGTGGGAACTGAGGAAATTGCTTGTGAGAAGCAATTTATTCATTTTCCATAATATTTTCCAAAACAATTATCTTTTAGGGAGTCAAAAAGAGTCATTGTGTGGGAATGGGTTAAATAGTATTTTAGTTGAATATAAAAGACAAGGTTTAGATCAGACTGAAAAAGATTGTCTTTATACAAACATGTTTTAACAAAAAGATGTCAATAATTTCAATTTTTCATTTCATATTACATTATGTATTTGTTAATAATGGTAATAAATGGTCTGCAAAAAGACTAATGTTAGTCAGTCTGATCTTGACTATAGTAAAGCATGACTCTTGTCATAGTCTGATCCAGATTTTAACTTCTATCTTTGAAATCTTTGTGATGGGGAATCTCAAGATTATGCAAACTATTGTAATTTGATTTGTATTAATCCTTTCGCAAACAAGACCTGTTTTTGATGTCTCCTGTAGAAATGGGTACGCAAAACATTGAGACAAGAGATGAAAATGTTGAAAATCTGCAATAACATTTGTCATGCTAAACCATTGAACTTAAACAGACACTTATATTTAAGATCAGAGTAGGTAATGGAAGATTGGTTTCGATTCACTGTCTCTTTTCTCAGCAATGTTTTGCGATAGCAAAAAGGATAAAGGCACACAAGGTATAATATTTCACTATCCTCCATTCTACAACTGACCAGTGAACTGTTTGACCTAGGTCAGCCAAATTCCACCAAAAGCACATGTGCTAAAACATACCGTGTGAACGCAAAAAGCACACATGCTAAAAACATGCATGCTAAAGCAGATATGCTAAAGCAGACCGTGTAAACCGCCCTTAAGACGACCTGAACGTGGTCTCTCTGACATCTGTCCAGTTTGATTGTATCGGGTTATTGCTCTTCAGTCAATACTGCGATGAAATCTAAAGTGAATGGCAGCAGCAGTCTTGGTTGCCCCACCCTGTAGCATTCCAACAATATGAGCCACTTCAATTGGAGTCAAGTGACGTATTGGCATGATTCAAATGTTGATGACATCAAAGTTGTCAAATTGACGCGTTTTAAGCACATACGGAGCTAATGCCAAGATTGAAATCCGTATATGCGACACATTTTGCATGCATGTTTTGGGGGTGAGTGTGTTCTAATCACGTGATAGCTGTTTTTGGAGACGATAACATTCAGTATTCTTTTAAGTGTGTTTAAGCATAGATATGGCTTTCCAAATAACAAATCTGTGCAAAAATTCCCGCGTGTATAAAAGAATATTGAGAGAATTACTTTTGTTGCTTAACTTTTTGTGAGGAGTATAGTTAGAAAACAGTTTTCATCGAAAATAATCAAAATCGGATGAGTCGAACTCCGGATATGTCGATGTATTTTGGCTGTCCCTCTGACTTCGACACAACGAGTGTCGACTGTAATATTGTCACTTGACGTCTCACAAGAAGAAAGATTTGGACAACACTGTGGAAAATGGAGAAATTGCTTGTGACAAGCAATTTCTCCATTTTGCACAATCTTTTCAACAAGGATTATAAGAAAAGGAAATTTTATTCATCTTAAATAGTCGTTTGAAACAACCTTGAATTTTGATAAGTCTAAAAGTTTACCGTCTGGTTATGGGATAAGATACGTAGAAGATACTTCTAAAAACAAATCAGAAATGCAACAACAGTCTGCGTAACTGTTATTGATTAGATGGTTAGTTATCGACTCGTAGCTGTACCTAGCCGTATATTGTCACAAATCATATTTAGGCTGCGCCAAAATATTTTCAGGATTGTTATTGTAGGACGATTTCGCTTCACCTTCGTGCTGACCCTGGAATATTCAGGTCTCTTTTGCATGTACTACCTGTTTCTTTAAATTCAGCCTGACAAGGGTTAAACTTGCATTTTCACATCTTCAAAGTGCAATTGTGAATCCGCGAGATAACAGAGGTAGGAACCTTTTCAAAGATAGCCATGCCCGAACATCTCTACCGACTACACGTACCTGCGGGCCATCACGTGATACACCAACAACAACAATTGCAGAAAATCTTAAATAATTCCTTTAATTCGCGATCGATTTGAAAATGGTTTGAATCAGAGGAGATGAAATCTTCCAGGGATTTGATGGGTGTTGTGGATCCTTCAAAGTAGAGACGATATAAAAGTTATTGGTGAGCAAACCAAGACCTTAGTTTACATGAGATTTTGATCTCCTCAAAATGATATTCATTTGTATCATACAAATCTTGAAGTTACTAAGTTATTAAGTTATTGCCTAGGCTCATTTGACATGGGTATGTTCTGTGCAAGGTAGGAATTAGTTCCACCGATTCTGGAATTGTACAGGACAAACCTAGAATTGTACCCGGCAAAGTAAGAATTCCGCAGGAAACTTCCGATATTATACTAATTCTCACTTTGCACAGAACATTATTTGAAGTATAGGCCTATATTTAAAAGTATAGACATCAGTCGTGTATGATTCAATTTTCATTAAGATCTGAATCGAGTTATTGACATCTCATTATCTTCATGGACATTGCTAAAACAAATTGTCACAGTGTTCGATAGCTCGAAAATTTAGGTCGATCGAATAGAGGGTTTGAATAAGATGCACCATAAACAATCCTGTCTACCACATGTCTCAATAGATATATTGTAGATAATGACAAAAACAGAACATACAGACATGTAACAGCAGTTTGAATAATTGTGTTTTTGTTACATCATTATGGATCCAAACATATTATGAAATACTGTGGTAACAAATTACATAAATTTGTTTAGAATTTGTAAGATTAATTTCTATTTTTATACTCTTACAAGTAATTGACTTGGGTTTGAACACATGGCGCATGGCACATAATATATATTGTGGTGGCTAGAGCACATAATTCATCATGATCCCCACCAATTTCCCACACCAACAGGCCTACAAACACAACATCTAATCTAAAGCACCTACTAGTGGCTACTACATATCTCTGCTTTTCAACGAGAACCTCGTAACTGCATCTTAAAACAATCTGCAGTTATGAGGTTTTCGTATGTGCACGGGATTCAATTTCAAATTCATGATTTAGAGGCAAATTACTTTGACAAAGAAATTGATAAAGCCGGGATTCCATCCACACGGTGGATAATCACGTGATACAACAATTACAGAAAATCTTCAATAACTTTGTTAACCCATTTGTGCCTAGCGTCCACTAAAGACGACACATGACTTTATCTGTAAGAAGATGCTTACGTATGTGTTTATCTCTGGTTCTCATCATTTGTTTGTATTGATAATCCATTGATAAGCAGGGAAATGCTGATCCAAGTGCTCATTAGCGATAAAGGTATCAGTAAAAATAAATATTATAAGAGAAGGGAGTGATTTTACTGAGAAAAAAAAGAGACTTGAAAATGGGTAGGGGAAAAAGTATGTTTATTTCCTTTATTTTTTTATATTTCTTGTTTCATTATTATTCTGTAATGTTCCTCATCTGTGGGTAACTTCAGATACATTTTCCAGAGAAAAATAATATGTTTTCATAGTTTTATAGAAGAATATAATTTTGTCCACTAAAGTGGACGCTAGGACTGAGAGGGTGCCTATAAATTCTTTGTATAGTAACAACATATTTTAAATTTTATGCAGTAAACATAGTTGTATCTATGCTTGAAGATGAAGGAAGATATATTAGCCCAATTGTGACCTTGACCTTTGTGACCCAAAAACAAAAGGCACCTCCTTGGGTCAAGGGCAACAACGGAGTAATTTTTTATGATCTTATGTCAACCGTTCTCGACTTAGAGCACGGAAATGAATTTCAAACAAATTCAAATTGTGACCTTGACCATTGACTTTCGTGACCCCAAAACAATAGGCACCTCCTTGGGCCATAGGCAACAGCTGTGTTAGGTTTCATGGTCCAAGGTCAATAGGTTCTTGACTTAGAGCACGAAAACGGATTTTAAACAAAGTCCATTTGTGACCTTGACCTTTGACCTTCATGACCCAAAAAGGTTAGGTACCTCCTTTCGTCATGGGCAATAACTGAGTAAAGTTTCATTACCCTAGGTCAAATGGTTTACGAGTTAGAGCAGGGAAACAAAAAAAAAGTTTGTGGATGGGTGGATGGACGGACGAACGGACAGACAGCCAAACATGGTGAAACCAATATAACCCCTCTACTTCGTAGATGGGGGTATAATTAACAAATTGTGCTTGTAAATTGGCAAATTTCGTGACGGAAACTATAGTTTTAGGGGCTAATATAAGAAAACTTACACGTATCCATTCGTGCCTAGCGTCCACTTAAGTGGACAAAAATGTTTTTGCACAAAATCGTACTTTTCCATTGAAATTTCAAAAAATTAAAGCCTAACTTGTTGTTTTCACATGGTTTTCATTGTTTTCTCTGATTTTTTTCCTAAAATAAAAATTCAGGCATAAATGGGTTAATACGGGACCGATTTGGACCGATTTGAATTCGGTTTGAAGCAGAGAAGTTGGACAGACGTCAAGCATTAGATGAACATGCTGGGTTTTTGAAAAATCAACTGATACAAAAGTTATTGAAGATAAACCAAAATTTTGGTTTATCTACAATAACTTCTTTATCAGTTGATTTTTCAAAAATTTACTTCGTCCAGGTTATTCCTGACAATTTTCCGCCTTTTCTGCTTCAAGCCGAATTCAAATTGGTCCAGTAGGCCCTATTGACAAAGTTATTGAAGATTATCGGAAATTCTAAGTCACGTGATTATACACCGTGATCCAAGGATCTGTAGATTGAATGTTGTCCTCCATATTACTTGGCAGTTCGGACTTACCTGACGAGACTTGATAATGACGATGAATTTTGTGCTAAAATAGACTCTGTTTAGCGTTGCGTTTTGATAAACCGTCTGTGTTTTATAAAATATCGTAACTGCGGCTTGAATCAAGTCGTAGTTACATTTTATAACAACACCTACGAAAAACAATTGTTTGTCCGAAATTACGTCATGGTTTACTGGATAAGATCGTTTCATATTCAGTCCGAAACGGCGGAGACTTTTTCACCGCAGATTTAGATCAACTTGAGCTGAAATATCGACTTCTGTCGAATTCCGCCTGACTTTTTACACTTTTTTACCTCATAACACTGGGCAATTCGTCTATGAATCGCGGTAGGTAATTACGTGGCACAACGATTTCAGGAAATCGCCATTAATTTTATTAACACTAGACCAATTTGAATTCAGGTTGAAGCAGAGAAAGAGAAAACGCACCATGAATTACATGGATGTGAAAGGTCTCTTAAAAGTCAGATTGACTTGACTTCAATATTTCTATAAGCTGATAAAAACAGCCTTCTAAGTCAGCAAACCCTTTACCTGGCGTTTTCAGACTTTGGGCCAGTTTCATCAAAACATTTAAGTCGTATTTTTGTCTTTCCGATGACTTACGACAAGTTTAGGGTAAGAAACGCGTATCACCAATCTATCAGGACCTGCGTTATGCGGCTGTTGTTTTGGCATTTATTAATGCCTTAGAATAAAAAACAATACAAAGAAAGCAGACAAAATGTAAATTCAAAAATAGAAACATGAAAAAATGTACCCGTCAAAGATGGGCGAAATAAAAACCGCCCAACCAGGAGGTTTAAGTCAAAATTATTGGAAGTAGCCGAAATTATAAAGTGAAAAGGTGGAATTTAAGGGGTGGAGGTGGGTTCAATTTGTAAATTTTTATAATCTTTCTTCCTCCCTCACGAAATAACTAAATAATGGCTAGGAAGCTCCTGGTTGGGCGAAATTCATCATGTGACCCAGATTCAGCGACTTGATTGGATAATAATTAATTAGTTACTAAGAATAGAACAAAACGACTACCGATTAGACTGGAGCTGCCAGACTGGAAAAGTAGACTGGCAAATAGGAGGATCGATCCATAAAAGATTTTATGTAGCCATAAAATAACATAAATGGTTTGATGAAACAGGCCCCTTCCTTCTCTTACTCATTGTTTTTTATATCGGTCATAATTGTGTTAGCAGAACTATTGACAACTTTTGAAAATGTTGTGTGTCACGTAAATGTCCGCCGTGTGAATTTCCTAGGATAATGCACGCCTATCCCATTTTTCTTTTGCGCCTCCAATTAACCCTTTCCTAAGCGACAAAAAATGACATATTTTCAATTAAAAAATGAAGCATACCAGAAAATGGATGTTTATAAAGACTTAATGTTGAGACAAAAGAAGAAACTGCTAATTTTCATTTTCTTGTCTTTTTTGTCTCATTGATTTTCTAAGCTATTTCTATTAGGCGCTTCAAACCAGGTCTTGTTTGGGAAAAGGCTAATTTTGTTCCGAAAAATTTTCAAAATTCCATGCCACACTAATTTCTTTACAGTCATGATTTTTAAATTAGCCAGGATCTCGTAAAAACGGCCCTTGTGGCATTAGAGAACAAATGGGATTCAGATCAGCCTGTGCATAAGCACAGTCTGATCAGAATCCATGTTGATCTCTAGTAGCTTCTTCATAACCTATAGGAACTGTAAGATAGCAGCATGGCCCCTGATTCGATTGCACTTAGTCACAAGATGATCTTAAAATATGGCAGCCTCAAATGCTATAAAGAGCCTAAGTTTCCAGATCCTTGCTCAAATATGTTGCTTTTCCTGTAGCTTTGTCCGCCTTCAAAATAATTTGCATTTATACCACTTGTCCATTACACATAGTTAACCATTACCTTCAGAATTAATAATTTTCAGAATCTTTAATGAGAGTAAAATGACAAAAAATAAACATCATCACAGATAGACGAAAGGAAATAAATACTGCCAACCACTATTTTCTACAATATCCCAAATGGCATTAAAATTCATTATATTTTAAAATCATCATTTACGTCCCCGACATTTTCTTACACCAGTCTAACCAATGTAAGAAATTGTCCTCTAGGAAAGGTTCTCAGACATTATGTTTTACTTATTGAATTCTAAATGAGTTGAATTCAAACCACGTTAGCGCTACAAACTGTAAAGATGTACGGTATTTCTACAAAACGGTTCTACCCTTGATCTGTCAGGCGTTTTTGGATTGCAAAAAGGGCAAAGACAGCGGCACCGAAAACAGCGACAGCAAAGGCGATGCCGAATGCAGCGGCTTTCTTTTTGAGACGATTGTAGATATTAAAATGAAGGCTAACTATCTCTGTGAAAGCTGAATGCTACAGAAGAACAACTAGCAGATCTCCAAGAGTTTGTAGACTCCCTCCTTGACACAGTTCATTACATAATCACAGGTAAGATTTTCTATTACTTATCTACATGTATTCAAAACTGTGTAATTATACTGTGTCATTTCGCAAATGAGAAACTACTGACTCCTTTCATTTTACAAAAACTTACAAATCCAATTTTGAAGTTTTGACCTCTTAAAATAACTTCTCGTACCATGTCCTGGTTCTGCGTTCTTTTGGAAGCATTGGGGGAAAAGAAGAAACCGCTACTGTCATAGTTTTCCTATTTTCTCTAGATGCTTCCGATTTTATAATATACCAAAGTGCATTGACAGGAATATTTCCATCTACCATTGCTTCATTCGGAAAAGTTGTTTTTAAATAATATTATGTTGAATTGAAATTGTCCAGGCTAAATAAAAGAGTTGAATACCTAAACATCCTACAAGATTTTGACTAGATTTTAGTATTTATAAATGATTCACAGGTAGGAGTTTCGATATGTATTCTTTTTCCAAGCAGCAAAAATATTTGAAAGTTTGAACTTGAAAGCTGAAAAATCGCAGGTAAGTTATTTTTTACTTAACAAGTACAACACTTGTGAATATATAGTGGTCCAACGATATTCTGATTGACGCCAAACAATAAAGACGATGCCAATTTACCAATTAAAGGTTATACTGGTCAACACGAAACCTTATCGATGGTAATCAGGATTGTTATGTTGACGAGACGAGTTGCACTTGCGTCTCTATGATATTGTCCAGCAAGATTAACCCGAGCTATCTGCATATGTAATTATGACCCCTCTTCGCCAATGTTTTGTTAAGACGCTCAACTAACGGACTTTACACACGAAAATTAAGTTGTCCCGGGTTAATTTGGGTGGACAATAACATGTTTTTATAGGTTAAGGGTTTGTTTATAAACATAAGATGAGCGTTGGACCACTGTACAAGTGTCTACAAATATCAGATACATACAAACATCTACTCTCCAAAGCCGAGGTCTATTGATTAAACCATCAAATATGACCTCTGCAGTTTTCGGTACGCCAACAGCCTATTTGGTCGTCATAATCTAATTATAGCACATCATTTAAATTATCGAATCAAAATCATTCAGTTTTATCTTGCATGATCATTACGTATACATTACGTCGCTTCTATTTTTGGCTAAAGCCGGTAACATTTGAATTATCGAATCAAAATCGTTTTTTGTTGTGTATAGCCAAGGCCCCGAGATTAGACGTGAAATGACCCCGCGAGAACAGAGTTCATTCTATCGAAATGGAATGATTTTGACATTCTTTGCATGCGTATGATAAGAAGAGGCAGATAGTCTGATCATAAGCACTTTCCGCCGTTCGGATATCCTCGGATAATGTCGATCAAAGATCGAATCATCGACTCGGATGTGTGTGTATGACGAAATCTTAAAAAATAGCATTTCTTAGCCGGAAGAAGTTATGCTTCATAAAGTAGTTTTCGAGGTAAACCAAATGCACAACCATGGCATCTTGCGGGACTTGCAGGTTGTAATCATTCTAAGAAGAGAGGACACTGGAACTGAAGACAATGCATTTCAGTATCATCGTCACGTCATTGTTGACATTAGTCAGAGACGAACGTTTTGAATTGTGGTTCTATTCTATTCTATTCATAGTCTGAATGTAGCTCTACGAGATGCATTCAAGTTATGTATGATTCGATAGAATTGTCCTTGGTGATCCAAATGCACTTTCCCCTTTGCTTCCATATTTCTGTGCAGTAATTTGCAAAGAACATATCTTTCTCTACAATTAAATTTTCATTGGGACACCTTTCAATTGAACCTAGCAAAGTTATCACCGTTTGGAAAATTGTTGATATTGTAACAGCTTATGACTGTTTTTTGCATTTTTTGCAGTCGTAATCACGTGTGTATTACATTATGTTTACCTTTTCCTCCAGTTATCCCAATTTCCAGAATTCTTGAAGAATACACAACGGAAACTTAGTCGTAGATAAGCTAGAATAAAGATGATTCCAACCAGAGTGACACATTCTTTCATGCAGTATCCACAATGACATAAAAAAATCCCTATTTTTGGTAATTTTATCAGTTGCGTCCATGACATTTTGTTTATTTTGAAAGTCCAGCCAGTTGACGTCTAGAAAAGGGTTTCAGACAATAATTTTCATATAATGCATTTCGGGTAAGTCGAATTCAAACCACGTCAGCGTTGCGAACTGTTATGATGTATTTCTACACAAAAGTTCTTATCTTACTCGGAGCGGTCTTTGTGGCATTTGGCCATAAGGGATGTTGCAAGAGTAAATACAATGGCGATAATTCTTGCGAAAATCTTCTTGGGACGATTTTAGATGTCAAATGGAAAGTTAACGAGATATGTGAACGGCTAAATACAACAGAAGAACAATTGGCAGAGCTCCAGGTGTATGTGGACACCTTACTTGACACGGTTCAAAACAAAATCGAAGGTAAGAATCAGAGCTATATCATGTATTTGTACAGATAATAAAATGTGGTTTTTAGTCTCAAATATGAACTAGTTCGTCAATTGAGACCATAAACAACCTTTTTACAGATAAATGGGGACGGGTGGGTATGTCGAAGGCGTTCTTTTTTAATTTCAAAGCCAAACCCTATGTTGTTGGTACTCATTTAAATCGTCTCGATGAGACGATTTTAATGAGTACGCACAACATATTGTTTTGCAAATATTCAGTGATTCAAGAGTATATGGATTACCTCCTTGACACTGTTCGCCAAGAGATAATAGGTACGAGATATGAATTACTCACCCCTTTCCCAAACGGCATAATTGTAGACAAGTGCAATATGAACGGATTTGCAGACAACTATATAAATGAATCGTATCATAAGTTAAAAATGTGAATCACTATAACCAAGAAAATATATAGGAAAAGGGAGAAAATTCTGCCGCTCATCAGCATTTTCCTCCTTTGTCTCAATGTTTTCCCAAGCCTTTTCTATCAAGGACGAAAAAACTTTACAAAAAGAAAAGTACTGTTGTACTGTAGGGTGATAAAATTCAAAAGCTGCAGCTTTCGGCATAATTGAAATCGGTTGTATACAATGTAGTATAGAAAGATATAGAGGTAAAGGGAGAAAATACTAATTATCAACATTTCTTATCTTTGCCTGAATGTTTTCTTTTGCCTTTTGTATAAGGCACACCAAAACCATGTTCTTATCAGAAAAGTCTTGCCAAAAGACATGTTATTTGAATGCATTTGGCTACTCCTTTATTGTACAAGTTTAAAATAAAATGCCGACAGATTTCACGTATTTATTAATTCATAAATACACAACGTATGACACCCAAATTGAATGCGTTAATGACAATTCGCAGATAATGTCTTTATCAATTTACAAATGCAGTACTACATGTATGTACATGTACGACTTTTTCCAAGTAAAATAAAATATGAAATATAGGTTAACGACATACAGATGTGTTAGACTCTAGGGGAATGACCCGTTAAGCCCAACAAAGTTCAAAGCCAGCCTGTGTTAACACCCAGTCTGATCACAAACCATGTTGCTCTCCATAACTTCTTCATTATTTATAACATTCGTAAAAGGGCAGCATTGATCACGGTCAGACTGAGCTTAGAAACAAGCCGATCTTGAAATATGGTCAGCTCAAAAATGTAAGATTGTTGATTAAAGGAATCAACAAAAACAACGAAGAGCGGTTATATAATTGTTTAAAAAACGTCATATTCTCAGAAAGTTGGTATGTTGTCGGTAGAGTAACATTTATCCAGATGTTTTGGATTTTGTTCAGACCCACATATCAAAAGCTAAGGTGCTGTATAAGTTTACAGTTATCAGTTTCTAAGTTAATCTAGACTTTCGAAAGCTAACAGGCTGTATTTCTTTAAAATAATCATGTTTAGTTCTGGTTCTATGTTGTAGAGGCTATCGAAGAAGCAGCGGAAGGATATGTACAGAAATATGACCTTGACCAGGATGACTGGACATTGATCTTTCTTGGTGTTGCTGGAAATGGGTACAATGTGTACAATGCTTGGACCAATGGTAAGTTTGGCTTTCTTTTTTGTCTTGTAAATAAAAAGAAAATGCCCGGTCGCAAAAATGAGACTTAATCAACATACAGTATATATATAAAAACAATTTACAATTTCTGATGATATATCTAGGCAACATTCCCTCTGCAAAAACACCTACCCGTATAAATGTCTCTCTCGTTCTCTTTTTCTTGTGAAATTTGTTGTAAAAATCCAGCTGTTTTACCTTCACTTTTCAAATGTGACATTTCAGGGGACGATGTAACCACAGTGAAGCCGACAAACTTGAAAAGAACAGAGAATATGCACTACCGAGACTCTAACAAAGTGGCTCAGTGGGACAATAATCAAGTTACTGTAACCGAAGTCAAGTTCTCACTGTTCAGGAAAGAGCGCGAGGACGCCTACATCATCTTTGACGCTTCTGGTATTTAAATTAGTGCTATACTTCAATGTTCCCTGTGCTTTTCTAATTCTACTTGTATTTTTGCTCTTGATAATGAAATTGTTAGCTTAAGTAGTTTGTGGCTCTTATTTGACATTGTATTTGCTTTCAGTATCCCATAAATACATGGTTAGCTGCACAACCTAAAGAAACGACTTTGAATACTATGTTAATACCTTTCTTATTTTGATTCTGATTCAGTTTGAAAGCCGTCCATTGTTTTCTAAAATCATTTTATTAAGAAAGTCAAATTAAAGGGTTGTGAAAGACTTTAACTCCACCCATTTCAAAAGTAATGAATTTTATGCTGAAATATACTGGGTTTACGTTGTTTGTTTTTTTTTTACAAATCGTCGGTGTTGTTATAGAATCTCATAAGTACGGCTTGAATCAAGCCGTGGTTATGAGATTTTATAACAAAACTATACAAAAAACATTTATTTGTACGAAATTTTAAAACAGCTAACTGGACAAAATCGTTTCCTATTCTAGGTGCTGACCGAAACACGTGGTTTGAGAAGACGCGTGTCACCGGGGGTTCCTGGCCAACTTTACTGGACTCGTCCCCTGTTTACAACTACTTCTCAGCCGAGGGACACCCAGAAGCTCAAAGACGGTTCTTTACGAACTTAGGCCCAACTTATCAAGGTTGTCCGAAAGACAGTGGCTACATTACCGTGGTAGACACAGGCATAGCTACAGTGAATCTCTGTAGTTGGGACGGCCAGCCCACTAAACCACAATTCCTTTACAGCAACCAGCCCGGTCCGTGCCGGTATGATCTTAACAATCACGGCTTGGCCGACTTCATGGGTATCTCTATTAGGTACACACAGCCCTAGAAGGGATCTATAGTACAGTCACGATATTATGACACGTGTTTACAAATGACCGTACCTATGTAAACAATGGGGAAAATTAATCATGATTTCAATGGAATTTTACATGCATTAGTTCGATTCTTACAGGTGTGAGACATCTTCAGGATTCGAACCATCGTTTGCAAAATAACATACATTGAATTTCGATATTATTTGTTTAGAACGGTAAATTTGATAAATATGTGTCATAATATTGGGACCGAACTATAATCCAGCATTGTCGCCTTTCTTCGAAAACCTCGTGACTACAGCTTGTTTTAACCCTTTCCAAAACAACAAACTTGTATGATGATCCTATTACAAGCTGCTGCAGACAACAAAAGGAATGTTGTTAAATACAAAAACTATGTAAAATATGGCTTTGAAAGTATTGAGACAAAAGGAGAAACTGCTGGTCATCAGCAGTTATTTCTTTTGTTTCAATGTTTTCCCAAGCCGTTTCTATTAGGGACGTCAAGACAAGGTCTTGTTTGGGAAAGGGTTAATAAGCTGTAGTTACGAGTTTTTGGAAGAACATCAGCGATATTGCAGAAAATGTAGATTTTAATCTTTCCAAAGCTGACTGAAAATGATCTAAAATTATCTATATGTGAGAAAGCATTCGGAGAAAATAATGTTTTCCGCATGATCTTTTAATTTTCGAGGTATCAAAATATCTGTTCTTATATGGACATCTTAAATTTTCGTTTTAGATTGAATAATTGAATATCTGATTCTTTGTCAGCTTTACAATCCTAAATTATTTTGAAACACCCAAATTTTAGAATCTTTGAATTACACTGAATTTGAATTACTTACTAACAACTTTCACTGTTTGCATTGTTATTCAAAGGATAGTTAACATGTACAGCAATATTACAGTATAGTCCGGTCAGGATATAAAGGCACGTGTTTACAAGATATAACTATACATGTATATGTAAACATCACAATATCAAACTCCGAACTACTGTAATTTTGCATGTGATTGTTTTAAACTTGCACGTGTTTTAAACCTGCAAGATTCTATCAGACACCTGCAAAGTTCTATGAAACATCTGCAAGATTCTAACCAACACATTCAAAATTGTATTTACATCCCTTTAGGTACAATTGATGCAAGAACCTTCATTTTATTGTCTGTGTCAAATTTACGAATGGTTTGTTGTATTGTAAGTACCGAACCAAACCGAACTCTTTCCGCCATTGTTTGACTTGTTTGAGAGTTCGTCGTACTTTAAAAAATGAACTTACATAAAAGTATGTTACTGTGTGGTTATTTTGTCAGGTCAGTTAAATTGGAATTATGAGAAAAAAATCATAATTATTTTGTCAAATTGGACTCAGCGCTCTAAAAATGACATTCTAAGTAGTCAATTGGATCAAATTTCGAGAAACTTACTCGACTTCGACTTAACAGAACTCAATCTAGATCCATAGATCCAGAAAATTGCCCTAGAGTGAAAAGTTTCGATCCTAGTCAGTCTCAGCAGTCTGCACAGACTTACAATGTGGATGCTTTTAACGCAACCCAAAAGGCCCTTTTTAGCTTGACGGGTCACAAAAAACATGCAGCAGAGGGTTAGCTAGTAGTATGACCCAGACTGTAGCCTAAGTAACACTTCCATCTAATTGACATATGATTAGAAATGATACTGGTCATATCGATAATTCGATAAAATGGCAAAAATCTGGGTGAAATCGTCGAAGTTCTTCTAGAATTCCTATAATGTATCAGAGCCCCGACCTCCAATGTTTCCTTCTTCGCATTCTGTCAGCGTATTGTCTCTGCCTTGTCATAGCATTTTGCAAATTTCTATGGACAAGAGTGAAAGTTTAATGTTGCACCTGCATTGCTTGTCGAATAGGGTCATCACCTATATATTTTTGCCTAGGTTGAAGGATCTGATCCGGGAGCAATACAGCGTCAATATGATACACTAAGAAATGTGGCGAGAAGCCAGTACTCAAATTTACTCAGACACGAACAGATTGAAGCGCAGCTTGGGGCAATAGTTCCCAAAACTCGTTTTCTTCATGATTGACATTATTGTTGAGTGTGATTTTTCGACCAGTCCATTCGCTTCTGCATTATAAAAACACGTTTTAACAATGTTAATTTTATAATATACTGAACAAAAGTGAAAACGCTACACCTACTTTGCTTGTTTTATTTCTTCTAAAAACAACAAGTAAAAAAATCAAATGAAAGTGTTTCGCATTGTTCATTGACTTGGTTGTGCGAAGCACTAAATGTTTTGTGGATCTTTATCACGGGAATGAAGAACGGACCCTTTTAATGTGACAGGGGTCCGTTTTCCAGGTGTACAATTTGAACGGAAATTATACACAATTCAAACCTTCAAAAATCCAAACAGAAGAATGCAAACTATGCAAGACTGTACGGAATGGTAGTCCGACAAGTTACAAGTCAGAAAATGTAAAAGACATTGCATAACAGTTTTGCAGCGTTTAGAAAATGACGTTTGAAAAGCCGAATTTTCATTAGGTTCAAAACCTTGAAGATTTTACAATGTAATTTCCATAGGATATTGAAATCGCTATTGCATGGAAATCTGGGAACAATACTTGTCGAAAAAATGGTTCAAAAATCTCCTAAAAGACCTGCATCGTGTTGCAAAAAAACCAATTGAAAACCGTGATAAATTTGTGAATACCAAACATTTTAAATTCCTTATTTGTTTATGTTAAAGGGAGGTAATTCGCAAAATTGACAAAGTAGACCTTTATTTTTGAGCTTGCTACAAGAGATAAGTGAGATTTAGAGTGTTTTTTTGACAACTCCGATATTACCAATTTCAAAAAAATAAACAAGCGTTTTCTGCACATGCGCATATCCTGTGTTAGATTAAATTAGCTCTAAACGCATTAAGGCCTGTTATTCTGACAATAAAGGAGACAAGGCAATAAAATTTCGACAAAACGATAGCTGAAAGCCCGGGAAATGACGCCAAAATATATTTCATGCTATTAGTTAGATGCTTTTCCAGAAATAAGAAATCTTGCTGTGTATCGTTTTCACTTTTGTTCAGTATATTTCAATATTCATTGGGCTTCCTTAGATACATTTTCCATCCCGTTATCATGCACTAGTTCTGAGGAACACCCATATCCATTCTCAAATGGCAGAAGCTTAGCGTGGTCCAATTTGAAAGCTCATGCAGACAACAGATACAGGTAGATATACATAAAGATAGGATTTACGTAAAATATAGTTCGGGAAATATTAAAGCATATTCTCCTTTTGCCTCAATATTTGTCTAAGCCGTTCCAAGAGGAGAAATCAAAGCCAGGTCTTGTTTGGTTTATTGTTATAGCATAAAAAGGCGAATCCTATTTAAAGTGACATCCTAGTCCAAACTACTTTAATATCAGTACAGAATTAATAACAACTTTGGACTTGTTTCATAGAGGCGAGCCTTAATGAGAATAATGCACCTCTGTACAAACGAAGCAGACAGAAATGACCAGGGCTTTTCTATTAAGCTATGTGAATTTTAGAAAACATTCAAAAACTGACAAAGAGGTACAAAATAAATGGCAAAATTTCCTATCCAACAGGGGCTTAATTTTGCTGTAGATGTTATCTGTACTCGTGATCCATAGTTTCTTAGACGGCGGGGTATCATGTGACACAAAGTTTTACTGAAAATCTCTAATCATTCCTTTAAAACTTGACTATTCTTTTTGAAGCAGTAATTAGTAATTGTCAGAAATTAGTTGGGTGTGGTATATCGTTCTAAACTCTCGAGAATAGAAGTTATTGACAACTAAACAAAAGTTTGGTTGGTTGCCAATAACGCTTTAACAGATGAGTTTTGAAAGATCCTTTGCAAGTCAAAGGCAAATTCCTGCCCCATTTGTTTTATTCATTTTAAACTTTGGTCAAGTGTTTACAGAAATATCGAAAAAAAAGTATCGAATATGTTGCGTCACGTGATTCCCGGTCGTGCCTTAAAGTGATTATAACTGGCAAAAGTAAACATCTTACACTGAAGTGATCGTTTGTGTGTTTATTTCCTCCCTTTGTGAAAGTGTAGTCCTCGAGAAGTCTGATAAACCAATAATAGTAAATACTGTTATATATTAGCCTGAATCTTGAAAAATCTTTCAGGATTTTGTGACCGACAATATTCAAGATCAGCCTGCGTATACACGTGTCTGATCAGGAACCGCGTTGTTCTGCAAAACAAATTTCGTCTTGGTCTGTAGAAACCATACGAGAGCAGCATGGATCCTGCTCAGACTGAACCTAGTCACATACTGAGTAATAAAAGATGGATAAGGCTTTACAAATCAATGAGAGAAAAGAAGAAATTGCTGATGACAAGCATTTTCCCCTTTCCCTCAATGTCATTCATGCTTCAATATTCTACATTTTGTAACATATCTGATGTCAACTACAACACCCTTTAATTTGGACATGCCAAAAATCTTGCTGTCTGGTAAAGTTTTAAAATTATGCCAATTACAGACGACATCTTTGATTAGTGAAGAACTTTTAGGCAAGTAGTTATATAAATCTAAATCATAGTGTGTGTATGTGACTGCGAATCTGCATCAATGTTGACCTCAGGGGTCACAAGGGTCCGTTTGCCAGATGCGCGTACTTTAGAGCTAGAAAATAGCTTAAAACAAAGCGTCGACATGGTTCTTTACAGCAAGATTTTAAGCCTGTCAATAGCAGGCGTCATTACTACTTCTTGCGGAACCCCTCGATCAACTCTGTAGAAACTATGCAAGAGATAATTGACCGAGTTGTACCGAATGTCTCACAGTTCTTAAACTGTGGTATTCCTAATGCTCCATACCGTAATATACAAAGGACACACGTACGTTTTCGTCATTAAAACAAGCTGCAGCTACATGTGCGATCTATCTGGGACAGTATTCAACAACCAGTCTAATTCCTCGCATATCTTTAAATTTACACAACAGTCAATCTGATTGGCCGAAATAAAACGTCCCTTTGCAGAAAGAAACCTCGTATATGTAACTGCACTTAACACCAAGCTGCATTTTCGACGTTGTTGTTGAAAAGCGACGATATAACTTGTCATGTAATTTAGATTTACATAACTGACCAAAGAGGTGCTAGTTACATGTAATTATTGGAGGGTGCCCAGTTTCAATATCAAACTATATGTCGACACTTTTGAAAAAAAACACACGTAAATGCAGGCTGTTTTAAGCAGCAGTTACGAAGTTTTTTGTTTTTTTTTAAAGCAGCGATTTGGTAAAATGTGACATTCATAAAATACCCTTTTCGTGCGTTTTGGTGCCTCCCATTGGCATGATAGTTTAGGGCTGATAAATTACTTAAAAAAATTATATGATAACCGAAACAATATTCGTTAGACAAGGAGAAAAATCCGGTTAAAATGCTTTCAAAATTAGACGAGAACGTAACATGTTTGGTTTATTAAAACAACTGTAAGAGCTCTCATAATTAAAAAAGGGCAAGTTTAAAAAAATGTGACCAAAGTGTGACATTTAAATCTTAAGAATAAATGCTATTTTTACAGAATATAATCCAGATTTCTTGATTCAGAAGGCTAAAAACTATTCGAAATGATTAAGCAGTGCCCAAATTATATTTTACATCTATGTTCGGTAATCTTTAGCTAAATGTGTATACATTTACGATCTTGTATAATGACAACAAAAAAGCGTTTCACTCCTGACAGCATATATATTGCACAATATGAGAAATTGTAATCCACGAATCACTAAATAATAGCGTGCAGAATGCCCACAAGGTTGATGGCTTCCTAAAATATTTGAATGGTAGATTTCTGGCCGAATAGACAAAAATGAGAACACATTTTAAAAAAGAAAAGTGTTTCACTCCTGACATCAGATTTGGAGGGTTATTGTAAAAAAAAGCCTCCACATCCTAAACCAGTGAAGATAAGATGAAAAGGTAATTCTAAGATGACGATGCACATGTTGTTCTATGTATTACAAGTGCATATTGTAGTATCCTATCACTGTCTTTCATTTAGAAACCTGGTACAAGTGAAAATTGTCACACAAAAAGCGTTTCACTCCTGACATTTTTTAAAATGTTTTAATGACGTATCTTTTTTAGTAGTGAAGCTATTTTCTTTAAACTTGGTACACAGTATATAGACACAACAACACATCTTTTTAGCATTGATTGGGTAGAATATATTTCTCTGTAAAAGCAGAGGCATGTAAATAGTGAAAGGTCACATTTTTTAAAACTTGCCCAAAAGCATTTTAGCAACTTATCAGCATTTGCATTTTCTCGGTGTTTCTTGTTCTTGTCTTGTTTGCGAAAGGATTTTCCAATTGTTTAGGGACAAATGCAACTCTTTGTCGAGTGTTCAAACATGATGATATTGACTATATCGAGATTCAAACCCACGGTACTTTTTGGTGATATTTACCAGCACTTCGTTTTCTTAAATAAGCATCTATCCAATAAAGGTATAGTCTATCGGTTATAACTATAGACTTGTATACAAACACTTAAAAGTAAATACATACTTTTAACATATAGTCTGTGATGGTATGTCCAGAAATCACGTCCCGTATGCATTAGAGTATTAAGCATGCCAACAACTGCAGTTGTGTGCATCAATAACTCAACTTCCATGATCCACTTGTTGGCATATCTGGAAACGCGTCATTACGCCGTATTCCGCCGATTACGTAACGTTGTCAATTTGCTTAATTGCAAACTGAGTTTAGTGATAAATATGAAAATGATGTCTTTTTTTGTTTGCGTATGTTTCTATTGACAGATATCTGGATATAAGTATGAAAAGCTTTGAAATAAACAACCCATAAGATGCATATATATGCCGTCGTTAACAATATTGAGACACAAACTGACGTATTCAACATTCTTTACTTTTGCACTACTTGGCATCTATCTTGACATTTAATTTTAATCATGCGGGTGTTGTAGTGGTTATAACTTTATTGATCGGACGTCTTCGACGATATACAGGGTAGATAGATGTCGATTTCATAGATTTCACGAACCGTAAATGCACTCGACCCATGTGTGTGTGCTATACTGATCGAAAGTTCAAAAGCGCCACATTACAAATGACTATAACTATTTGAATAATTACCATATCTTTATAAAATTTTGTATGTGAATTAGTATTATCAATTAGATCAATTTTCACGATTTGTTGTCATTTATCATTGAATGTCAGGATGTTATAGGAGTAGGCCTAAAGCTTAAAAAGCTCTAAATCGCCGTAGAGCTTCAAATGATGCATTTATATTGATTTTAAGTTACATGGGGTTTTAGCAGAACCCAATCAACAGAGAAAAAGAAAGAAAATGAATGACGCATTTGTTTTGCTGACGACACCAGCAAAAAGAGAAAAGTGGTGGGTGGGGTATATCATGGTATTTTAATTTTCCAAACAGACTTCTTTTTATTGACAATTGTCACATTCCTTTTTGCGTAATGAATTAACACAATCAAGAGAATTTTGGACATATTGTGCAATTGTGTCGTAGGGAATCACGAGGGCATATTTCAATCATTTCATTTTTCTGAGAAGACGAGAATATATGGTAATTTTGTCAGTCGAAAATGTCCTCATACGAGTGAACATCTATTGAATCCCATATATTGTGTATCTAATGTACATGTTTGTACGTTTAATATTCAATTACATAAGTATTTGATTCTTATTTACAAAATAACTTACGAGGAAATGGTTGTTGTACAAAGACGTGCATTACGTACGTTATTGTGGGGTGAAATTAATATGCGTGTGCATTAGTTTTTGTATTGCAAATACAATGGCGAGTAGATTATCTGTCAAGGAAGCCAAGGATATTTACCCAATGGAGCCATTGTATCATGTCAAGTTCTAGATGAAACTCTAGTCAGTGAACCAACATAAGGTTCCTGTGAAATTTTACTTCAGGGTGTAGATATCATGTCCAAGTAAGGGGAAAAAATCTAAAATTGCTCAACGTTTCAGCATGTTTGATGACAGCTATTTATGTCAAAAGAATAAAGGTTCTTGACACACACACAGTAATACAGTGGTGCTACAAAAAAGATTGTGCAAGAACGAGAAAAGAAACGCCATGAAACACTACTCACGGCCATATTCAGAGACAAGGCAATATCAAGTATGACACTAGTGTCTTTTTGACCTTGAAACAAAGAAATTACAGTTCTTGATGCAAGAATTTTGTCGCAGTGCCTTCAAAAAACTAGTATTATTAAATCAGACAAAGATCAGCCTTAAAACTCTGTATCTGTTATTATTTATTAGGGCTTTTTCTTAGGATTGGGGGAAGACACAGGGCGCTGGTAGAAAGGGGAAAAATCACACACGGTATCCCTGTTTTGGGGAAAATTGTATAATATAGAAAAAGGGAACTTGATAGACTAAAACCCTCTTATAATCTTATAATCTTAAACCCTCTAATGTAGACTTGCGAACATGAAGGGCCAATTAGTAAAGCTACAGAAATTGTGGAAAAGGTTTCCTTGTCATTATCTTTGTTTTTTAGTGTGATTTTTGAAAATATATGTTAGGCAAAATTTATTTTTTGGGGGAAAATGCATTATTTCTGGAGGGGAAGACGCTGGAAACCAATGTCACTTTCTTAAGGAGAAACCCCACAATGACGAGGTTACAAAGAGGATCCTTACACATTTGACCGATATGCATTCTGGGAACTTGTAATGTGTGGTTGCATCAAGACAATGTGTCGCACATAAAGGCGTACATTTATGTCAAACGGGCTGGTCTGTACTGAATTATGGTAAAAAGAAGCGGACAAAGATGCTTATTTGAATCCAGAACAATTCACAGATCAATAAATGTTTTTAGTCTTCTACCATACATCAGCTAATTGTGTTGTGCCTTTATAAGTAGAGATCTTTTTTTTTTTTTTCGATTTTGTTCACCTTATATTTTATCATACTTTAATTTCTTTTAAGAATCGTTGTCTAATCTCTTCTTACTAGATGGGTATTAAATTTCTATTAATAGTTGTACACAACAATTGATTTATGCCAGAAAAATGAAAGTTCAACCTTGACATAATCGAAATCTACTAGACTAGTATAAAGTTTAGGATAATATTTTTTTTTGAAAAGAACGAACAAGTAGAGAAACGGCTTTTAAAATAAAGTATATTACATTTTCCCACACACTTTTAAACTTATAAAAGAAAATCAAATAAATAAAATGAAAAAGAATTAAGTTGAATAAATATTCCACATTACGGTAAATACCTAAATCAAACCCGAAAACTGAATAACAAGCCTTATAAGTTTAAACTTTTTAATTTCCATGTGCTGGTTTCACAAAAATCAATCATCAGGATGTTTGGATTTAAAATTTATGATTATTTTAGTAACGACGTTACAATGACGTTATTGACGTTAAGGCGTCAGAGCAAAAATATCTAAGGGAAATCACATAATGGAACATTAAAAAGTTTTAAAGTTTAAGGTTTTTTCACTTTGCAAACGTAATACAGTGAATATATGTATTACATAAAATTGACCTTTCATCGACGTTATTTATCTTTTGACGTAATCATCAGTTGTGACTCTTGATATAGAAATTTTACGATTTTAACTTTATTGTGTGTGATCATTAACATAAAATTGCTAAAACTATTCATATAAGCAGTAAGCATGCATGTTTGTAATTTGACGTCAGTGTGACGTCTGAATACTAAAACGCATTGAACAGGTTTTACAAAATGGTGCGTTTTCTGTACAACAATTATTTCAAAGGATTTGAGTTATTTCCTTGTACTCTTTCTGTAAAATATCCATGTAATCGACTGTTTATCTCAATTTTGTTGTTTATTATTGTTGTTTTTGACGTGACGTCACAGGAAAACGACGCGTCTACAGATATGCCAACAAGCAGTTTCATCATTACCAGGGAATTGTTTCTCTGATTTGCGTTGTTGGCATTCTTAATACTCAAATGTACACGGATTACCGATTATCACAGACTAATAAACCAAACCATTTATCGTGAGCTATACGAACGAATTAATGACCTAGATCGTTCATTATCGAAAGAAAAGGTGTTTTTGTTGGGTAATTTTAACAACAAACACTATATTGTTTATATACAAAAAAATCTACAGTTCTAGATGTTGAGTTATAGTCCTCATCTAATGTGATGTACGTGACCTAGGAATTATACGGACAACATCGTAAACATTAGGTGGTGGAACTTTCCACCGCCTAATGTTTATTAAGTCGCCCGAATAAGCTAGAATACGATACTAAAGATTACGATATCACACGAAAATTTGGTGGATTACATTGCATTTTACGAGGGCCGTTCAAATAATTCGTAGACTTTATACATAGCGTCTGTATAGATGAACAAAATTTTAAAATTCAACCAATCTAATACGAAACAGTTATATGAGAAGAGACTGTGAAAATTTAAACTTTCTATCTTTAACGGTTTGTGTTTAGTTGACTTTTTAAAACACCCCCTGACGTCAAGGCGGGGCAGGTGAACAATGACGTCGACGTCAGGTCAAATATTTCACAACCTAAGCAATATTTCTAGCTCTCAAGCATTGCAAAACTTTGATAGTTCTTGATTATATATCCTTTTATCATATACTATGATTTTTTTTTTTTTTTTTTGAATTTCTAGAGATTAAAATAATCGTTTTCATGACTGTTAAAAATTAATGGTAAATATTGATGATATTCTTACTAGTGCTTCAAACGTGAAAAACACTTGTATGCATCTAGCTTTTCTTTGTATCTGTTATATGACTGAGCATAGCATAGTTCCTTTCTGTTCCTACCATTACTCAAAATGTAACTATACAATTGAAAGATTAATGTAAGCGCATATTGCATTTTCTAAAAGTGAGATTACTTTCATTTTTATGTCATATTTGCATTTTCTACACAAAATGCAGCAATGCTTACATTTTGATATCCTCAAAGCGACGTCATGACGTTCATATTCGTTTACCAAGCAGCTCAATTGTAATGTTGTTTATTTGAATAATAACATTTCAAATCATACAATAACTTGTCATTCTGTTTGTCAATAGTGGTGCATCAAATGTCTAAATTTTCTGATGTTTGAGGTATTGAATGCCATTCAACAGAGTAAAATACAAAAGCAAAGACATTAATTTTACCCCCTGCCCCGGTTTAGCAAAAGTGTGTTTCTATAGCAACTCCATATCGAAATTCTGGTTGCGCAAAACTTGCAAACATTCGTTATTCAGACTGGGAAATGTTTTTTCTACCACTTTGTGAAGTTTTATGGGTATATGTTGTAAAACATAGAAGTTATAACAAAAGTCTACGAATTTTTTTAACAGCCCTCGTATGTCTTGTCTAATTACATGGACTGTAACGTTATTTGGGATAAAGCATACTTTTTACAATTTGTTGATGAATACGTCCTGTGGATTGAAAGACTCAATCAAGAAAACATTTATCCTTGCAGAACTGGACTGTTCCAATATGAATACTCCAGCAGACAACAAAACGGATGTAAATTCGGGTATTGTTTTCGTACAATAAACCATTGAAAAGGGAGGCAAAATTGTGAATAATATAATTTTCGTCATTTCTCTCATAGGTGATTTGGGTATTTCTCTTTATGTGGCACCAAAAGTGGGATTATTTGGAAAATAAGAAAGAATGGAATATGGAAGATTAAAAATGTTCCTTGTGTCGCTCGACAGGTCACAATCATTAACAAGAGGGCCAAGATGGCCCTGGATCGCTCACCTGATAGAAGTTTGAAACTTTCTCCATGCAGAACAAGACCCACCTTTTACATGACCTAGGTATCTGTAAGACAAGAACACGAAACTTAAGATGCGAGATTATGATCCAGCTGAAAACAGCATTCTTAATCTTAGATGATCAATATTTGTGGCTGTTAAAGTGAAAACCAAGTCGATAAAAAACATCAATTTTGTCATAATCCATGGGACATAACTCTGTTCTGATAAAAATATTCTCATCAACCTTCTGTCCAAGTTGTTTTTGATTGGTCAATATTTATTGCTGTTTGAGTGAAATTAAAAACGAAATCGGCATTTTTGTCACCATCAAGGGTACACAACTCTGGTTTTTCTAGTCTGATCAATATGAAAAATAAAATCATATAAGATCTCATGGTCAACAACATTGTGACCAAGTTGTGTCTTGATTGGTCAATATTTGTGTTTTTTAGAGTGAAAATAAAATCGAAAACGGCAATTTTGTGAAATTCAAGGGCCAATAACTATAATTTTTCTGGTCCGATCAAGTTGAAAATTCAACTCATTCAGCATCTTATTGTTACCAACATTGTTGCCAAGTTTTACCTTGATTGGTCAATAAATGTAGATGCTAAAGTGTAAACAAAGTCGAAAACGGCAAATCTATCAATTCAAGGGCTCATAACTCCAGACTTCCTACTTCGATGACACTGAAAATCGAACTCTGACCCATAATCAAACTCGTCCAACAGCTTATTGTCATACATCATTTGACCAAGTTTGGTCAAGATTAGTCAATATTTGTAGATGCTAGAGTGGAAACAAAGTCAAAACTAGCAATTTTTTATATTCAAGGGCGCATAACTCCGGACTTCCTGACCCGATCTGACTCAAAATTGAACTCAACCGAGAACTTATGGTCATACATGTTTTGATTAATTAACTTCCTAATCGAATCTGACCCGACCCAAAAATCGGCCTCATCCAAAAACTTATCGTCATACCTGTTTTGACCAAGTTTGGTTAAGATTGGTCAATATTTGTAGATGCTAGAGTGCTAACAATGTCAAAACTAGCTATTTTTGATATTCAAGGGCGCATAACTCCGGACTTCCTGATCCGATCTGACTCAAAATTGAACTCGACCGAGAACTTATGGTCATACATGTTTTGACCAATTTAAATTAAGATTGGTCAATATGTGTGTGTACTGGAGTGGTAACACCAACATGTGAACAGACGGACGGACAGACGGACGCCGACGGACAAAAAGCGACCACAATAGCTCAAATTGACCACTTCGTGCTCATGTGAGCTAAAAATAACAAACGACACACGACAGCATCAGTACTAGATGTTTATTCTTGCCCATTTATCGTCAACATAGGGACTGTGTACACTTGGATGGATAACACGTCGCCTTTTTTAAGGCTTTCCATCCATCATTGGATGCCTTAAACTGTCCAACTACGGCCGCTTTTCGCGACAAAGGAGCTTGATAAGAGTACCCTTCGTGAGATTCCGGAAGTTGACGAGAGATTCCCTCGTCAATTTCCGTTGCCAACGGATAACGCCCGAAGCTGCACGAGGTGTTTGGTATCTAATGATGGATGGAATACCTTAAAATGTGTAACTACAGCATAAAACAAGCTGAAACAACAAGACTTTTGGTGAAAAACAATGATGTACTACAATAAAAGCCCGTGTATATTCCTGCACTTAATCGTCGCGAGGCCATTTTTGCAATAGAGATGCATCAACTTTGAGTCAGGTAACAAATGTTGCCATTTATTTTAATTTCAGAGCAATTTTCAAATAGTTTTTTTCTCGTGTTCTTTTAAGGAAGTCAACTCCTAATGATATTCACGCGACGTCGGAATTTTCGTGCGACGTCATTAACATTCGTTGCGTATCCGAAACTATCCGGGCGATGCCGTAAACATTCCGTGGTGGTACGTTCCATCGTCGAAATTTTACGACGTCACCCGAACAATTCCTACGTCGAGTGAATCTCATTGGTGGTGGGATACCTTAATGTTTCGAGGGATAAAGTTTACGCAACGTCGGATTTTTTCTTGAGACGTCGTAAACATTCGGCGGTGAAACGTTCCACCACCGGGTATTTACGACATCGCCCGAATAATTCCGACATCGCGTGAATCTCATTAGGGGAGTACTACCTTAAAACATAGTATAGTTACAAGATGTTAAAGAAAAATAACGACATGCATAGGACAAGTATCATCAAAACATTTAAGACGTATTTTTAACCAACCGATGTCTTAAAAAACGCTTTAAAACTAACCGCACAACGTACGTCTAGCAATAAACAATACGTTATTGCTTTCCTAAACTTGTCGCAGGTCATTAGTAAGACAAACATATGTATACGTCTTAATTGTTTTGCTGAAACTGATCCCTGATAATAGCTAACGATAAATGGTCTGGAAGAGCATCCCTAGTAATTGAATAGGTATAATCTGCCAGGTCATATACAGTTAGCTATACATTTTAACACCTCGGTGTTCACCTAACGGAGATACCAAAATAGTCGGCCTCGCCGTAGGTTTGATGGTTCCACCTTGTCGGTCCGTTAGTCTTGCTGTACAGAAATTGTGGAAAGGAGACCTGTTCATCCCAAATACAGATATTTACAGTTGCGTCTTCTTTGTCTACTACAGTGACGTAGCCATTGTCATTCGAACAGCCGCCGTACTCTAGGTTGATGAAGAACCTCCTGTTTGCTACTGCGTGTCCCTCGAGTGAATAGTAGTTGTAATTTGGGGAAAAGTCCAGCAAAGACGGCCAGGAAGAGTTGACGACTCGTGTTTTCTCAAACCACGAGGTCCGGTCAGCACCTAGAATAGCAATGAAGTTTGTGCTAAAAATAGACTTGGTTTATCGTTATGTTTTGATAACTGTCAGTGTTATTATGGAATCTAGTGACTACGTAGTTACGATATTTTATAACAACACTTACTGAAACAGGCCTACTATTGTACGTTCGAAATTATGTCACCATACCCTGGATAAAATTGTTCCCTATTGGATTGGTTGAACCAAGTATCTTTCTAAGACCAATGAATTGACTTCCCTAAAAGAAAGATTTAAGAAAAATCAAATTTGAGCAATCCAAATTTTGCCCCCCAAGGAAAAGGTTAACACGGCGGACAACATTTTGTCCTTTAATTGATATAAATGGGGTGCATTTAATTCGATATAAATAAATTCAGATGATATAACCTTTCAGTAACATCTGAGGACTGTCCGTTAGGGGTCATCGTCTGTGACCTTTCTTTGCACCAATCAAATTATTGGCATGCGCACGTGCATGGGCACTACACGCCCAATTCTACCAATACCAGATAGCAATGTTTGTCTCAGGTGCGGTTATTTCACGTCAAAGACAAAGACCAAAGTCCATTAATTTGAGAGCAAAGATATCGCATTTATGGAGAAAATATTTTTCCGTACATTTTAACAATAGCAGTAACAGTTTTATACGATCACCACGCTAAACATATATAAAGCGATGTCAACTTATGAACGTATGAACTATATATTGGCAATTCGATTGTACATGATCTAGTTTACTGATTAACTCAGTGGTTGAGCGTCCGACTAGTGTTCCAGACGACCAGGGTTCGATTCAAACATTGTGTGTATGTTGTTATTTTCCCCCACTATGTATATTACATTTTCAAACTAAACGATTATAGAAATCGAAGACTCAATAAAAACATAATTGTCATGTGTGGTTTTATTATGTCTTTGCAATTTCTAGAATAATTTGGTATGGGAAAATGTAAAAAAATAGGGGAACAAAAAGATGTAACCGGCGTTGGATTCTAACTCCTAACCACTAGTATTCAAGCCGGCAGCTCTACCACTGAGCTAATCAGACAACTGATAATGGCAGTATTCCAAATGTGTCAAAATATAGTTTATATGTTCAAAATTAAACACCACTTTATTTCGGGTTAGCGCGATGATCGTTTAAAATTGTTACTGACAGTGTTAGGAATATACCGAAACTATCTACTTCATAAATGACATGCCTTTGCTCTCAAAATAACGGACTTTGCTCTTTGTCTTGGTAATGAAATCTTCCCGATGGAGACGGTCATTTCTACTGTGTCAGTGTATGCCTGACTCAATAAAGCAGTATTAGGGGCAGGAAAACCAGACTATAACAATCGAGCGGCCCGGTGCACAATAGTCGACACAACGAGTTTCGACTGTATATCAAATAAGTGCAGCCAAAGTCACTTTCTGCGAAATTTTGTCAAGCGCACCTTTATCAACCGCAGTCATTTTGGTGTACCAGGGACAGCAGACCTGCGTTTGCAACGAGCGTTTTGATTGGTTGTGTAAACATAGAAGAAAGGACCTTCCCCGGTCACAGAAGATGACCCCTGATGGATGATTCTCGTGCGTAATATTATGAAATAAGATGACATCTGAATTCATTCAAATTGCATATAACTGTACTATTTTTGGATAATAAGAACAAATACAGCATCCAGTCGTAGTCACACACTGCCAACAATGCACCATTTTCCAACAGCAACGGTTTTATAATACAAGGTGCATTAAACTGAAATTCTTTCTTTGGTGCAAAGTTTTTGTCTGATGCTTTTGTCAACTTAGGACAGTCTAAAATAGTTTCATCCTGGAAAAGGTAAAAGGAGCATATGCCTACAACTAATACAATACGAATACAACACAACATGTAGTCAAAAATAGAGGTCCTGAACCTGCAGAGGGTTCAACAACCCATTCACAAAAACACCCATTTGTGACGCCAAATAAAAAAACATAGAGGACTGCCGAAAATCTAGTAAAGAAGAAAGTGTGGATATTGGCATTTTCTTCTGATTCCTTATACTATTCTGAGCTATACTCAACTAAGAACATGCCTTATTCAGCAACAACATTGTCGACTTTTAAATATGCCCTGTCGGAAAGGTTAGAAGAAACGGAATTTCGTGTTATAGTCCAATGACGATATTTTGGCACATGTATACAAAGCTTACCTATGTAAATAACACAATATCAAACATATAACTGCTGTAATTGTGCATGATTTTAATTATTGTTCGAACCTTGAGGATATCTCACACCCGCAAAATTCGATCTGTCACGTGCAAATTGTATTTGAGAAAAAAAACGCCTTTCGATGTTTACCAAGATTAATGTGTAAACATGTGTCATAATGATTATCATGACTGGACAATACCATTGGTCAACCTACCAGAAGCGTTAAAGATGATGAATGCCACCTCAAGCTCATCGTCGAAAAGGGAGAACTTAACCTCGCTGATGGTAGTTGGGTCATTGTCCCACTCATTAACAGCGTTCGAGTCCCGGTAGTGCATACTGAGGGATCTTTTCAGATATGTGGGCATCACAGTCGTTACATCGTCCCCTGAAATATCACATTTGAAAATTGAAAGTCTGAAACAGCCAATATTTCACAATTTAAACATAACGAGAAAATTGGACGAGAGAGACAGATTGAGTGGGAGATAGCGGACGAGAAAAGGTTGTGTAGAGAGAAATAATAAGTGTGACTATCTTTATACTGTTCTTCTCATAGTAACATAATTGGTTCTCTCTGTCTCTTTTTATACGCCCGTCGAAGACGGGACGTATTATGGGATCACCCGTGATGTCCGGCGTCCGGGCGTCCGGGCGTCCGGGCGTCCGGCGGCGTCCACTTCTTTGTCCGGAGCATAACTCTGTCACCTTAAGTCCGATTGACTTTAAACTTGGCAGTTATATTCTTCTCATCATTACGGAGTGCAGTGCACAAGAACCATAACTCTACCTAGCTTATTTTTTGAGTTATTGCCCTTTGTTGTTTTTCAAACTTGAATCTTGTCCGGAGTATATCTCTAAAAGTATAATAGCTAGGATCATGAAACTTTATGGGTGTATAGATCTCACAAAGGGGGGGTGCAGTGCATAAGAACCATAACTCTACCTGGCTTATTTTTTGAGTTATTGCCCTTTGTTGTTTTTCATGCTTGAATCTTGTCCGGAGTATATCTCTAAAAGTATAATAGCTAGGATCATGAAACTTCATGGGTGTATAGATCTCACCAAGGGGGAGTGCAGTGTACAAGAACCATAACTCTACCTGGCTTATTTTTTGAGTTATTGCCCTTTGTTGTTTTTCATACTTGAATCTTGTCCGGAGTATATCTCTAAAAGTATAATAGCTAGGATCATGAAACTTGATGGGTGTATAGATCTCACCAAGGGGGAGTGCAGTGCATAAGAACCATAACTCTACCTGGCTTATTTTTTGAGTTATTGCCCTTTGTTGTTTTTCATACTTGAATCTTGTCCGGAGTATATCTCTAAAAGTATAATAGCTAGGGTCATGAAACTTCATGGGTGTATAGATCTCACCAAGGGGGAGTGCAGTGTACAAGAACCATAACTCTACTTGGCTTATTTTTTTAGTTATTGCCCTTTGTTGTTTTTCATACTTGAATCTTGTCCGGAGTATATCTCTAAAAGTATTATAGCTAGGATCATGAAACTTCATGGGTGTATAGATCTCACCAAGGGGGAGTGTAGTGTACAAGAACCATAACTCTACCTGGCTTATTTTTTGAGTTATTGCCCTTTGTTGTTTTTCATACTTGAATCTTGTCCGGAGTATATCTCTAAAAGTATAATAGCTAGGATCATGAAACTTCATGGGTGTATAGATCTCACCAAGGGGGAGTGCAGTGTACAAGAACCATAACTCTACATGGCTTATTTTTTGAGTTATTGCCCTTTGTTGTTTTTCATACTTGAATCTTGTCCGGAGTATATCTCTAAAAGTATAATAGCTAGGATCATGAAACTTCATGGGTGTATAGATCTCACCAAGGGGGAGTGCAGTGCACAAGAACCATAACTCTACCTAACTTATTTTTTGAGTTATTGCCCTTTGTTGTTTTTCATACTTGAATCTTGTCCGGAGTATATCTCTAAAAGTATAATAGCTAGGATCATGAAACTTGATGGGTGTATAGATCTCACCAAGGGGGAGTGCAGTGTACAAAAACCATAACTCTACATGGCTTATTTTTTGAGTTATTGCCCTTTGTTGTTTTTCATACTTGAATCTTGTCCGGAGTATATCTCTAAAAGTATAATAGCTAGGATCATGAAACTTCATGGGTGTATAGATCTCACCAAGGGGGAGTGCAGTGCACAAGAACCATAACTCTACCTGGCTTATTTTTTGAGTTATTGCCCTTTGTTGTTTTTCATACTTGAATCTTGTCCGCAGTATATCTCTAAAAGTATAATAGGTAGGATCATGAAACTTCATGGGTGTATAGATCTCACCAAGGGGGAGTGCAGTGCACAAGAACCATAACTCTACCTAGCTTATTTTTTTAGTTTTTGCCCTTTGTTGTTTTTCATACTTGAATCTTGTCCGGAGTATATCTCTAAAAGTATTATAGCTAGGATCATGAAACTTCATGGGTGTATAGATCTCACTAAGGAGGAGTGCAGTGCACAAGAATTTTAACTCTACCTAGCCTATATTTTGAGTTATTGCCCTTTGTTGTTTTCATACTTGAATCGTCCAGGGCATATCTCGAAAAGTATAATAGCTAGGACCATGAAACTTTTACCAACCCGCTCCCCCTGTTGACATAAAGCAGTGTTACGGGCGTATCTTGTGACAGTTTGACACCTTGTTTAAGTTTGGTTTTGACGTGCATAGTCTGGTTTTGACGTGCATAGCAGAAATAGTCTTTGAAAACATTGATAGAAAAGAGAAAAATACTGATGATCAGCAATTCCCCATGTTCTCTCTATAAGCACACACATATTTTATGTCATAGTTTTGTTGCATTTAACTCCTAAAAGTGCAGTTTCAGTGATTAGAAAATGGTGTGCATGCTATATTGGTTTGGCACCGATTTTAAGTGTGCTTGCCCATCGTCGTTTAGTTTGCAGAAAGGGTAGATATTCCGGATAGCAAACTCAAATCATTTTTGTTGTTGTCAATACATCTTATTTCTATGACTGAACGTTTGGTTCTCAGTTTAAATCGATAAAAGTAAGAAACTAGTTCTACATGCATGTCATGTACTCAACCCTTTCTCTCAGTACATGATGTCCACATTCAAAATGTTACATATCATTTACATCTGATTTTCCGTTGGTCCTATTTCGTGTGAAAGGCCACAGTTTGGTTAGACAGAAGAGAACGAAAAGCTTACCACTAGTCCAAGCATTGTACACATTGAACCCATTGCCTGCAACACCCAGAAACACCAATGTCCAGTCATCCTGGTCAAGGTCATATTTCTGTACATATCCCTCTGCTGCTTCTTCGATAGCCTCTACAACATAGAGACAGAACTAAACGTGATTATTGTAAACATATACAGTACGTCAGCTTGCGATATGTGGGTTTGAACAAAACCCAAAACACCTGAACTAATCTGGATTAATGATACTGTACCGAAAACACGACAACCTTCGGAGAATATGACATTTTCACAAATTACTCTTCTTTGGTTTTTTTCTCGATTCCTTCAATTAACGAGTGAGATTAATCTTATACATATTTTATAAAGGATCTGAAAAAGGGGCCCTTATAACATTTGAGACAACCATATTTCAAGATCCGCTTGTTTCTAAGCCCGGTCTGACCGTGACCAATGCTGCTCTTTTACGAATGATTTACGTGACGAGGAAGTTATTAGAGAACAACATGGTTTCTGACCAAACTGCGTGTTTACACAGGCTGGTTTTGAACCATGTTGGACTCAAAAGCCTTAAAAGACCTACCCACAGTGTTTGGCTCATTCATATGTCGTTAACATATGTTTTTTTTATATACAAAACGTTTAATTTGGAAAACATGTACATACAAGTAGTAAATTGATAAAGACGCCACCCGCGAATTGTCATTTACATCTTCAATTTGGGCATTATATGTTGTGTATTTTTTAAGAGAAACTTGCACAATAAAGGAGTAGTCAAATGCATTCAAAAAGCATATCTTTTGTCAAGCATTTTCCAAAAAAAGAACATGGTTTTGATGTGCCTAACTCAAAAGGCAAAATAACACATTCAGGCAAAGATAAGAAATGCTGAAAATTAGTATTTTCTCCTTTTACCTATATAACTTTCTATACTACATTGTATACAGCATATTTCAATTTTGCCGAATGCAGCAGCTTTTGACTTTTTCCAGCCTTCAAAGGTTCGGGTTCTTTTTGTCCTTGATAGAAAAGGCTGGGGAAAACATTGAGACAGAAGAAGAAAATGGTGATGAGCAGCATTTTCTCCTTTTTTTCCTAAATGTTTTCCAGGCTATAATGATTCACATTTTTTACTTTTGATATGATTTATCTAGTTGTCTGCAGCTCCTTTCAACTTGGACTGGTCTATAATTATGCCGTTTGGGAAAGGGTTAAGTTATTCATATCGTACCTGTTATCTCTTGGTGAACTGTTTCAAGGAAGGAATCCACATACTCTTGAATCACTGAATATTCGTCAAACCATATGTTTTGGGTACTCTTTAGAATCTCGTCAAGACGGTTCAAATGAGTACCAACAACATAGTGTTTGGATTTGAAATTTAATTGGAATATGATTCCTTTACCCCACATTTATCTGTAGCTCTGATTCTTACCTTCGATTTTGTCATGAACCGTGTCGAGTATGGAGTCCACATACCCTTGGAGTCCTGCCATTTGTTCTTCGGTTGCATTAAGTTTTTCACATAGCTCGTTAACTTTCCCTTTAACATCTAAAATCGTCTCGTAAGAATGACCAGTGTTTCTCTTGTAACATCCCCTATTGCGACATGCGACAAAGGCCGCACCGAGTAAGATAAGAATTGTTGTGTAGAAATACATCTTTACAGTTCGCATCGCTGAAGTAGTTTGAATTCGACTTATTCGAAAAGTAATTTATCGTCGCTTTTCAACAAAAAAAACTCGTAACTGCAGCTTAAATCAAGCTGCAGTTACGAGGTTTTTGTTGAAAAGCATCGACACGAAAATTACTGCTTGAAACCCATTTCTAGGCGTCAGCTGGTTGGACTTTCAAGATAAACAAATGACGTGGACGAAACTGATGAATCTACATTAATATGGATTTTTTTCATTTCATTAATATGGAAATTTTTCATTTTTATTGTGATCACTGTATGAAAGTATTGGTCAGCTTGGTTGGCAGTATTTAAATTCTGGTTTATCTGTGACAAAGTTTCCGTCCTGTGTTCTTCGATTCTTCAAACAGTCTGGAAAATGCGATTACTGAAGGGAAAAACTAACACCATGTGATACACATGTGGTTGTCACTGCCAAAGGGGCAAAAACAGGCAAAAGCTATTGCAATTATAACATTTTCCCGAACGGCAATAACTTTACTAGGTTCAATTGAAAAATATCCCAATGACAAAGTGACAAAGTTGTTGATAAAGACATGCTCTTTACAAACTACTACACACAACTATGGAATAGAAAGGAGGAAATACCACACTGTCCGCCTCTTTCGTTTCTATACATACTAAGCACAACAGTGTAGGGATATCGGAATTGGTTTAATTTTTTAACACGAAATTTCCAAAATTTACTCAAATTTCTTCAATAAACTTGATCCTTAACATCTTAAACAACACAAAGTCAAAAGGTTTTCGGTCACGCTATTATAGACTTGTTAATCCTCGGACGTATGTAGCACTACCGTCTGTTTCAAAAATCGCATAATAGTGTCAATACTGCGTATACGACTTGTAGGGTCCAAATCTGTGTTTCTTGATATTATCATTGTATTTGGATGCCTGCATGTTTAAAGTGGTCCTGAAAGATCCCGGTATGTTGATGCGGCTTATTTTCAGTAAAGTATGATAGCGAAAAAACGGAATAACGCACCCATCGGTTGCCTGGTCAATGCAACCCCACAATTATACGCTTTGTGACACAACAATCTTCAATACAACATTAGTTTAGTTAACTGCAAGCTCGAGCTTTCCTACATCTGTCAGTGTTGGCGGTCGGTTAGACGACAACGTTGAACCATCTTTTCGCAGCTTAGGACTTGTTTGCGAATGTGCACTGTTTAGTTTTCATCCAAAAATGCGGAAATCGCATGTGTATGCACAATTTGGCCCATTTGTGATTTTCAATGCTGACCCCCTCTTTAGTGTATTGCCTATGTTATGAAATTAACGACCTGTGACTGCACAATATTGTCACACAAAGAATAAGTAATAATAGTTTTATCAAGAAAAGGTATAACAACTTCCCAGAAACTTAAAATTTTAATTCTTAATTATCATTGAGTTTCATTATCCCTATAGTTTTGTGCTTAGTATATACGAGGGACGGTCGGAAAGTAGTTGGACTTTTCGTGCTACTGTCTCTCCAGTTGCATCTGTATAAACACATTATATATTGGTGGAATCTGCAACCATTTGCTAATAATGTGGTCAGTTTATTTTCAAAGATAGTTGTATATATACAATATTCTGTCCACTTGTGTGTGATAGGTGTTTCATGTATCATAGGCCATTTGTAAGAGGAACAATGAACAAAGAACATTCTAGTCATTTTAATCGCAAAAGAGTTATTTTCGGAACTACTTTATCACTGAAGATTAAATAAGGGTTCATGGTTCCGAATTTGGGATAAAAAAATCAGTCAAAGCAGTCATTGAAACGAGCTGGTTCCTCGCCACTGGAAAGATTAAGCTGCTACCTTCGGTTGGTAGCCATGTTTGTTGCTTTTTGGGATTCACGAGGATTGATAGTTACTCATTTCATGTCAAATGGTAAAAACTGTCAATGCCAAGTACAATTCTGAAGTAATTCAGAAAAGTCTAAGAATAAATGCTGAAGTAAACGCGTCCCAGATTAGCAAAGACAAATGTTTTCTACTCCATGATTAGGCATGCTACCATATCACCGCATCTACAGTGGAGATTACCAACTATTACACATGACAATAGTTGTTTTAGTCTTCTTATAGCCCAGACCTTGCCCCACGTGACTTTTATTTGTATCTAGAACTGAAGAAGTGCTTGATGGGAAGAATTTTGAGACCATGGCGCCTTTGATACCGCCTGTTTCACTGTACCTAATACAGCGGGTCTACGTCATGGTTAATAGTGGGAATAATAAAGCTCCTATGAATATTGCAGAAATGCATAGACATAGATGGACAATTTGTTCAAACAGTGTAGAAAGAATTTTGTTAAAAAGTTGAATGGCTTTAGAGAACTAGTCAAAAGTCCAACTACTTTCCGACCGTCCCTCGTATATATAAGGAATGTCAAAGCCAGATCTTGATTCAGAAGCTTAATGAAATATTGGCAAAACGTATTCTGTTTGACATTGGTTTATGTGACAACAATCAAATGAAGGAAAAACAATGCTTATATGCCTAACTAGCGTTTTCCAGTTTTCTCTCAATGTTATACGAGTACCATAACATTACAAAACTCGTGTTTTGGTGAGGACGGTGGGTAAATAAAGAAGCACTGCAAGAGAAATCTGCTTTACAGCGTCACAGAAGCTGGCCAAGATCCACATTGCTATGTTCTGTAATAGCTTCTCCAATTTCAGTAGTAAATTGAATGCTAACAGTACGGATGCTTATTAGACAAGATTTCGGCCCTGGTTGGTCTGAAAACGCAATTGTTTAAAATGTTATGATGACTTTATTCAATATTAAGACTCATACATTAGAGTTGGTAATTGAAAAAGACCCATCATTATATTCGAGACCAACGCTCTGTCTGATCAAAATTTATCACGGGGTGGTATTCACCAACCAGTCACATTCCAAATTTACACAAAAGGCCATCTGATTGGCCGAGACATAAGTCTCGTCCAATCAGATGGTTTGTAGTGTAATTTGGTATAAGACAACCAATTTAGTCATGTTGGTGAATAAGGCCCCTGTTCTCAACAGATTCTTCGAGAATTGAGTCATCTGTACAATATCAGAATGGATCCTCATCAAACCTCTCAGGGGTACAAGCTTACCATGCAGGCCCGTAGGATCAGGGGGCTAGGGGGGCTAAGCCCCCCAAGTTGGCCCAAAATGCCGAATTTTCCTTATTTCACACTGAAAATTAAGGGAAAATCCAATTTAGCCCCCCCCCCCACTGGAGCTTTCGCCCACCCAATATCAAATTGCTTCCTACGGGCCTGCCATGAAAGAGCTATCCTGGAATGATGTAAAAGATTTTTATAGATCCTGTCGTATACTCCTGATGTTTTCCCCATGTTCCTTTTGATCTTTTTCAAAATATGCTAATATTTTGACATCATCTTCACTTATGAATTAAGTCACATAATATAATTATAAAGTTTTATAAAATATCTACCCATGTTCACATGCTTGCTTTGAGAAATGTGTAAGCCAACTCTCTCTTATATCCAGTTTGAGTGTATTTTCGCTTTTATCATTAAAGTGACATTTCACATTTAATTCATTTTTAAAAGTATGTGTTGATGCAAAGCTTGTCTATTCTAATGCGTAGAAATACTAACAGTTTTTTGAAGTTGTAATTTATAAGTGAAAAATACGCCTTTAAAGTTGAGACAGAAATGACAAATTCTACATTAATCTGAACTGTTGTCCACAACAACTTGTTAAATTTTAGCACAAAATATATATTTTTCATAAACGGTTCAATATTTTGGCTTGAAATTATCAGAATTTTCATAAGAAAATATGCTCTTTCAGATAAAATAAAAGTTAAATTTATTTTAAAATTATTGTGAAATGTCACTTAAACGAAGGGTGTTTAATAGGTTCACGGGAAAGTATTGTCTTTTCGTAAAATATAGCATAAAATCACACATTCAAAGATTTTTGGTTACTATTTCGAACTTGTCGTTGCCATTAGTTCTGTTACTCTGAATCGTGTAATATTTTCTCGAAATTTGAACAATTTTGTAAAACATATCTCTATAGATAATATATCAAAATCAGTCTATTCCAACCTTACGAAGAAAATTTGTGTATATTGTTTTGCAAGTGTAGGTCGGTCGATCGGTCGGTCGGTCGGTCGGTCGGTCCGCAGACCAAACCTTGTCCGAAGCATAACTCTAAAAGTATTAAGGTACAACCACGAATCTTCATAGGTAAATAGATTTCATTACGGAGAGTTGCAGTGCACAAAAACCGTTACTCTGTCGACTATAATTTTAGAGTTATTGTCCTTTGTTGATTTTCAAATTTGATTCTTGTTCGGTCCATAACTCAAAAAGTATGTAAGGTAGAATCATGAAACTTCATAGATGGATAGATATCATTATGGCGAGCACAGTGCACAAGAACCGTTACTCTCCAGATCATAATTTGTGAGTTATTGCCCGTTGTTGATTTTCAAACTTAATTCTTGTCCGGAGCATAACTCAAAAACTAAGTAAGGTAGAATCATGAAACTTCATAGAAAGATAGATCTCCTTATTGAAAGGTGTAGTGCATAAGAACCGTTACTCTGCTGATTAATTTTCGGAGTTATTGCCCTTTGATGCTTTTAAAACATAATCCGTGTCCAGAACCTAATAAAACTTTCACCTTGGCTATATCTTATGCCCGATTACATATAGAGTCTTGATTTTTCAAACATGGACACCTCCTACAAAGACCTTTCACATTTGACCGTGTGACCTTGACCTTTGGAGATTGACCTACTTTTAACCTGGCCTCTATCTCATGTCGTTTTACACATACAGCCTTGATATTACGCACATGGACACCTCCTACCAAGTCCTTTCACATTTGATTATGACCTTTGACCTCGTGACCTTGACCTTGGAGTTTGACTACCTTTTAAAAATCTTAAACCTGGCCAATTGGTCTTATGTCCTATAACATATACAGCCTTGATATTTCACACATGAATACCCCTTACCAAGACCCATCACATTTGACCATGACCTTGAACTTTGTGACCTTGACATTGGAGTTTGACCTCCTTTTTGAAAAGCTTTTGCCTGGCCTATATACCATGTCCTATTACACATGCGGCCTCATCACTTCACACATAGACACCTCCGCCCAAGGCCTTTCACATTTGATAATGACCATGGACCATGTAATCTTGAACTTGGTGTTTGACCTACATTTTAAAAAAAAACTTTGACCCGGCCTATATATCATGTCATATTACACCTACAACTTCGATATTCTACCAAGACCTTTAACATTTGACCATGACTTTGGACTATTTGACATTGACCTTGGAGTTTGACCTACATTAAAGGTAGGCCCTTGAGGGCGCATATATGTTTTACAAACATCTTTTGTTTGATAAAATGCCGATAATTTCCCGCAAATTTATTGAACACCCATTGAAGTGACTCATCGAAATTAATGTAGGTATCTGTAAGAAGAGGTAAGGATCTAAGCATTTATGATCGTACGATGTACATACTGCATTGTCTTGAACGAAAAGAAGAAACTAATGTATAATAATGTATAGCACAGGTATCATGACTTTCAAACAAAAAAAAAATCATTTTCCCATACTCGTAACTAGAAATGAAAAGCTTGACAGTTCAAGAATTTGAAAAGATTCAAAACACATATCGTTTTGATACAAAGTTTGTGTTACAAGCATAACCGTCCGACCCTTACAGATCAGCCAAACCATACAGTATTTTTATATGTTTGATTTCTTAATGCGTTTCACTATCTTTATTAATTTAGCAAATAGAACGAACTTTTACACGATAATGAATATACTGGAATATGAATTCTGTGTTAAAGGGCAAAATAATACTGAACCTCATTATAAGCAAATGTGACAAATGGTCATATATAGTTTATATGTATAAGTTAATTCATATTTAAATTTTATTTGCCAGTGAAGCACATTTATTCAAACTAAATAAATATGTGCATCGAAATCGTCCACATAAACATCAATGGACATCTCGAAGTCTTGCATTTCCAAATGGTATAGTATTAAGACCTGGTGCGCCTGGTGCGAATTTGTCAAACCGTTTTTACCATGCAAATTAGCAAATGGTTAAACCGGTACCCATATCTTGTAGGCACGAAATACCGATCCAAGTGTTCTAAAAATTAATTAATGTTATTTCCTTAAATATTTATATAATGTTTGAAAGGGATACACATTTCTTAAATCATTTGAAACTCGTGCTTTCTTTCCTAAAAAGCACAATGTCATAAAACAATTGAGTTCCCTATCACACGGTGTATAATCACGTGACTTGAAATTTCGGATAATCTTCAATAACTTTGTCAATACTTGATCAATTTGAATTCGGTTTTAATCAGAGAAGGTGGTAAAATGTCAGGAATAACCTGGACGTGAGAGGTTTTTGAAAATCAACTGATAGAAAAAGTCATTGAAGATCAACCAACATTTTTGAAAAATCAACTAATAAAAAAGTTATTGAAGATCAACCAATATAGTGGTTGATCTATATTAACTTTTTTATCACTTGACTTTCAAAAAATCATCACTTCTATCTAATGCGTAGTATCTGCTCACATTCTCTGCTTGAAACCAAATTCAAATCGGTTCAGTATTTACAAAATTATTGAAGACTTTCTAAAAATATTGTATCACATGATTATCCACCGTGTATCATCTGACTTGACGTTGCGGGAGTCATATAAGATGCATTTTCTGCTTTAGACGTATTATATGGCACGGTGATGCGTGGATATTGCTAATTGACATCATATTTTATGTCCAAATGCCAAAAAAATGCAACAAAAGCCATGGTTACCTCAAATGGCATGTTTACATGATTCCTTATTATCAAAGGCGGCAAATACGTGACTTTAAGGGGAGCTCTTAGGGTCAGTCACTATCCGGCTTCCGTCGTGCGTCGTGCGTCGTCAACAATTTCTTTAAACATCTTCTCCTCCTCCAGCATTGGGCCAATCCTGACCAAACGTGGCAGGAATGTTCCTTGGGTGACCCCATTCAAAACTTGTTCGTGAATTTTTGACGCGTCCGAAAATGTGAATGTGGCAGGAAGGGGCTTATCAGACTTAAAGAAATCATCAGGTAATTCTTCAAAAATCTTCTTCTCCTTATCCATTGGGCCAATTTTTACCAAACTAGGCAGGGATGTTTCTTAGTTGACACATTTCAAAACTTGTTCGTGAATTTTAGATTTTTCAAAAATGTGGGCGTGGCAGGGCGGGGCTTATCAGGCTTAAATAAATCGCTCTTCAAAAATACTTTTCCTTAACCACTGGGCCAATTTGTACGGCGCTAGGCATGGATGTTTCTTGGGTGACTCATTTCAAAACTTGTTTGTGAATTTTTTATTTGTCAAGAAATGTGGGCGGAGCAGGGCGGGGTTTATTGGATGTAGAAATCAATAGGTAATTCTTCAAAAATCTTCTTCCCCTTATCCATTTGGCCAATTTTAACCAAACCAGGCAAGGATATTCCTTGGGTGACTCATTTAAATCTCGTTTGTAAATTTTTGATTCTTCAAAATATGTCGGCGTGGCAGGGCGGGGCTTATCAGACGTAGAGAAGTCATTAGGTAATTATTCAAAAATCTTCTATTCCAATTTTTACCAAGCTAGGCAGGGATGTTTCTTGGGTGACTCATTTCAAAACTTGTTTGTGTATTTTTGATTCGTCAAGAAATGTAGGCGGGGTAGGGTGGGGCTTATTGGACTTAGAGAAATCATTCGGTAATTATTCTTCGTGGTAGGGCGGGGCTTATCAGACTAAGAGAAATCATTAGGTTATTCTTCAAAAATCTTCTTCTCTGTAACCAGTTGGCCAATTTTTACCAGGAATGTTCCTTGGTCGACCCATTTCAAAATTTGTTCATGAATTTTTGATTCCTCAAAAAATGTTGGTGTGGCAGGGCGGGGTTTATCATGAGAAGATTCTTTAGAAATCAACCATTTGGCCAATGGAAATCAAGCTTGGCAAGAATGTTCCTTGAGTGACTTTCTGTAACACATGGTCATGAATTTTTGATTTGTTGAAAAAAGTGGGCGTGGCAGGGCGGGGCTTATCAGACATTTTACCAATCTTTGAAGGAATGGAAGAACTCAGGTGGGCGATATCAGTGCCTTTCATGCACTCTTGTTTAACTGTTGTAAACAAACATTTTTTCTCAAACTTTAAATCAAATACTTAACTCTCAGTATTGAGATACGTGCCATTCGATACGTCGTGCTCTTCGGTCTATTTTGATACCAAGATCTTCCCTCAAATCCCTGTCAAAGCTGAGAACATTTGTGCAACATATTTTTGAATGTCGTGATATATTTTCTTAAAAAACGTTTGTATTTTGCACGAATGTTGTCAGCTTTCAACAAGGATGGTTTTAAGGGGGCATAACTCAGGCAAAAATCAATGAACCATAAAATCCTTCCTCCATGCACATCTAACAATTGATGTGATAATATTGACCATGTTTCAAAATGATCCAACCAGAACTTTATATAGGAGTAGCGCTCACATGAAAAGTGGTCGGACGGCTGGACGTAGGTGCGGACGGATGGACGGACGGACCGACGGACGGATGGACGGGCGAACAGACGGAGAAGATGACGCTAAAATACTACCGCCTCCGGCGACGTATAAAAAACAAGAGATATAAAACATATTTATATTTTAACGGCTGTTACATTATCATCACTTGTTTTGTTTTATACAACATGTTTCATGTACGATATATATTACATTTTTACCCATCTTCAGACGGCAACATTTTAGACCTGTCCAAATTCAAAGGTGTTGCAAACAACAACATCAAGTGCGCCGAATTTAACTTTTTTGGAACATTTTTCCATAATGTTTTCCAAATATTTCATCTTGTAGCCCGTCAAAAGGTGTCACTGTTTGAAAATCGATTTAAAATCGTTCCCAAACGTCAAACACTTACATTGTTGCTGTTCGAAAGCTGCTGCAGACGACAACGTTATTGTTTATTAAAACAGAATCTTTGAACAATATATCTTAGAAAATATTGTGGCAACTGATGAAAGCGCTGTATACCATCACCTTCTTATTCTATCTCAATGTTTCCCAAGCTTGAGACATCAGTTCCAAATCCTGTTCTTAAAAGCGGCTAATGATACATGAAGAACAAAAACCCACGTTTGATTGACCTCGATCGTTTAGATCAATTATACATCTCTCCCAACAAAAAACTCGTAACTGCAGCTTGTTTGGGCTTCTGTTACGGGGTTTTTGTTGAAAACAGCGGTTATTTGAAAAAAAAAGGCCCCAACCCGAACGCTCTCCAGTACATACGATGCCTCTCTCACACAAAACCTTGTTGTCCTTCCCTTAGGGGAAGGGTCTGGAAAAACACTACTATCACTTTCTCTTTTAGCCTTAATCCGAGTCTTCTCTGATGTAAATACGCTCTTTGATATTTTGATTTTTCGCTATTTAAATAGCGAAAAATCAAAATATCAAAGAGCGTATTTACATCAGAGAAGACTCGGATTATTTTAGCCTCAATATTTTCTGTGCTGTATTATAGCAAATTACTTACTGATTTACGCTCCCTTTGTAGTTTGTATAAACTTTAAAATCGGAATAGTGCACAATTACAAAAGAGTGTAGCTATTTGGGAAAGGATTAATGATATTATATCAAGCCCTACATTTGATTGACCTCGATTGTTTTGTTCAGCTACACTTCTAGAAGGTCCCAAACACATACGTCTTACAACAGTATCCTTATCTCACATACTCCTCTTACGGTAGTTCACCGATAATGAGATTTACGCGACGTCGGAATTGTTCGGGCAACACCGTAAACATTCGGCAGTGAAACGTACCACTGCCGAATGTTAACGATGTCACTCTTATAGGTTCTGATGCGTAACAAATGTTTAAGGTAAGTTTAGAGAGCGGCCACGTGACTAACAGATTTTGTGTTTATTCTGCGGCACCAAATGCCCATGCTACAATTTTCATCATTTTTTTAAGCGAAACATTCCCCTTTTTGTGATGGTGAATGTCAAATGAAGTATTTTATTGCTGTAAATGTAAACATCTGCCAGAAAATTTTAGATGTTTTGAAAATATAGATATTTTCGTCATAATCAGGCTAAAACAGGGTGGATGGGGCAAGATAAAGTCAAATGTCTTTTTTTTTTTTGCAAGGAAAGGTGTGCTGATTTTTTTTGTGCAAATATAGATCTTGGCATTATCTTCAAAATATCCAAAAGCAAAAAATATTCATTGGGTAATATTTTTGCCAATTGAAAAAAGTTGCAAAATTTTCTCAAAAAAATGTGATTTTTCAACTTTTCCCATATTTTTTCCAGAGGATGTTTCTAAAATGTTCCTTTAAAACATATCAGCACTTTTATGCTTTTATCAAGTCTCTAAATTAATATAACATTTGAAATTATCCATTCAGAATAGCTTGCTACATAAGGGTAATTTTGCGAAAATGGTCATTACTAGTCTAGGGAAGATAACTCTGACACAAAAACGAGTTAGGAAGCTTACCCTGATTTTTTTACATTTTGTTCAGGAAATGTTACTTTACAACATATGTACAAATAAAAATCATTTATTGGGCGAATACAAAGTCTCACAATAATGTCGACATTTACAAATAACTCTGTTTTGAAGAATCAGTATTATTATTCATTTTAGCGTAACCTTTCTATGCCTGCTTTTTGATTATTAGTCAGGTAACTAGGAGCATTCTATGCAAATTTATTAACAAAATTAACCCATTACCAAACAACAAAATTTTGTCTTGTCCATGTTGCAGACGTCAAATAAAAATAAATGAAAAAATGATATTTTTTTCATCATTTTGGTATGGAATATATTTTTGGAAATAAAGAAATTGCTTGTCACAAGCAATTTCTTAATTTTCCACAATGTTTTCCATAGTCAGTTTCTTGTGGGGAGCCAAAAAAAGTCAATGTGTGGTAATGGGTTAATGTCAATAAAGGATCTTTTAGAAAGAGTTAAGTCAGATAACCTGTTTGCATCAAGTCCCATTTTGCCATGACGCACCGTCATATGAAAGAGCACTAACAATGTTCGCATAGTCCTAGCTTACTAAGCACTTTCTGTGAAAATTCTATTAAAATCGGTTCATAAATGTAGGGGGGGAGGTGTCAACGTGAATGCTTGCATTAATTTAGCGATTAGGTCACATTTTTTGATGACGCTGTATGCTATGAAAAAACCTTCGCGCCGAAAAGAAAGATAGATAGACAGATATGCAGAGAATGTTACGCCAATAGACGATCACCTTCGGCGGCGTCCACAATCTATTTATCAGTTTAATTTCTCTATTAATCAGTTTCCCCGAAAACGTGAAAGAACTAGGGTGTATACTTATTTTTGCTTCTCAGTATAGTAACAAACAGAGATTCGAACCTACGGTATAGCCCAGCAACATTAATCCGAGACATCTGCATATGTAAATACCCCACTTCGGCAATGTTTTGTTAAGACGCTCAACTAACGGAATTTGCACACGAAATTTAAGTTGTCCCGTGTTAATTTTGGTGGAGTATATAATTTTTACCAACAAGTCGTGTTCATGGTCATATGATATTACACATCTATCTATCGGATTAAGGTAGTACGCCCCTAATAGGATTCACGTGACGTCGGAATCATTCGGACGACATCGTAAACATTCGGCGGCGGTACTTTTTATCGTCGAATGTTTACGACGTCTCCCGAATAGGTTCGGATACGTTACGAATGTTTACTGTGTCGTACGAAAAATTCCGACGTCGTCTGAATTTCATTGGGAGTGGATTACCTTAAGTCATTATGTCTCGTCTATATACATGGCCTGTACTGCAATTTGGAATTAAACAAACTATTTACAATTGAGCCAGGATTTGGAAAAAACACCTTGTGGCAGAACAACTTGGAACATGATTAGCCTCTTCGTACTCACAGTTTGATCAGGATCCATGCCGTCCTCAAATAGCTTCTTAATTAGCTATAGCAATCGTAAATTAGCAGGATGGGTCCATATTAGACTTAATTTGGTTACAGACTGACCTGGAAACTTGGTTTTCTAAAATTCATTAAGGGCCATTTCCCTAGATCCCGGCTCAATTGTTGGTGAGTGCAGTCTGTGGGTTGATAGTCTCAATCAAGAAAGCAATTATTCCTTTTTATAATTGGACTGTTCCAAAATGAAAGCTACTATAGACAACAAAATGGGTGTTGATCAGAATATTGTTTTCGTCCAATAAAGCATGGAAGAGGGAACAAAAAGAGAAAAGTGTGAATAATATTTCTCTCACTGATGATTTGACGATTTTTTCTCTTTATGTTGCACAAAAAGTAGAATTGTGTAGGAATGGGAAGTGGAGGGGTGGTAAACATGTTCCCTGTTTAGCTCGACTGGTCAAAATCATAAATAACAAACGACAGAATCAGAGCTAGATGTTTATTTCTAACAAATTACAGTCAACATAGGAATTGTGTACCCTTGAATGGATAACTAGTCGTCGCCTTTCTTATAACAATGTGGATTATCCACGTGACATTTGGGAAGCGTTCACACTGACAAATCGCCTTCTTCAAGGCATTTTTGTTTTATTTCTCATTCAATCGAAAGTGTTTTTCGGTGCAAAACGAAAGAGGGAAGCGTTCACGTGCACCAAAAGACCTTTTCGCTTAAATGCAAAACCACTGGATTCGGAGCAGATGAAATACAACCGTAAATGGTCCTCTCAAATGCGCGTACGGTGAACTTTAACTCATCAAAATCCGTAGCGTATAAGATGAGAAATTTAAGAAAAGCATACATTGAAGCAAGCAATCTTTTCAGTGTTAACGCTTCCCATAAGCTTCCCACAGTCACTTTGGTTATCCAACGTGATTTAAGCCGCAGATCGGTTAAGAAATTTTCCCAATTATTTTGAATTTCTGTGCCAATATTCAAACGGTTTTTGTTCGTTTGTTTGTTTGTTTGTATTGTTTGTTTGTTTTTATTTGTTGCTTTTTTGTGCACTTCTCAGATCATCCGGTGTACGATTCCTTTGAAAAGTCTGAGTATTTTCCTCGAAATTTGCAACGGACATGAACAAGACATGATCACACATTTGCCAGCTTCTCAGCTCGCGTGAGAAAAGTACAGAGCGTTCTAAAAAGCTCAAACAACTCGATCGAGATCAGTTTGGCGTCGCGCACGCGACAAGACGTCGGAAAATAGACACAGAAATAAAAACGAGCTGTTGCAGCATTTCTTACCTGAAAGGGGTGCTAATTTTGAAGTACAATAGATCTATATCATCTACCCATTGTACACAATCCCATAGTGATAGTAGTAAATTAGAAAGCCATTCAAATACATTTGATTTTAAATATTTCAAAGGTTGGTTTGACGTTTCTAAAAGAGCGAATGCTTTCAAAACTTCGTAAAGAAAACCAGAAAATTCTCATTTATTTTTCATGTTTCCAGGGATAAAATTAATTTTGACTACTCAATTGAATATCACGGGAAATGCCAAAAAGTTGAGTTCCGGTATTTTCCTTCCAAAATCGCGTACCTACACCCTTAGGTAGTCCGACCTTTATGAGATTCACGCGACGTCAGGATTTATCTTGAGACGTCGTTAACAATTGTTAGGTATCCGAATAATTCCGAATAATTCCGACATCGTGTGAATCTCATTAGTAGTGGACTACCTTAAAACAGAGTGTAGTTACATGATATTTGAAGAAAAACGACGAGATGCCTGATTACATTTCAACACCTCGGTGTTTACCTAACAAAGATGCCGAAAAAATCGGCCTCTCCGTAGGTTTTATGGTCCAATCTGGTCGGTCCGGGCTTCCGACTGTACAGGATTTGAGGGTAAGTATCCTGGTAGTCCCAATCACAGAGAGGTTCCGAAGTTGGTCCAAGGTCCTTCACGGTAACGTAGCCGAAGTCATTCTGACAGCCTCCGTACTCTCGGTTGATGAACAACCGTCTTTGCACTTCTGCATGTCCCGCGATCGAGTAGTAGTTGTAAGATGGGGAGAAGTCCAGTAGAGACGGCCAGGAAGAGTTGAGGACACGTGTTTTCTCAAACCACGTGGTCCTGTCAGCACCTAGAATAGCAATGAATTTTGTGCTAAAAATACACTTAGTTCACAGTTTTGTTTTGATAAACCACCAGTGTTGTTATAAAATCTCGTAACTACGGCTTGAATCAAGCCGTCGTTACACTATTTTATACCAACACATACGGAAGTAATATTGTTTGTCCGAAATATGGTCATGACATCCTGGAAAAAAGCTTTGTTATTGGATTGGTTGAAGTTAGGCTTTTTCCCAGACCAATAATTTGACTTCCCTAATAGAAAGATTCTTAAAACATGTTTCAAATTTGAACAATCCAAATTTTGTCCCAATTGAAAGGATCACAGGCGGGCAACATTTTTCCACTGTCCATCTGAAGTGGTTTCATACCATAAGCTGTATTATACTAAAATTCTTTCCATCCATTCAAGGGTACACAAAGTTTTTATCTGATTCTTTGGTCAACTTGTGACAGTCTACAGTATTTTCATCATTGAAAGGGTGAATGGAACATACATGTACAACTAAAACGATACCACAATACAACTAGTCAAACATAGAGGTCCTAGCCCGGCAGAGGGTTCAACAACTCATTCACAAAAACACCGATTTTTGACGCCCATTAAAGGGACATTTCATTCCAATTTCAATTTTTTAAAGTATGTCAATTGATGCCAAGATTGGTTATTCTAATGAGTATAAATACTATTCGTTTTTTAAGTTGTTGCCAATAAGCGAGAAACACGCATTTAAAATTGAGACAAAATCGATAAATTGCATATAAATCTGAACTGTTGTCCACAACAATTTGTTCAATTTTAACACAAAAATATAAATTTCTCGTAAACGGCACATTATTTTGGCTTGAAACTTTCAGAGTTTTCATAAGGAAATATGTTCTTTCAGATAAAATAAAAGTAAAATTTATGACAAAAAATTCTGAAATGTCACTTTAAAGAAGAAAAAGATTTCCGAAAAATAAGTAAAGAAGAATGTGTGGATATAAGCATTTCCTACTCATTCCTTAAACTATTCTGAGCTATACTTAACTTAAGGAAATACCTTAATCGGCAACATTATTGTCGACTACAAAAATTTTAAAATACAACCTCGCTGAAAATGCACTTTAGAAAGGTTAAGAGAAACGAAATTCCATTGTATAGTCTGATCATAATGTTTTGACAGATGTTTACAAGGCTTGCCTGTGTAAATATCATAAAATCGAACATAAAACTGATGTAACTGTGCATAATTGTATGGTAGTTCGAATCTTGAAGGTCCCTCACACCTACGAAATTCGAACTATCGCGCTTTTTGACCATTTACAAAGGCATAATTCGTAAACATGTGTCATAATATCATGACTGGTAAATACCATTGGTCAACCTACCAGAAGCGTCAAAGATGATGTAGGCCACCTCAAGCTCCTCGTCGAAAATGGAGAACTTGACCTCGTTGATAAAGATTTGGCCATTGTCCCACGCAGTCACGAGGTTCGAGTCACGGTAATGCATATTGAGAGATCTTTTCAAGTCTGTCGGCATCACAGTGGTTACATCGTCCCCTGAAATGTCACATTTCAAAAGTGAAAGTCGGAAATAAGGCTTGTTTTAACGTGCCAAGCTGAGAGACAAAAATAATGATGATCAGCAATTCCCCATGTTCTCTTTATAAGCATACATAATTTATATTTTATGTCATCAGTTTTGTTGCATGTAACTCCTAAAAATGCAGTTTCACTGATAAGACAATGGTGAGCTCGCTATATAGTTTGGCAATGATTTTAAGTGTGCTTGCCTTGCCCATCGTCGTTGGGTCTTATCTTATAGAATTGGTAGATGTTCCGGATTATCAAACTTAAATCATATTTGTTGCCAATAAATCTTATTCCAATGACTGATAGTTTGGTTTTCAGTTTTAATCGATAAAAGTAAGAAACTAGTTCTACATGCATGTCATTTACTCAACCCTTTCTCTCAGTATATGATGTCCACATTCAAAATGTTACATATCAGTTACATCTGATTTTCCGATGGTCTTACTTCGTGTCACAGGCCACATTTTGGTTAGACAGAATGAAAAGCTTACCATTAGTCCAAGCATTGTACACATTGAACCCATTGCCTGCAACACCCAGAAACACCAATGTCCAGTTATCCTGGTCAAGGTCATATTTCTGTACATATCCCTCTGCTGCTTCTTCGATAGCCTCTACAACATAGAAACAGAACTGAACATTATTATTGTAAAGAAATACAGACCGTTAACTTTCGATAGCCTCTATAACATAGACGCAGTGTTGAACATGATTATTATAAAGAAATACAGCACATTAGCTTTCGAGAGCCTCTATAAGATAGAACTAGGACTAAATTTGATTTTTGTAAAAACATATACATGTACATCATGTTAGCTTTCGATTGCCTCTATAATATGAATATTGTAAACATATATACATCACGTTAGCTTTCGAAAGCCTCCGTAACATTGAACCAGGAATAAATATGATTATTGGAAAGAAATACAGGTCGTTAGCTTTCGGAAGCCTCTATAACATAGAAACAGAACTAAACATGATCATTGTAAAGAAATACAGACCGTTAGCTTTCGATAGCCTCTATAAAATAGACGCAGTGTTGAACATGATTATTATAAAGAAATACAGACCGTTAGCTTTCGATAGCCCCTATAACAGAAGCAGATCTAAATGTGATTATTGTAAAGAAGTACAGGCCGTCAGTTTCGACAGTCTCTAAAAAATAGACGTAGTGTTGAACACGATTATTGTAAAGAAATGCGTCACATTAGCTTTCGACAGTCTCTATAACATAAAAACAGAACTGAATATGATTATTGTCAAGAAATACAGGCCGTTAGCTTTCGATATCCTCTATAACATAGAAACAGAACTAAACCTGATTATTGTAAAGAAAATACAGACCGTTAGCTTTCGACAGCCTCTCTAACATAGAAACAGAACTGAACATGATTATTGTAAACAATTACAGCATGTTAGCCTTCGATATGTGCCATTTTACCAGAGCTACATACAGATAAGAAGGACGGGTATTGAAATTGAATAATGCAATATTTCATATATCCTATCAAATCATATGCTGAAAGTACCCATTGGATTCTCACTTTTCTGTTGGTCTGTAGGCCTATTTACAAATACTAACCTATTTAATTGAAGCATTCTGGTAAGTTACTATCGCGACAACTCGGTCAATTTCGTATGTGATCTATTTTTAAGCAGATAACAGAATATTTTCAAAAACATACTTTTTTGAAATATCATTACTATTGTTTAAGTTCTCATGCTGAAACCCAAACTTGTAATTATAATTGGTATTGAAATTGAAAAAAATCACATGAATATCAAGAGGTATTGTGGTCACAGTCTCGTTTTGAAAATACTGCCTCTATCTGATTCTATGTAAAATCGAATAATTTACAAACGGCATTTTCAGCCTAAATAACACATTAAATTGCCAAAAAGTGTGTAAAAACTTAAAGTTAAATAGTTATATTTTATTATGATAAAATACTTTTACCTTATACACTTTCTTTTCGTATTAAATCTGTATTTGAAAAAGTAGACCTGTCAACTCTGCGTTTCTTTGTTTGAACTCAGTCGTTACCTTAGAACGACGCGTGGGTATGTGTGATAAAATTGCTTTGGCACTGCCATTTCTTAACGGATTTTCATAAATCGCATATCAAATTAAAGAGGGAAAATAGATCTATTCATCAGTGTATGTTAATACGATGAACCGATGAATTATTAGTCAATGATTAGGTATTCAAAAAAATCATTTTACTCGGCTTCAAATGGCAAGAACTATGCGACAGAAAAGCCTAGAAAAGCTTATATGTCTTCTTCAACATCCTATCTATTCAAATAATAAAACATCTTGTGTTTTTAGTTTAGCGCATTCAAGCGCAAAGGCTTTAACAATGGGAAGTGTTTTTCAATTCCCCGCGATTTATCGGTAATTTCTGTCTAAACTTCATCCATCCAAAATTTATTCATAAATGATGACGACAGTGACTCAAAGAACGTTCTTGCAAAGTTTGGTTGAAATTGGCCGAATGGTTGATTTGTAAAGAATGATATCATGATTTCTCAAATTTCGATAAGCCTCGTCCTGCCACGCCCATATTTTTCGACAAATCAAGAAATCGCGAACAATTTTTGAATATGGTCATCCAATGAACATTCCTGTAAAGTTTTGTCAAAATCGGCCCAATGGTTGAGGAGTAGGAGGTGTTTCAAGGAATTATAGGCGAACAGACGGACGGACGGACGGTGAGTGACCACAATAGCTCATCTTGAGCACTTCGTGCTCAGTCCAAAGGGATTTACAAAATTGGCGTTTCTCATGGGCTTCCTAAACATCCATTTTACCCTTTCCCAAACAGTAAAACTTTATGGTCATCCAACTCGAAAGCTGTGACAGGCGACAGAATGAGTGTAAAAGAAAATAAGATTCTTTCGCCTCAATCTTTCCACCTTCAATAAAATCCGTTCAGGACGTCAAAACCAGGTCTAACCAGGTCTTGTTCGGGAGAGGGTGAGGCAACCAAAAATTAAATTGAATTTACAGGTTGCAAAATGGACATGTTCAAATGTATGGTGCTCTTTTGGGTCAATGTTTTGAAAAGCTGTTTCCTTACGAACCAGAGATATAATGTTAATAATCGATCACTTGAAAATTTTAATTAATTTTTTTGTTTTAAATTCCTATTTTGTATGTCGTAAAATCTTGTTTTTATCGGAGGCAATGACACAGAAATGATATGCCCACAACGAAGCGCAGAAAATATTTACGCAAAGGGAGAAAATGTTTGTTATCGGCATGTTCTTCTTTTGTCTCAATGTTTTGCAAAACCTTTTCATATATGATCGTGAAAATCATGTCTTGTTCGGGGAAGGGTTGAAATATAACAATTATTGTTGTTGGGTAGAAATTGCAGAAGTAAATTGTTTCGTAGAATAATTTCATCCTTTGTAAAACTTCAAAGGGGCATAACTATTTTTTTCCGATTTTGAAAACGTAAGCAGTTTTGAGTTCCTCTCGTTCAGACCTTTAAAATGATATATAATATGTTGAAGTTCTTTGAAAAATAAACAATAGCGTAATTCGGCAGAATTATCTCCCCTTTGTAAAAATCTGAATAAGCATTATTCCATAACGCAAATTCCGATTTTCACAATTCAACCAGTTTTATGTTTCTCTCAATATTCTCTGTAAGCTGGTATATATTTTGTGGGGGCTGGAATACTTTTGGGAAAAAGTGTGACCACCCTACAAGAGGGAAATAAAGACATAAGAATGAGAATGCAACGGCTCTGGTCAGCCGTGACTGTTTCGATTTGTCTTAGCCAGGATCACTCAGCATAAATCTAGATCAATATGTGCATACGCAAAGCCAGATCAAGGTTCTTGCTGTACTCTAATAGCTTCTACCATACATATAGCAATTCTTGGAAAGCAGAATGGAACATGAATTGACTGCATCTAGGCAAATGCTGATTGGGCTAAATGTTAACACCACGGTTCCGAAACTATAATGACTATGATATAATCATAGTTTAACAAAATGTATAGTGTTTAATATCACGTGTATCCATTTTATGCATGAAAAAGATCATAATTTTATGTAATGAGGTAAATGGTAAATATTCAGTGAATATTTCTGACATAGACAGCATTAGGACATTTAAAGCCATTTATCTCCTTTTAATTTACAAACCTTTAATGACAATATGATAGAATAATTCTAAAGGGACAAAACATTCCAATTTTATTATATTAAAAAATGTCTTGGTGCAAAAAATGTTTATTCTAATGCGTAGAAATGTTATCAGTTTGTTGAAGTTGTTTATTATAAGCGAGAAATACGCCTTTAAAGTTGAGACAGAAATCATAACTTCCAAACAAATCTGAACTGTTGTCCGCAGCAATCTGTTTAATTTTAGCACAAAAAAATATTTCTCAAAGTGTGCTCTTTCAGATAAAATTAAAAGTAAAATTTATGAAAAAATAAATGTCACTTTAATTATCAATGCCCACACAATTTACCGGGTATCCAATTTTCATTGAGACCAATCTGCTTAGCTCATTACTAGACGACAATATTTGAGACTGGTCCACTTTCAGACGATAAATTCAAGTGAATATTTATAAAAAAAAAAGTATTTTGGGGTTAAAAGCATTACAGGAAAAGAAATAATGTTTGTCACAAGCAATTTCTTCATTGTCCACAATATTTCCCCAAGCCTTGTCTTTTGAAGGAGTCATAAGTCGTCTCCGTGCAGTCATGAGTTAAAGTGTGTATACCAATTACGATTCTCGAAACCTTTTCTTGTTTGTTTGAAATGACACTTTATAAGTACACTTTCTTACAGAATTAAATGCATGAATAAATTATTAACTAAAATCTTACCTTCGATTTTGGTATGAACCATGTCCAGTATGGAGTCAGCAAACTCTTGTAGATCTGCTAGTTGTTCTTCCGTAGCATTCAGCCTCTCACACAGATCGTTAGTCTTCATTTTAACATCTAGTATCGTCTCAAGAAGAAAGGCGCTGCATTCGTCATCGTCTTTGCTCTTGCTGTCTTTGTCTTTACTGCCGCTGCTTCCTTTGCCCTTTTTGCAAGCCACAAAGGCCACACAGAACAAGAGTAGAACCGTTTTGTAGAAATACATCTTTACGGTTTGTATCACTAGAGTGGTTTGAATTCAACTCATTTAGAATTCGGTATATAAAACATATTGTCTAAGACCCTTTCCTTAAGGACATTTTTTCAGTTTATTCGACTAAAATAAAAAGAAATCTTGCCGACGTAATTAATATTTACAACAAATGAGACTGTTTATGTCTTTCGGTGTACTATAGGAAATTAGCTGAACACTCTAGTTGTCTGTATGTATCATTTTGCTTATCTGCTACGATGTTGTTTTCGTTTCATTCTCATTTTGGCTTCTGACACTTGTGATTGCTGTACGGAAATGGTACCTACGTAGGCGCAATGAACACGTGGTCTAAATTACGTCAAAAAGCAGAAGAAAAAAGCTGTTGCAATTTTAACCTTATCCCAAATGAAAAAGTAGATTTGTCTCAATTGAAAAATTCTCCGTCGATGAGATGGATTTTGATTATGATAGAAGTTGTGCAAATTACTACGCAGAAATTAAGAAGAATGTGGTGGTGATAAAAATTTCCGCCTTTTTCTCAATAGGGTCTATTTTATTTTTAGTATGTTAAAGGGATGTTAAAATCAGGTTTCATTGCAAAAAAGGTGTTAAAACATTTTACAAAACGTTATCCGGTTTGACATTGGATTTATAGAGAAATCTCAAAAACAGCAATCAAAGAGAGAAAAAAATCTTATTAGTATTGGAGATATGGGGCCTTGAATTGGTGAACAATTATCAAGTAGTGTACACGACAAAGATAGAAAGATGGATAGATTTTATTTTGTAAAAGATGATGACAATACATGGTACATGTTATAAAACATAACGGTAAAAGAATCACAGTATGTTATATAACCATCCAAATCTGGGTTAACACAAAAAAGAAGATCCATGATATCTAATTCCCATTGTGGACCCATGTCTGGATGTGGCTGACGACACAGAGACGCATAATATCAAACAATACTTAATTGAGTTATTAAGTTAAATCAAGTTACCACAATTATTTATAAAGTAATAAATTAAGTTATCTCAAATAAAATGAACAGGACTCTAAAGACAAATGCAAAATATCACAGATAAAGACATTGTACCAATCATTGTTATATAGACTCCGGTAGATATTTGCGGACACTGATTGTGAACGACGAGATGTACGATTCATTTTTGATTGTCGTTGGTAAGCGGTTCCAAAGGCTGCAAACCATATTTAAGAAAATGACTTTCTGCCATAGATCCCTACCCTTGGAACAGCAAAACAGCCATTCCTGCTGAATCTAGTAAATTCAGAACATTAGCATGTACCAATGCAATTTCTTCAACTCTTTTACTAACTGGAAGCTAGTCCAATGTCTTAAAGCGTGTATATAAGATAAGAGAACGGTGGTGCAAATCTAAAACGAATCTTATTCTGTTTTGAAGTATCTGAAGTTTATAAGTCCATTTTTTGCTTAAATTAAAATACCAAAATATACATGTGTAGTCAAAATAACACAGAATTAATGAAGAGACTAACAATATTCTAGTATGAAATGAGAGACATTTATTCTTACGATAGAGAAACTTGAATCTGGCTGTCGCCTTCTGTAATAAAGAACTAACCATATTTTCACCAGATAAACTTTAGTAAAGAATTGCATTACCACACAATGACTCTTTTTGACTCTTTTTGACTCCCCACAAAATAATTGCAAAGGAAAACATGGTGGAAAATGAAGAAATCGCTTGTGACAAACAATTTCTTCATTTCCCACAATGTTTTCTACCCCCAAAGACCTAAAAATTCAAAATTCCTTTCACTTGAAATTGCCATCTGCAGAATTTTTCAGTTCGGACATCACTAAAAATATTTCGTTTGGTAATGGGTTAAGACTTCCAAGAACCTTTATGCAGTTACATAGATTCTGGTCAGATAGCACAGCCATAGTAATTAACATGTACACAAACAACTCCTATCCGCACTACCCAGAGTACGTTTTACAACTAAAGTATCAACGGGGTATTTAGATTAACCCTTTCCCAAACAACAAAATTATGGGCTGATCCATATTCAAAGATCATGCAGACGACAATTTCAAGTGGATGAATTTTTGTTTTTTTGTTTTTTGGGGGGTAGAGAACAATGTTGGAAATCCAGAAATTGCTTACAAGCAATTTCTTCATTTACAACGATGTTTTTCCATGCCTTTTTTTAAGAGGCGTCAAAAGGCGTCATTGTGTGGGAATGGGTTTAGAGGATAGAACTTTTATTTTTAGTAAAATACGTATAGTTGTCTTCCTCCCACACCCTACAAAATACTACATTTTGTCCCATAATGTCACACAATAGCAGTCGGCAAAGCCAGTACCAACCTCGAGCATCGGCTCCAGACAGAAATATTTGGCATCATTTTGTGCTCAAACTTTAGCCATATATATTCTGTATACGGTAATCTCTTCATTTTCAACGATGTTTTCGAAATCCTTGATCTCATGAGGCCGGAAAAGGTGTCATTTTGGTTTTAAAAGATGAAGGGCAATTTTCAAGGCCCAACTAAGTGGGACGACGGCCAAGGTGCATGATAGACTTAGGCTATTGACGATCTGCCCAAATTTTGCCATTTGATAAAGGGTTGAATACAGATAACGTTAGACAAAATATTCTTCGTGGAAAGGCTTCGATCATGGCTGTATTTTTCCTTTTACATAAGGACAGAATTTGAAGGTAGTCTAATTTTAAATCCACTTCAGAAAACAAAATAGATATTGATAAAAGGATTTTTTACATTAAAGCACAGGAAGTTTTCCTTTACGCATTTGTCTAAATGTTTACTTATCCTGATCTATAGGGGACTTAAAACTGGATCTTGTTTTTTTTTTTTTGAAAAAACGACGATCTTTCGCGGATCAAAGTCCCTGGTTTGAAAGTGCTGGGTGACGGGATAAGTTATTGTACTTTGTCTAGTTGCAATAATTTTATCCAAACCTTTCTTTTGAATCTTGCCTAAAACAATAATCAAATTTGTGGCTATGATATCACGGTGGAGAATCCCGTGATACATCAATTTAAGAGAATCGAAAATAGATTTGCAAATCTATGATCGATTTGAATCCTGTTTAGAGCAGAGAATGCAGAAAAGTGTCAGGAATTTGCTTGAAGTTGTAGATCTCTTCTGAACCATCTGATTAAAAAGATATTGACCACCAACCAAAATATTGGTTGGTGGTCAATTACTTTTCAACAGCTGATTTTTTAAAGATAATCTGCCACGTCCATCTAATTTCTGACGTTCTCCCACCTTCTCTGTTTAAAATCGTTTTCAAATCGGTCATGCTTCAAAATTATTCTTGATGATTTTCTGTAATTATTGTGCAACGTGATCCCCGTCGCTATTATCGCTGCATGGTCTTGTCATTTATAGCCAAAGTGTAATATAACGTTGAAACAAGAGAATAAAATGATAAATCTTTATTATAATTTGTAACAATATAACACACGGTTTCAAATCTTTGAATCTAACTTCTAAATGATCTGGTCAAAAACACAATTATGCAAACTGCAGTTGACGTTACGCTCAATGTTGGGGTACAATTGCGTAACCGACGTTTTTTGTAACGTCGCTACAGTAGGTACAAAGAAAGAGAGGAAAGCAACTTTTCTCGATATTTCACTCCGGTTTTGATTCTGTTTCGGTGCGTCACATGCTATATAACTTAATTTGAAAACACTTACAGAATGCATTGCTAGTATAAAGGTTTGCTTCATTCTAATTTTGTTTATTTTCGTCAGGATTCCACATTTTCCACTCTGTTCTTTCCTTAAAAGGCCAAATACTAGACGAGCTTATGTTGAAACGAACACGAAACGAAGTTAATAAACAGAAATGTATAGTGCATATTATAGCATGAAAATTGTTGAAAGAAAATGAGTTATTTTTCATTGTCTTCGTTATCTTCGATGTTTTCCATAAATAACATCTACTGCGGATTTTAAAATCAAATATTGTTTGCGAAATGGTCAAAAAGGTGTTGTTCGGGGATTCTGTTTGTTTGTAATAAATGTTATGTTATTTGTTATATACCGATTTCAAATTCCATCTGGTCATAGAAAAGATACCCTAAGTGACCATTCAATAAAGAGTGATATGTTTTTTACTGTTTTGGAACAACATGCGAAGGCTGAGCAAATAGTTTGTTGAACTTGTTTGTAAAATTTGAAGAAAAACAATTTATTTTTCGACATGTTTCATTGATATGTTTCAGATTTATTTATTTCAAGTAAATGGTGTTAGTTTCAATGTGATTGGTTGAAAAATTATGTTGCAATGAATCATTCAAAATAGAAGGAATCGGGCACCCAGAGCACGCTCTGGCGTTAACGTCATTTCCAGCTTCGTCCTTCAAGACACTAAATGAGAGCGCACGTTAAGCACATCGTTAATGTTCTTTTGGTTTGGGAAATTATTTTGTTTATCTTTTTGGGAAACATTAGGACTGTTACAAATATTTACTTTTTAAGCGTCAATCTATAGATATTGATGTCTTTGTACCAGATCTAGTCATGTAGCAACATATTTTCTATACGACGTCGTTGACAAACGCCGCAGATTATTCATGCTTTTTTGTGCGTTCATCCATTTGATTGTCTTTTAGGGGTTTTTTTATTCTGTACAAATAATACATGCAATTTTTATGATTTTTTATGTTTTCAGTCTTGCAATATTTCTTAAATAAACGATATTTGGGTTGGTGTATGAACCGAAAATATCAAAACTAATTGCACCGAACAATTTCCCCCACTCCGCAAAGTGTCGTTTTTTTACTCTTTTTCCATGTCCGTACGTCGTACCATATCCTTAGCTTTATCATTGTTTTACAACATTGAGCCTTGAAAATTTTCCAAGTATCTGATAAGATGACCTTCATTTGGGAAATAAAATATCAGAAGTTTTGCTCGAGCATGTTTTGAAAAATAATCGTTTTGCGAAGATTTATAAAATATTAAATTACGGCGTGCTACCGGGTTGCGTCCCTTAACACTTTAAGTAGAGAAAAAATATCGTTTTTATGAATTGAGACTTATGATATTTTACCAGAGATTTATTTATATGATAAAATTGCATACGTGAAAAAATAAATGCAATCGAATGTAAGGTAATAAAGTTTTGATGAAATTCTGCGAATTTTTTGTTCAGTCCTCGTACGTGACGTTGACGTAACGTTTTTGGACAGTGTGACATTTTCGCTAGATTTACAAAAGAACGTTTTTCTTCTCGACAAACAATCAAATTTTGCAAAAATGCACATTTACTTAATGACATATGTTTGTACTTTTATGTTGTTATTTCTATTTATGATAAAATGAGCTAATGCGATTTTAAGCATCTCTTCATTTTTACACATTACACTATTTAGCATGTTTTTCGGTGCGTGTGACATTGTCGCTAGAATTAAAAAGTTGCATTTTTTACAGATTTTAAAGCGCGAAACTCTACCCAAAATTATGTCTTTCAAAACTACAAACAATGTACTTCAAACTCAGCAATAGAAGTTTATAAAATAAAAGACGTGCTTTTCTGTTTTGCCGTAGTATTTTAATAATTCCAAATCAAAAATCAGAATCTTACCTTTTTGTCTATTCTAATTAATCGCACACAATTTCAGTCATTTGTGCCTTTTTTCTGTAAAACTTGTTTTGAATTATAGAAGAGATGACTTAACGTCATTTCGTAAACGATTTGGCGAGAAAAACGTTATTTTTGTCATTTTTGGACACATTTTCACTTACGATTGTGTTAATTTGGTTACATCTTACCCTGTCGTAAAATGACGTTCATGAACATTTCGCATTTGATTAAAGCTATTTTGAATTTTTGAAAATATTTTTCGTTGGTAGCATTCACAAGGAAAAGCATTGACGAATCCGAAGATATAAATTTCACGAAATTTTATTAATCCTATACATTCTGGTGGTAGTTTGAACAAGAACGGTACGGCGTTTTTTCGTTTGTATGCCAACATTGAGCGCGACGTCAGTTACATTTTTGTTCTGTTTTTAGAATTATCTACAACGTATCTATTGAGACATATGGCTGATTGGATCATTACATCACACCTACATGTTTCTCAAACCCTCAATTCTACTGACCTAAGCTTTCGAGCTATCAAACACTGCGTGAACATTCGCTTTAATAGCATTGTCATTGAATGCCATGTTAACGTTGTGATTGCCTTAAATAAGTACTCTTGGAAGAAGGTTACTTCTAAAGATGTTTTAGCAAGAATAATTAATTTCACATCGCTTTTTTCGTGACCAAAACGGTTCAATCTTTGCAATGCAGAAGTTTTTTTTTTACTTGGACTACGATATATTTTCATCTATATTATCTAGTAAATGGCTGGCCATTAATGGTATGGTATTCCATCATTTTGCATTTACACAACCATTAAAGAAATTCAGCAAAAGTCATCAAAAATTTTGGAATAAATCACCCCTTCTGAAGAGAGAATGTTATATTGACCACGCCACCGAATTATACAACGGTGCCCCACAAACGCTTCAATAGGGAACTGTTTTATCTAGTAAAACATGACGTAATATCGGATAGGATTTTGTGGGTGTTGTTATCAAATCATGGATGATTAGGTAATTTACAGACAATCCAAACATGGATAAAATGAGGACTTTTGGACAAAGGGACCGATGCTTTAATTCTAGTGGCATGTCACAGATGGCCTCTCAAAACTATTGTCCATGGATTTCTCTGCTCTACAACAAAAAACGCGTAACTGCAGCTTAAAAGAAGCTGCAGTTACGTGGGGTTTTTTTTGTTGAGAAGCGACAATATGTTGAGTATAACATGTTTCAGATGGATACTTCAACTGTATGTGATAGGTTAATCATGCAACATAATCATCACAATTCATGCCCGTACGAGCAGGGATGGCTAAAGGGGTGGCTAAGCCCCCTCCCCAAAGTTGGCAAAAAATGCCATTTTTTCCTTATTTTACACTGAAAATTTAGGGAAAATCCAATTTAGCACCCCCCCCACACACACACACACACACATTCAGGCACAGGGGCTTCAGCCACCCAAATATGAAATTGCTTCTTACGGGCCTGAAATTGGCGAGAAGGGTCATGGGCAGTGATCTTAATCCGTGTTATGATATATTTTCCTTTCTTCTGTCTTCAAACTCGCTCGGTATGACTGTATTTTCGTAAATTCTCAATTTAAATATTTCATCCCATATCGTAAAATGACAAACCAAAGTACCCGACTTACTCTCTAATGTATCGTCACTTTCAAAAAAAAATCTCGCAACCGCAGATAAAAACAAGCTGCAGTTACGAGTTTTTTTGTTATTATTATTATTATTATTATTATTACTATTATTATTATTATTATTATTATTATTATTATTATTATTATTATTATTATTATTATTATTATTATTATTATTATTATTATTATTATTATTATTATTATTATTATTGAAAGGCACCGTTATGCTGATTGCAAAATCTTCTGTCAATATTGAGAAAATAATTGTGTAAAGTAGCGTTTTAGATAATCTTTCATGCCGTGATATATTTTCAAATCTCAAAATCAAGGTTCTTATTTTTTACGAGAAATTGGGAAACATCTTGGTATCACACTTAATCAGAAAGTAAGACGGGGACATTTTACTTCGGTGGGTCAGTCAATTAGCTTGTTTCCACTAAGACCCCCCACACACACACACAACAGCCACCGGAAGTAGTCCTTTGATAACAATTTTGGCCATTCACCGTTCGTCGCCATTGCACGCAGGATGCTTTGCTCCGAATTGAGTCAGAACCTCGATCTGGCTTAAAGAAGCCGGCTGATGTGTTGCTATCTTTAGTAACAAATTGGAACCATGCCTGTGTGTATATAATTTTAATTTCCTATAAACTCATTGTTTGCCACCGGAAGCTGCTCATAGGTACGGACTAAAACAATAATTGAAAGGGTCAAATTAGTCTGAGTGATGGGTGCAGAAAATACGACCAAAATTGCTAAGTAAATGATGAAACTATGGAAATATGGGGAATTAAATCACTATGGATAATAACGTGATGCAATAATCACCGAATACCTTCAATAACTTTGTTAATACGGGACTGATTTGAATTCTGTTTGAAGCAGAGAATGTAGACAGACGACACGCATTAGATGGACGTGGTTGATTTTTAAAAAATCAACAGATAAAAAAGTTATTGAAGATAAACCAAAATTTTAGTTTATCTTCAATAACTTTTTTATCAGTTGATTTTTTAAAAATCCACCACGTCCATGTTATTACTGACATTTTTTCCACATTCTCTGCTTCAAAGCGAATTCAAATTGGTCAAGTATTGACAAAGTTATTGAAGATTATCTATTTATTTATTTATTTATTTATTTATTTATTTATTTATTTGGGCTTGGGGAAGACTTTCTAGAGCGTAGACAAATATTTTGTCCACCGAACACACGAGGTATCTGTCAAGCTATTAATTTACAGTGTCCAAAAAACAAAATATACAAATATATATTCTAACGGCTGTTACATTCTTATCTGTTTTTCGTGTCTACAAGATGTTTCATCAACGTTGTATAGCTAATTACATTTTAATGATATACCAAACCCTCGATTCGATTAACCTCGATTTTTAAGCTCAGCTTCACTACAAGAAAATGTCAAAAGCACACCGACATCGTGAATGATAGCCGCCCCCTCCCCGGCCATCCACCCGCATACACCGATGAGTGATGTTGCTAAACTTTGACGTGCAAATATACCACGTTGGGTCCGATCGAATTAGGATTGATGCCAAATATACGAGTCTATTGTTCCTGTTCCTTACTACAATCAGGCCTGGTTTTGACATCAGATTTGTCTTCTTTTCTTGTACATGTACTTTTCGAAACTGCCAGACAGTTTCAAGAAGTACAAGAAAAGAAGACAAAACTGATGACCTTATAATTATTATGATACACTTATTCAATCTCCTTCGCAGTTATCTCCCCTGAATTTGGATTGGGGAGATCTCTGCCGGCACAGCTTGAGTTACCAAGATTTCAGGTAATTGATTTTTTTAATTTTTATCTAAAAAAGTGAATATTCTTTAAGTTATGTTTTAAGAATATGAGGTGTCAGATATGAATCCAAATAAAAAATATAATTGGATTTAAAAAATGATTTTAGAAAAATAAATAAATTTCCGCCATCTTTACACATTCACCATGGTCATGTGATTTATATGCCTGCAGTGATAATGTAAGGTATTGTCGCTGTGTGGAGTTTGACACTTATTTTCCATTTTCGGTATCATCGAGTTTGTTGTCATACCATTGATTTTAGACCTCGAAAATTGTTTTGTTTTTGGGATATTGTTTAATAAAGATCCTTAAAGAAATTAAAAAAGAAACTACATTGTCCTTACTTTCTCATTTGACACACGAAGGTAATACATGCAGCTATGTAACCATATTTTAAGTATTCTTGTATCATAATTTAACATGTCTTGATTTTTTAGAGATAAATAAAGATGACATTAATCCTTTCTATAATAAGACATGACTTTGACGTAAAATAAAATAGTGAAAGCCTTGGGAAATATTTAGGCAAAAGAATAAATGTTGGTGACCAGTTGGACGTCTGCATCAACCTTCACATTTGAGCAGTCTAATTGATTGAATAGAGTTTCACGTCCCACTCAACAGCTAATAGGGTCATATGGAGACGGGACCTCGCTTTAAAGTCTCATCCGAATGACTGGAGAAGTGGGGATCGAATCAGCGACACATGTTTCAAGTCCAGCGCGTTACGACTGCACCACCTCCGCACCTTAGAGCAGTCTAAACTGTATGTCTCTTTAAAGGATTTTTTTCTTCATAAATAAACAGAAAATGAAATAGTCTGTCCTGATTATCTGATTTAACAAATAAGGGAAGTTGTAATTGCGTTTCTAATTAAAAGTAACAACGATAACTTCCCTTGATTTTTGAGACGCACAAAATACGAGCATGGTAATTTTTCAAACAAAACAAGAGTTCGTTTTTGACGGGAATAAGTAGCATTATCCTTTAAAACAAATTCAATCTAAATTTTCTATCGCGACTGTCTGGTTGTACAAACTGTATTTTAAACTGTAGACAAAAATCGTCATGATATTATTCCTAAAGCATTATCAGCTTTAGGTTAAACCCCTCTCCAGAAACCCACTGATTATGACACCGCAACTGTATATGGGATTAAAAAACCTTGCATGAAAAGAAGGAAATAATGCTTATTAACGTGATAATTTTCATCTTGAATTAGGATTAATGTTGTTGTACATGTATACAATCCCTCTTTCATTGACTGATTAGCCCTTTCCCAAACGGCAAAGTTTTAAGGTGATCTACTTCAAAAACTGCCACAAATGACAAAATGGGTGTTATTAAAGATAGTATTTGAATAAAATATTGCACAGAAAATATTGAGACAAAAGGAGAAACTGCTGGTTATCAGCAGTTTCTTCTTTTGTTTCAATGTTTTCCAAAGCATTTTCTATTAGGGACATCAAAACAAGGTCTTGTTTGGGAAAGGGTTACAATACAGTCGTTTGTAAGGGTACAGATACATAAATACAGGGCTTGTTTCCAGGCAACGTATGTCCCAAAGGGGTCGTTACGCGTGATACTGTGGGACGTATTTGAATTTAGAAATTCAATTCCAACCAAGACAATGCCTTGTAAACAAACGCTTATTCTGCGATTGTCCGATGCATGACATTGAAACTGAAATGGTCCACATCTAAGGAGGATCCACTGTTTCACACATCCCAGGCCCGTACGAACAGGGGGACTCTGGAGCCCCCCCCCCCCCTCATAGTTGGCAAAAATGCCGAATTTTCATCATTTCACATTTAAAACTTATGGCAAATCTAATTTACCCCCCCCCCCCCATATTAGACACTGGCCAAGACAGGGCCAATATGGAATTGCTTTCTACGGGCATGCGTTCTAAAGTATACTAACGGGAAAAGTTAACTGTGTGCATTTCCTTTTTAATTATCACCTTGACTGCATACGGTACATGAATAAAATTTTACAAATGCACATTTATCTTTTACTTTCAATAATTGTCAATGTATTACTATGCTTGTTATTACCGTAACAATTCCTGAAAGTGGATAAGGATAAGATTCGCGTTAACAAGACATTTTCGAGTGTGAACACCGTTGGTATTAATACATGCTATGCAATTGTCCTTAGAAGACAATAGATGCTGTCTAACCTACAGAAGGTAATGTTGTCAATAACATCGTAGCAAGACTATGGGTATCGCAAGACGTCTGAAACGGATGGTCTAATCCGTTAATCAGCCTCTACTGCTGATAGAACTCAACCCAGGAAGCAATCTAGCCTATCTGTAACGTTTGCCTTTTTCTGTCGATTTCACAGGTAGTCGTTCCGATAATGGTTGTTTTGTCGGAATGACGTCACGTGTAGACTTTGGATGTGTTGGAATCGTCTCAAAATTGTAGCATGGCAAGTAAATCGAAAACAGTCTAATTAATGGGGTAAATGCACCGACGAGTCATCAAATGTAAAGGCAAAATCTGTATAATTTAAGTACAAAATCCTTCCGATTGTTGACACTTGTACATATCTGTAAATATATTATGGGTTCTGATTATGTAACGTCAAGTGAGTTATTTGACATAAACACGACACGAACTTTGATGTATATAGATGCACTTGCGAATGTCGATACAGGTCGGACATTGCAGTCTGCACAGTCCGGACAGGCTCGAAATTCTCTTGCCATAAACTATTTACTCTATCGTCGTTGTAACTGCAAAACCTTGTATCTCGTTTTTGGAAAATTTTGGAGGGGAGGGAATTAAGTGCAACAACTTTTCCCGGGCTGGAATGTTTTACTTGAAATTTGGAAATCGTCGCTTTTCTGCGAAAACCTCGTATCTGTAGCTTGTTTTAAGCTGCAGATGCGAGGTTTTTGCAGAAAAGCGGCGAAATATTGTTCATAAATAATGTATCATTGATAATGATCGGTAAAAATATCTCAAAACCTGCAAGAATTGTCTAGATTGGGCACACACGTTTGTGCTTTGGGAATCGCTAGAACCGACGTGCGGGGTTTTGCATTTACACCGACGCTTTACTAATGTACACATACAGATCGTCATTCTGTAAGCAATTTACAAAGATTCATAAGTATCGATTATATTTTGTCTGTGAACCATTAGGTATCCCTTTCCAAATTCAAATTCCAAACACCGTCATTATATGAAATAATTATAAACAATGTTGGAAAAAATGAGTTATATACACCATTATTAGAAAAGGCTTAAATTGAGTTAACATTGAGGCAAAAGAAGAAAAATAGAAATCATGTCATACTATTCTCCTTCTGTCGCAATGTTTTCAATATTATCAATGTTTTCAAAAAAAAAATAAAAAAAAATCTGTCCTCAGATATAGATCTACAGAAAATTCATTTTCATTAATAGTCATTTTGTACACTGCTGCAGCCTACAAATTGCAACAGTCTTAGCCCCATGCCCCGTGTTAATGGGTCAAAGTTGGTCTTATACACACGCTGAACTCTATTTGTCCTGAATTTATTGTTCCTTTTCTTTCATTACTGTATTTGTCGCAATACATTTATACATGTTGTAACAATATGCAAAGTAACATTTCCTGAAATATTTATACAATTATCGTATAACTAACGAAAACGTGTACATAAAAGTTGACTACTATTGTTAGTCGACATGTTCTATGTTCTATTTCGTCATCTATGTTAAGAAATATTATCTCAACTAAACATGAACGCAACTGTATTATTTGCCAGTAGAAATGATTACTCTGACTGAAAATAATGTTTATCTAGTCAAAATCCTCTATAATTATAAAGTTTTTAAAACATTAGCATGTTTAGACGGGATTCGAATGCTCGTCTATTCTTTATTACCTTTTGGCACTCTATATTTACATTTATTACATATTTTTGTCAACACTTTGGTACTGTTTTTGGAATCTTTACTGTATGTCGGGCCTATGATTCACGGATTCTCCATCACGTTTATGTTATCATATCGAAGACTGCGCGTCTGATGGTATGTAAAGTATTTGATCCACCATAGGTGTTGAAATTGCAGTCTGGCGCGCGGCTATCTGTAATTTTTATGTAAGTACACATGGCTGCCGCATACGTTATCGTCACATCATCAACTTAATACACATGTTTTGTTATATTCTAATTAGGTATAGGGAACTTCTCTATCACGCATCGCTATTTATATCTAAGACTTCTAGAGAAATTTTGTCTACATCACTTCATATGTGTATGTCTCTTTTACTTATTTTAGCGGGTGATGTAGAACAAAATCCGGGCCCCTCTCACAATGAAAACACTGCTATTGGAGCCCTTTCTATAGCACATCTTAACATTCGTAGTATCAGGCATAAACTACATTATATATCCGATTACATCTCAGATTTTGATATCATGTGTTTTACTGAAACTCACTTAAATTATACATTTCCCGACTCAGACTTGATAGTAGATACGCACGACAGTACAATATACAGACAAGATCGTACATCACATTCTGGAGGACTCCTTGTATATGTGACAGACTCTCTTTTTTCAAAAAGACGATCTGATTTAGAATTTAATGGTATTCATTGCATATGGGTTGAGGTTATAAATAGAACGACATCATTTCTTCTCTGTTGTATATATAGATCCCCAAACACGCCAGTAGCCTTCTGGGAAAGTTTCAATGCATCACTGGAAAAGGCCTTAGAGTCAAATCCCAATATTGTGATCGTAGGGGATCTTAATCAAAATCTTTTAGATAGAAATGAGACTCATCTTTCAAATATTATGGTCATAAATAATCTCACCAATGTAATTACTAAACCAACTCGAGTAACACGCTTTTCAGAAACATTAATTGATCCAATTCTAATCACAAACACACTAGAAGCTAAAACTGCCGACACTTTAGATATTGATTCGACCATAAGTGATCATAAAGCTACTTTCATTTTCCTAAAATTTGATTTTAAACCAATGGTATGCACGAAAAGACGAGTTTGGAATTATAATCGAGCTGACTTTAATGAGCTCAATAGACTTATAAGTAACGAAAACTGGGACTTCATTGACAACTTAAATATTAATGACGCATGTGACCGCTTTACTACAAGATTTGTAGAAATGATGTCGGCGTGTATTCCTTCGAAGCAGGTTACGATCAGGCCCAATGACAGACCGTGGTACGATTCTGAAATTAGAAGACTTACTAGACAACGTGACAGACAGAAGAAATGTGTGACAAAACATGGACGACCCAACGACATAAAAAAATATAAACAACTGAGAAACAAAGTAAATAACCTTAAAAAAGTTGCTAAGCAACGTTATTTTGACCACCTTGATAACTCATTATCTATCTACCGGTTCGAAAATCAAAAGATGTACTGGAAACATATCAGACGTTTAATCAACACTAATTCTAAAGTAGAGTCAATACCAATTTTAAAAACTGTAGATAATAACGAGGACACACTACATTGTACAGATTTAGAGAAAGCCGAATGTTTAAACAAATATTTTTCTTCAATTTCTAGTGTTGACGATACTAACAATGATTTGCCTAATTTTGTCCCCAAAACGGAAAATAGACTCGAAAATATCACAATTCCAATAGATGATATAGAAAGCATAATCAGCACCCTCTCTATTAACAAAGCTGTTGGGCCTGATCTCATCAGTCACAAAGTCATCAAAAATGTTAAACATACAATAGCTAATCCACTTTTCAAGTTATTTAATAAATCCCTCCGTGATGAAACCTTCCCAGACAAATGGAAAGACGCACTTGTAAATCCAGTATTTAAAAAGGGAGATAAATCCCAAGTTAATAATTATCGTCCCATTTCTCTTCTTAGTTGTATTGGTAAACTTATGGAAAGATGTATCCATAAACAAGTTTATAATTACCTGCACTTCAATGATCTGTTGTATAAAAACCAGTCAGGCTTCCTTCGTGGACACTCGACTGTCTACCAGCTCCTTGAAATCTATCATCAAATTGTCTCATCTCTAGATTCTAAACAAAACCTCTGTATGATTTTCTGTGATATTTCAAAAGCATTTGATAGAGTTTGGCACAGAGGACTTGTTTTCAAACTTCGTGAATATGGAATAAGTGGACCCCTACTAAATTGGTTTTCCAATTATCTCGCAAATCGCAAACAGTCAGTTGTAGTTAACTCTATTAGTTCAAGGCCAAGGTCAATAAATGCTGGTGTCCCGCAAGGCTCTGTGCTGGGTCCTCTATTGTTTCTAGTCTATGTTAATGATATATCAGAACATCTGTTAAGCATTTCACGACTATTTGCGGATGATACATGCCTTGCTTGCTCAGCATCACAAATTAATGATATTGAGGGTATTCTGAACCATGATCTTGTTATGATCTCTAACTGGGCCAAACAGTGGTTAGTAAGTTTTAATCCGTCAAAGACAGTTGCCATGTTATTCTCCACTATAGATGTTGACCACCCAACCCTACTTTTTGATGGTGTTCAGATCCAATTTGTAAACGAACACAAACATTTAGGATTAACGTTGAGTTCTAATGGTAAGTGGCAAGTACATATTGACAACCTAACGAAATCAGCATCTAAAATACTGGGAATCATGAGAAGTTTAAAGTTCAAGTTGAAACGAGACTCGCTAACCCAAATATATATTTCCTTTCTTCGTCCAATCTTAGAGTACGCTTCGGTGGTATGGGACAACTGCACCACTCGTGATAGAGATAAATTAGAAAAAATACAGATCGAAGCTGCCAGGATAGTAACCGGTCTTACACGATCAGCATCACTAGCTAGTATCTATAGAGAAGTTGGTTGGCTAAGTCTTGAAAACAGACGGAAATACCAAAAATTGATTCTAGTCTTTAAAATAATGAATGGTCTCACCCCGAACTATCTTACCGATATTTTCCCTAGACAAGTCAATAATAGGACTAACTACACATTACGAAATGCCTCAGACTTGGACATAATCGTATGCAGAACCGAACTGTTTGCAAAATCTTTCTTTCCGTCAGCTGTTTCAATTTGGAATGAACTTCCACCAAATATAAAATCTATTAACTCTCTATCATTATTTAAATCAACAATCTTAAGGACGTTTGAAGCTCCAATAGTTCCTCGTCATTATTTTAGTGGAGATCGGACATACTCTGTATATCAAGCAAGGATACGTAATAACTGTAGCAATTTGAATTCTGATCTTTACAAGAATAAAATTATACCAGACGCTCGTTGTAATTGTGGACACGAAAATGAGGATGCCAATCACTACTTTTTTCAATGTGCACAGTACAATGCTTCAAGGTTAAAACTTTTCCATTCTTTACATCCCTTCCATCCACTGAGTGCAAAATTATTGTTGCTAGGTTCACCAGACCTTAGTCTTGAGGAAAATAATTTAATTTTCCTTCATACCCAAACATTTATAAAAGAGTCTAACAGGTTTACTTAACGTCATGCTGTAGCTCCTATATTACAAATTCGACACTCGCGTGATGCTTTGTTCCGGAATCATTTGCCCGACTAACAGTTGGTGATACTACCCCAATTTCCATCCAAAAAATTCATTTATTTTTGAATTCTTCCTATGAAATTATCACTTTAACGTTTTCTTGCCTATTTCATGACTGGAAGTACATTGTCTTCTTTGGAAATAAGCCTTTTAACGAAATTCTTTGTCGGTGTTGTTGTAGGACCCCGTAACTCCAGCTTTATTTATGCTGGAGTTGCGAGGTTTTGCATCTACACTGACGCGTACATGTAAGTCTTTAAATAACGAAGACATCTATTAGTGTATAATTTTCAAAAGGGAATGGCCGAATCTAAGTTGCGAGAACTTGTGGCCAAACCCTTTTGCCATAATATTTAATTGTGTATATTGTTAAGTGATATGTAAATATATTGGCAATAAAATATGTTTAAACTAAAACTAATGGGGTAATTCGACTGTTTTCGATTTACTTGCCATGCTTCAATATCTTGTATTTATTTCGGTACATTTAAAAATAATCCTAAAATTGGCGACCATTTGCATTAGACAAGTTGCTACTTTCTTATGACGGGGAGTATATTTGTGCTACTATAATTAAATCCATTTGTTTCAATATTTTAGATTTCTTAAAGATAAAATGTTAAAAAAAGACGTCTCACTACATTTCTCCTGAAACAAAAGTTTACGCTCATGATCTGTTTTCATGACTTTATAACATCGCCGCCAAACAATACGACGTCGTTCCCACGTTTTGTGTAATTGACGTTGAAGTGCGTATAGCAAACATTGAATCAAAAGAAGAATAGATCTATACTGAAAATAATTTGGCTCCTTTTTTCTTAATATTTTTCTTTCATATTTTCTTATTTAGTACACACATTTTAACTTCTCAACATATAAAACCAATGTATTTTGACATCTAGAGCAGTCAGCTAGACAAATTGGCGGACGGGTAGAAAAACGGACGGACGGGCAAACGAAGCACTATCTATATGGTGGTCATTACTGAAAGCCTTCTAATTGGGGGCTGCAATACCAGATAGGCCTATTGTTTTGGAAATGATTATTGTATACCATTAATTCGTCTTTGAAAAGAATAAATTTTATCTACTACGGTATATATAGACCTAGTGACGTTTTTCGGACAAACTCTAGTGCTTCGTCGGTGTAAATCTAAAACGTCACAAACTCAACTTTATTGAAGCTGTAGTTACGGGATTTTATAACAACACCTACGATTTATCCATATTTAACCGAAAACCCATTCTATTGTTAGGACAAAAGTCATTGCAATTCGAACAGCCATTGAAAATGTTCACGGTATCATAAATAAACCGTACAAGTCCCCTTCAAAAAACGTTAACTACGATTTTCACATCGGAAAAAAACTTCTACTCCAAGAATTGTAATACCAACTTCAGAATCAGTCAGAGAAATAAAATAACAAAACTGACAATAGCCTCTAAGTGTCTCTCCGATTCGTCCATATTGTTTTGGGCGGATAAACACGTGAAAATCGTTGTGTACATGCTCAAACTACTACAACTGGTTTTTAAACGCGCATTTAAACATGAAGTATCTGTACCTTGTGTTCATGAAAAATGTTCCTCGCTTTGTCCGAGTTCACCACCAGTGAAAGTACATACTCATGAGTACATGCTCAACTTCAATGGAATACTCTCCAACGTTGACAGGTATTCGATTGAAGTTCATGTGGATTTCGTGTAATTTAAGTACGGTGCTCATACTTGAGTCTGAGAACGTATTTAAGTGTCCTGCAAGATTCAAGCTACCGCATGCAAAATTACAGTTGTGCTGAGTTCGGTACTGTGTTGTTTACTTGGGTAAATTTTGCAAACATTAATCCTTATAACGTGATTGGTCTGTAGTAGTAACCGATTACCGAGAATTCGCGAGTATTAACCATTAATAATCAATTAGTTCTAAATGATTATTTTACCCTTAGGTTATTATTATCTCAATGAATTTTTAATTTTGTCCATGGATTCGAATGGTCTAAATACGAAATGACTATATAAGTACTGTAACCTTGGGGCGAAACATAAAAGAGAAAATGGCGATCATCAGCATTCCTTCTTTTGTCTCAAAGTTTTGCCTACCCTTTTCTAAAACAGGGGTTTGTTTGTCAAATGTTTAAATTCCTTTTATTGACCCGCCCAAAACAATCTCAAATGATACCTTTTAAAATGCCTAGGCATATAACGTCAGGGATAGTCAAAACCTCGTAACTACAGCTTGAAAAGCTGGAGTTACGAGGTTTTGGTCCGCAAAAACGGTAATTTCAATTGATGCGCTGTCCCCTGTGAAATGCTTTATTACTAGGTACATGTATGTAAATTATTGACGATGCGACTAATTGCTAAATTGAAATCGGTGACTTTTACCCTCACCCAAACAACACCTGGTCTAGGTGTCCATAGAAGAAATAGTTAAGGAAACATTGAGAGAAAAGAGGACAATGTTGATGATTAGCGATGTCCCATTTTCTACTATTATTTTCCATGCTATAACATACATACTTTCCACCTTACACATCAATTATTTGAACATCTGCAACTCCATTCAAGTAAGAGTTTGCCGTTTGAGAAAGGGTTAAATGTATTCAATAGGTCGTACTAAATAGATCATTTTGTGAATCACAAGAAATTGTACGGAATAATTTCAATAAATTTTTTTTCTGAACAGCAAAATTGTAAAGAGGTTTCATTTTAAAGCTACGACAGACAAAAAGTGAACATTGATAAACATAAGATGTGTGTTCAATATAACATGGAAATATTGATGCAAAAGGAGAAAGTGTCGGTCATTGGCTCTTCTTCCATTCCCCCGATACTTTCCAAAGCCTTTTTACTATGGATTGTGTCTGAGAAGAAAGTTTAAATCACATTGTTCAATTTTGGACTCATTTAACATTGTGGAGATTGTACATCTCACGTGCAAGATACAGTGGAGGACAGTGAAAGTTTAATCCGAACCTACAAAGTACCGAAAAGCACAATGACATCGCTGCTTTTCAACAAAAATCTCATAACAGCAGCTTAAAACAAGCTGCAGTTACGAGGTTTTTGTTGGAAAGTAACGAAAAAAATATGCGAAAATGACTTAATTATCATATATAGTAGTTCCGTTTGGACTTATTTTTGCTGTAGCAGTACGACTGTAATGAGATCAATGACTTTTGAAACAAACTGTGGATAACTTGTGTAATGTTGAAAACAACATGTCTGTCTCAGATTTTTGAAACTCAAGCACATAGCAGCCCGGAGTCAAGCCCCCGCTACGAGCATCAATTTGATGCCTGAGGAAAGCATTTATATAGAGGCAGATAATGGCAAATCCCGGTCATGTCTCTGGGTTGATAGTGCGAGAATGATTTTCAGATCAAATAATTTCAATTTGGACATATCATTTGCTCTAGACATATTGTTGCCATGGGACTGTTTAGAAATCAGTTTTGATAAGGCCTGTCATTGTTTTATTATACTGAACCTCAGAAATAACGCACCACTAATATTTCTCACTATATCTTTTGTAAAGGTTGGTTTTTTCCTATTATTATTCAATCACAACCCGAAATGATATCAGGTTATTCGTTTCTGGTCAAAAAATAGGTTTGCTATTGTAAAGCAATAAAGCGTGACAAGCGCACAGACGTGACTTCCCTCTAAAGTAAAAGTCACAAAATCAGTACCTTGCCTGACATTCTTGCAGAGCAATACAGTCTTTGTATCGTCGGCGCCTGGAACTGATTACATTTTGGATTCTGGCATGGCTCTCCTCTCTTCCTGCAAAGCTCTTTCCAGCTGGGACTATATCTGTCTTGGGCTACAGTTATGACCCTTGGTACACCCCATTCTTGATGGTCCAACATTGTCCCAGTTGGTTGGAAACGCTCTCTAAGCCGCCAAATAGTGGTGTGATGACATACCATCACATGTGCTATAGCCATCGACGTCATTTCTGTCAGCAGCGTAACACTAGCAATACCAATGTTCGTTTATGGAAAGTCTTGTCGTTGTTTAAAGCATGGAAACATCCGACCAATAAAGTGTTTGTGCGTTTTCTTTTTGTTACCAACTACATGTACCCTCTGAACCGATAAGCTGGTTTTTACACGAGGTCATTACTGTAACACGAGCAGAAAACGTGTTTTCCCAGTTTTTACGGCTAGCGTCACGGGTAAATGAGTTATGCGCTTAAGAGTGTGTCGTATGCGTACCTAGAGTCTAGGTTATATTATGAGGATACTGTGTCAACAAAATGAATTACCGATATTTTGGTGAACAAATATAAAACGATAAAATGTGGTGCGTTATTTCTGAGGTTCAGGGTAAAATTTCATCTCTTACTGGTTTAAGACATATATTCGAACATTTGGATGAGTGTAAATAAGTAACATTTTTAAAGCGTACGTACATACGCGAAAATGTCTTTAAGATCATACAATCTGTGTTTGGGCTTTGTGCTTGTACTTAGCTACTTTCTGCCTTACAACTGTTCAGAAATCAGCGAGATTGTAAACAAAACTGTGAAGGACTTTGTACAAGTTTGTCCTTATACAGACTTGTGTAATGTGTCGAGTAATGTAAGTATCCCTGATTACGTTGAAGGGTTCAAGAACCCTATACCGTGTTGTCGTGATTGTTTGTGTCACGATGATTGTGGGACGGAATGTTGTCCTGATGAACCGGACAATTATGTCACGGACGAATATATCCAAAACATTAACAATGAACAGACGTTGTGTGTCCCCACCCAGTTTAAAACATACTACAAAGTTGGTATGATATACAACCGAGCTTACGAACTGATATCCGTCTGTCCACCGAATGCCACCGATGTTACCGTAGCTAGAAAATGCAGGAGAGAGTACCAGGATTTTGATTTTGAGGACGATTTGCAATATTTGGTCCCAATCTCTATCAGGGAACAGACATTTAAAAACAAATTCTGTGCAGAATGCAACAACGCAGATGTAGAAAACAGTATACACTGGACGATAGGAGTACAGTGCTCCTCTGGAATTGTGTATCATAGTTTTCAGGAACTTATTACCGTGACGCAAAATAATTTGGATTGTGACATCGTGTTTTTTCCTGGGCAAAGTAGAGCAAAGCCTCAACGATGTTCTTCTCTAGTTGACCGCTGTAATATAACGGGTGACTGGGATCAGTATGATGTGGATGTAGAACGGGCTTGTTTGTCATACACGTCTGTGTACAAACGTTATTACAAAAACGTTCATTGTTATATATGTAACAAACGATCACGGGACCAGCCAGATGCTATCTGTCAACCGCCTATTTTTCCTGTGGACCTCAACACCTTTGTAACTTTATTAGATTTTAGAGGTTTACAAAAGACGACAGCGAAGACAGCAGAATGTCCTGCAAGCCACATTTACGACCCATTTCAGGTAGAGTTTACACTTATCGTCAGTAGTGGTGGCGGTGGTGATGGTAGGCCTATATAAAAATAATTTCAAATAATCTATGTTCAGATAAACAACTTGCATTTCTCTGTTATCACGACTTTATTTGAGATAATAGGGATAAACTTTATGATGTTAACGATGACGTAATTTCCACAAAACAATAGCATTTCGTCGGTGTGAATCTATTGTTATGATTAAAGCTATAATTACATGTATGAGATTTTATAACAACACCAAAGATTTATAAAATAAACATCATAGCGGTAAACCCAGTCTACTTTTAGCACAAAACTCATTGATATTAACACGTACATACATATAGGAACTCGAATAATTGTTTGATAATATAAACCATGGAATACAAATAAATTGAAAGAAGTTTAATGCATCTCAATAGATTTCACTCATATTTTGTAAGAAAATAAAATTGTAGATTTTGGTTGTTTTTAAATGACGTTTTAGTGTTATTTCTATTTTCAGGAAATATGCCGGTATCTCATTTGTCCGGACTACATGTATGCCGATAATGGAACGTGTAAATCACTTCGTTTAAATAAGAGTCCGCTTTCTTATGGCCAATATACGGTCACAATTTCGGTTCAGAGACGTACAGCTAAACAATCTTCTACAGACGTATTTGATTCCATAGAAGATCTATATGTTGAACTATGGGAACATATAGTATCACACCTCAACAGAAGTTCCAGTAACTTTACAACTTGCAACCTTGCTGGATTTATCATCCTTAGTGACAAGAAAGCAGACTTCCTCGACGACAGACCGATTGGAGAACAATTAACATATTCTGATGTAGATTATTTTGCGTTGAAAATAATCATCAGTGGTAGGGTTGTTGGTCTCTTGTCTTCTGAAATGGATGTTCTGGAAAGCCTTTTCAAAAATACTAGTGAATCAAATATTTTGTCGACGTACAGTATTCGCTACAAAAACATACCTCTTGAACTGTACGATCGCGCGTATATCGCTATGACCAACCTTACAAATGGCGATGTGCCTCTTGTTATTCACAACGCAGGAAACTCTTCATTTAGGAATACATTCATAAACGCGCCTAAAGCTCGTTTTTACGACCACGAGAATGCCGTAAATATTGTACCACTTCCAATCATGTCTGACGCCCCTAAAGTTCCATCGTGTCCACACCGATCCTTATTTCAAGTGCACGAGTTATGTCCAAAGCTACTTCTTTCTAGTTCCGAGTTTAGTTCGACAGACGATGGTATTGTGGTTAACCGTTTCAATTTATTTTTACCAAATCACGAACTCATCTTTACCTTCAATGATTCAGTGTTGGTCTGTTACAATTCCATTGCTATATGGATGAACAAGTGGTATGTCGATAGGATGGATACAAATGTCAGCGCCCTTGATATTTTGTCCATCATCTGTCTCGGTCTATCTTTGATATGTTTAGGAGCGACTTTGTCCATATACGTTTCTATCAAACAATTACAATCACTTCCTGGACTAAACATAATAGCGCTTGCAGTTTGCCTTTTCTCTTTATATCTCCTAACATTGATCGATGCAGTTGTTAAGTTGAAGTCAGGAGTCCCGTGCATTATATTTGGAATTGCGCTTCACTTGTCATTTCTAATGGCTCTGTTCTGGATGTTTGTTTGCACCTTTCATATGGCGAGAGTTTTTATACGGCTTGAAAGAGTGAACCCCAGAGACACTGACAAGTACAGGATTTTCTTCCGCTATTTCCTGTTTGCACTTATCATGTCTGTACTTATTGTCGGTACTAACATTACAGTGTCGTCGATTGGATCAGACGGGTCAAGTCTAGGCTATGGAAAAACAAGGTGTTACATTGATTCAACTGAAATGATTTTGTACACAGCTGTTATTCCCCTAGCAATTGTCGTTGTTTCGAATGTCGCCATGTTCCTCTGTGTTATGATTAAATTGAGCAAAATGCCATCAATGAAAGATTGCAGCAAAAGCGATCGCAATTACATCACAATATTTGCAAAGCTTTCAACCATCACGGGAATTACATATTCCTTTATATTTCTCTACCAGTTTACCGAAGTCGACTTCTTTGCCTACATTTTTGTTTTACTAAATGCCGGTCAGGGTGTCTTCATTTTCGTTGCTTTTGTGTGCAATAAACGGATTCTGGGTATTCTCAAGAACTCTGAGACACTATCAAAGTTGATGACAACAGAAACGAAAGATCGGGTTAGCGATCACTCTCATCAAAGTTTTGGCGAAGGCACTCACCAAACTAGGCTCTAACTAATTCCGATGGAGGGCGACTTCCACTGGTGCGTGTATGTACAACTCAAAACAAAATTATTAATGAACCTCTGTAATTTATACTGTTGGTTAAAGGGACATTCCGTAGATATTTTCTTGTGAATTTTAAACGTTTCTTAATGAGAAAGAGCATATATTATTTTGAAAATTCTTACAATTACATGACAAAGTATTGTGCTGTTTACAAGGAATATATTTTTTGCTGGGAATTAAATTGATTGTGGTAAAATACATTTCACATGTGGATACAGTTTGCCATTTTCGCCTCAATTTTAAAGCCTATTTTTTGAAGTATGTCTTGATTAAATGATTGGTTATTCTTATGTATATAAGTGCTATGAGTTTTTGTAGTTGTTGTTAATAAGCGAAAAATACGCCTTTAGAGTTGAGACAAAATTGACAAATTCTATATTAATCTGAACTGCTGTCCACATCAATTTGTATAATTTTATCACAAAAATATATATTTCTCGTAAACGGCGCAGTATTTTGGCTTGAAATTTTCAGAAAATATGCTATTTTAGATAAAAAAAAATAAAAGTAAACTTTTTGAAACTGTATAATTATGTGAAATGTCACTTGGCATAAATTGCCGTTACACGTGTAGTGGCATTGGTGTTTAACCAGAACTTTTTGTCTTATTTATATTCTATTTATTAATTTATTTCCTGTTTGCTTTATGTTTGTTTATTTATTGTGTAATATATAAAACAGTGATATTCGTTTGATATTCGTTTGAGTTTCTATTAAAAGTATCTGCCCTTGTTCAGCTTTATGTAGGCCTAGCTTACATAAGGCCGGTCAAGTTAAAAATTGTCGTAACTCTAGCTTATCAAAGCTACAGATAGTATTTTGTACTAATTCATCCACACCAGACAATTAGTGTACGGATTTCTTCTTAAATGAACCCTTTTGCCAAAACATTTTAGACCAGTAAATTATATTTACTGGGATTTAAACTATAAGCCAAGATCAGGATAAAGGACCCATTAGGCTCTTGAGCCCAACATGGTCGCAGATCAGCCTGCATATAGACATGCAGTCTGATCATGAACCATGCTGTTCTCTATCAGCTTCTTCATGAACTTTAGAAACCATATGGATTCCGGTTAGACAGCACATAAGCACATGATGTTCTTCAAGCACATCGCAAATTTTTCAAGGGGCCTCTTTCAGGTCCTGTCTCTAATGTATTGCAGCATACTAAAGAATGTTTGGAGAAAATTTACGCTCTTACAAACCGAACAGAAGTTTTATTAGCAGACCATGGGCGGATCTAGAGGGGGGGGGGGGGGGGGGGGGGGGGGGTCCGGACCCCCCCTGGCATTGGCCGAAAATTAAATTTTGACTACATAAATTTAGTGTAACCTTACATGTTTACTACATTTTAAGCCATAATTTGGGCTTGGGCCCCCCCCCTGGAAATAATATTTGGCTTGAACCCCCCCCCCCCGGAAAAAAATCCTGGATCCACCCTTGTAGACGTTGACCAATGGGTAGAGATTAGGGACAAATAAGAACTAACATGTTGTCAATATTTTCTTCTTTTCTCTCAATGTTTTCTTTTTATATATGTGTACGACAGAAGCAGTCCATGTCTGGTAAATGATTATAAATATTAGATAGGATCTGGAAAATGGTCATTCATTAAATTTTTCAAGACCCAGCATCCTAGCTGTTCTGTAACAGCCTCCTCAGGACATATGGCACCTGCGAAAGAGCCTGATCTTGGAAGGATGTTGGTCGCAAATCGCTGCATTTCAACAAAAACCTCGTAACTGCAGCTTAAAACAAGCTGCAGTTACGAGATCTTAGTTTAAAGCGACGGAATGTTATAAGGTCCCTTTACAAGTTGCGATTCATTAATGTTAAGTTATCCCAACGAGCTAACCATAGAAATGAAACACTTCGTGCAATTCCGTCTCACTCTTCGGCGTTTTCCACGACATCTAAAATTTACGATATTATCCCGATTTTAAAAATCCGGATACCCTCGTCGATTTCCGTTGTCACGTAAAAAGGCGGAATTATACGAAGTGTATTGTACGTACTGATTGGTGGAATACTTTGAACCATTTCTAGACGGCAAAGTTTTAGACTTGACCAAATTCAAAGGCGTTGCAGACAACAATATCAAGAGCGTGGAATTTTACATATTGGGAGATGTTTAGAAACATTATGTGAATGAAGAAATTGCATTTTCCAAAATGTTATTTACCATGAAATAACAAAAATGTAGCATTTAATTCATTTGTAATTGTCGTCTGCACTAATTTCGAATTCAGACAAAAATAATTTTGCTGTTTTGTAATTGGTTAAATAATCACGCCAGAATAGGGAACTATGATCTTTATAGCGTTAGAGAGCACAAATAGATCCGGAATAGTCTGTGGATGGGCGCAGACTGATCAACATCCATATTTCTCTTTTACAGTTTGTTTGCTACCTTCGAGTTGGACTTGGTACAGTGTTTTGCTTGTAAAACAGAGGTCGCTGGTTCGATCCCCCGCCACTTCAGTCTTCCGGATGAGACTTTAAACCAAGTTCCCATCGCCATAATTATAACGCCGAGTTTCAACAAAAAGCTCGAAATTGCAGCTTAAAACAAGCTGCAATTGCGAGCATTTTGTTGAAAGATATCGATATGACCATATGTGACGTAAAACCACATGCAATCAATATCTCTACTGTAGGGAATTGTCAAATAGCAGCATTTGTCCTGATCAAACTGCACGTAGGCATCCGTTTGCATCCATTTCAATGCTTTTGTTAAAGATAGTCAGAAGCTGCCAGGTAGTTGAATCCTCGCAAGCCAATGGTTACCATCTCCACTTTGTTTATTACGAACGTTCGTAAGGAACAAAGTGGAGATAGTAACCCTTGGCTTGCGAAGATGCAGACGGTTCGGCCATATCATTTAATTAAAAATTGTCGAGTTAAGCGATCGATGTACTCTTTCCCAAATGACATTTTTATATAGTTCCATTTTGGAAGCTGTTGCAGAAGACAAGATATGTATGTACAGATAGATATACATATTGTTTGTGAACAAACCGGCCATGGAAATGGTAGGAAAAGTTCAATTATTTTGAATTGAAATACATTAGGCCGGGGGCTCAGAGGGGTTACCATGCACCCCCAGGACAATTTTACATGGGTACTTAATTGTTCGTTGGGATCCCTGGGATGAGAACTGCGAAAGTTTTCAAAAATTAACTCATTCCCACTCTCCCAATGTGGTACCAATGAAAAATTGTCCTTGGGGACACATGGTAACACCTCTTAGCCCCCGGCCTATATCCAAAGAGAAACAAAACGAAAGTGATAACAACACAAATTTAATATGTAGAAACAAGTTCAAATAAAAAATATTTAAAAATTATATCAAATAATTGTGAGATTGTAGTTGCAATTGACATATAGTATTCCAACGATATTCTGAATGCCGCCAAACAATAAAGACCATCCCATATACTACTTGAAGGTTATACTGGCCAATACAAAATCATGTCGATGATAATCAGGATTGTTATGTAATATTGACGAGACGAGTTGAACGTGTGTCTCTTTGATAACATGTTTTTATAGGTTAAAGGTTTATTTATAAACATCAGATTAGCGTTGGACCACTATATACCTCACGATAAATGACCTGGCAGAGCAGCCCATGCTAATCGAATGGAATGCTCTGCCAGGTCAATTCTCGTCCGCTATACTTGTTTATCATTAAAAGTGCAAATATATGTATACTAAATTAACCAACAAATTTACAAGGGTTGTTCGGAAAGTTGTAAGACAAACATCATTTTATCATTTTTTTTTTTTTTTTTGCGAATTTCTTATCAATTTAAAGTCCACACAAAGTTTAAACAATAACGAGTTAAATGCAAGTAATTTGTTAAGATTTGGATTATCGGGCTGCTGCTAGTAGTAACCATAGCAACACAACCATCGTGTGGCCGGCGCACGGACTGCAAATGAGAAATATTGTTTCATTATGTTGGTATAAATACACAATTTTCGTGAGAAACATTGATATGACGTATTTAACATCATTTATGATTCATGCCTTATTTGGCATTTAGATTCAAACGTTTGACTACGTTAAAAAATTCATTTTATAGATAACAGGAATGCATTCTTTGGAGACGCCGTCACCGGCAAAAAAGCGAATTTTCAAAAAAGTTTTCCGTAACTGCCAGAAAATCACAATTTTAAACTATATATTTTTGGGAGATGTCAGGAAAGGACAGAAGGGCAGGTGTGCACTTTTCTACTACTAACACAGTAAGTTTCGGGAGGCAAGGACCTCATCTGAGAGTAAAGAGAGGCGCTTCCGCCTTCCGTCATTGATGGAAAAAAAGATTTAAGCGACTTTTTATCGACGAATATGGCCGCATCACTGTTAGAGACTTACAACAACTACGTATCCTTATATGGAAGATTGTATCACCGTTCCATGTGACTTGTATTATGGGTGTTTAGTGGATGGACGGGGATATCTGATAAATATATTCAGTGTGAAGGAGGGTGCTACTGTTTCCGTTATAGTCAAATGACGTGACGTTCCTGTATGGCGGTGTTCACCGCCTATACGTCAGTAGCTTTTTTTGATATCCATGTTGTATGTGAAGACGGTTTACGATTAACATGAAATTTCAGACTGGTATAGATTAAAGTTTACAAAAAAAACGTATGTCAAAAAAATATGTTAATTTGCCTTGTTTTAAACTGTAAATCAAGGTTGTCTAAAAATTTTCCGAACAACCCTCCTACTACCTGGTGAAAACATTGCGAATAGTTATCTTGAGAGTGAGTGAATGGGTTGTGCAGGGGACGTTTTAAAATGTATCAAGGGGCCTTGGCAAACATGGAACCATATCATACTTGACGTCTGATCTAGATACATGCTGTTCTCTAATTGCCATTTAATTTACCATGTCAATCCTCGCGAAGCAGCATTAATCATATTCCCATTGCAACTGCACGTGTCAATACGTTAAGGTAGTCCATCTCCATCCCTAATGAGGTGCACGCGACGTTATCAATTAACATTCTATATGTACTCAAAAGTTCCACAGCCGAATGTTTACGACGTCGCCTAAATTATAACAACGTCGCTTGAATCTGATTCTCGCCGATTTCTTGGAACATGTATGTCATATACACCGATACATCATGAGTAACGTTAGATATTACTCTGTCCTGTCTTTTTCTTTGTGTTTTGACCACTACTCGATGACGATTGGTGTAAATAAGTTTTCTTTATCGAGCTATTTCTACGTTCTGTATAAAACGCTTTAATCATATTAGCAACGCGCCTATTGAGGACAAACGCAGTCATGATGAAAACACCTTGACTTGCATTGAGAATGACAAACACATAGGAAAGTGCTTCTATTGCTGTGAACTGGTACAAGAACCCAAAACAATAAGTTATCCCAGTGATAGTTGAAAGCTTAGCAAAGATCTTAAGGTTGTTTCGCTCTTGATTTTTAGCATCTTTAAGACTAGGCGCTCTGCTGAGTTTAATCATCACACACATAAACATGACGATATTTGATAGAACAACAAGACCTACCGGGACAGCCACCGTGAATAAAACCATATCAGTTGTTTCAAGGTAGCATCTAACATCGTCGTAACCCAAATTGTTACCCTTAAACTTGGTAGATGATACAACAATATTGATACCGACGAACAGCACGGATACAATAACCGTGAAGCAGATATACCTTATAAACACACGGTACTTATTGGTAGCCACTGGCTGCATCGTTTTGAGATTGATAAACACCTTGGCCATGTGATACGTACACACAAACATCCAGAAGATCGACATAAGTAGCGCAAAGTGAAGAACGACACCATATCCGATACAGACGAAGCCAATTTTGATCTTAATGATCCCATTTAACATTGTCAGTAAATGTGAAGCTAGCAAGGAAATGACAAGGGCGATGATGTTGAGACCTGGCAGAGATCTTAATTGCTTAAATAGGAAATAAACTATCAGAGTTATTAATAGCGAAACAATAGATAGTGCCAAAACAACAATAGTTACGATCGTTATTGGTGAATATGATTCGGAAAGTACATCACTTGTATATTCGATTATTTCTGTGAAATTCAAAGCATCAAAATAATAATTGTAGCAAACAAGTACTGAATTTTCTGTTGTGAAAATAACCTCATTAAGTCCTAGTGGTGAGTTTGTGATCAGTTTAATTTCAATACCTTGGTCAGTAACATTAATTTCTTCAGGAAATAGTTCGACTTTAGGACATGACGATTGAACTTGATACCGAGTGACTGCACCACAATACTGAAATCGACGGGGTGTATGCATGGGAGCGATAACAAATCCAGTTGGTTCGTCGAAGAAGCTAGAACCAAGACTGTCACGTAACACAGAATCGGGTACAGTGGCGTTCAATAACGGGTCAAGGTCAGGATTTCCGTCAGATTCGTAAAGAACACGGCTATCCAATGCTCTTTCAAAAAGAGAAAGGGGAAAATTTCTAAACCTTATAATATATTGTGATAGAAAAGGATTTTGGGTGTAATTTTCAAACATATTCTCTATTATTGGTAACTCATGACCTAGACTATCTGTACCGTAATATCCAATTTCCATTTTGACTGCAAAATAAGCCAAGTCAGAAAATGCATACTGCCTTTCCTCGTTTACAAGAAAACTTTCTAAAACTATGGATACGTTTTCGCGAAGGACAATAAAACCATAAATATTACACAAATAAAAATTATGATCCAAACTCTCGAATACATTACCAACATGTGCTTTTAAAACATCATATACCATATTTAAGACACCAGGTGGTAGATGCAAGCTGGAGATACTCGAACGAGGCTCAAGTGAAATCGTGACGTAATGTGTTGCGTCATTGAAACCTTGGAGATTCTGGAAAATTGAAATACATTCCTCATCTCTGATGGCCATGAATTCTGGACAGATAAGCGGTCTACATTCTCTCTGAAATAGAAATGTAAAAAAAAGAAGTGAGCCTAGATCTGGAAAAAAGTTCCTTACAGTATTTGAGGAAGCCATAATACAAGATCAGTCAGTGCCTAAATGGAGACTGGTAGAGACCCATGTTGCTCTTTTATGGTTGCTGCAGGTCATGTGAAAGCTTTTGGATACAAACATGATTCTTCATCAGATTGTGTGTATACGCAGGCTTATCTGGAACCATGTTGGGCTCAAAAGCCTTAAAGTGACATTTCACATTTATTTCCATTTTTAAAAAAAGTATCTTTTGGTGCAAGGACTGCTTATTCTGATGCGTAGAAATACTTTCCGTTTTTTAAAGTTGTTATTTATAAGCGAAAAATACGCCTTTAAAGTTGAGACAAAAATGACAAATTCTATATAAATCTGAACTGTTGTCCACAACAATTTGTTTAATTTTAGCACAAGAATATATATTTCTCGTAAACGTTTCAATATTTTGGCTTGAAATTTTCCGAATTTTCATAAGAAAATATGCTCTTTCAGATTAGATAAAAGTAAAATTTATGTAAAAATAATTGTGAAATGTCACCTTTTTTTCCAGATCCCGGCTCAAATATTGACTTATCTGTAAACTGTCATAACTTTCCTAGAGGTTTTGTTTTTTCAAATCATAGTATAAAATAATCATTTGAATTACAGTGCGATTACGACATTACGGCACGTGCAGTATAATTTTGCGTGTTTCCGTGTGGAATAGTGGTGCAGTCTAATTTTGTATTCGTTTGTTCGAATCTTACTGGTGTCCACAAGATTCGAACAAACGTATGAAAAATTGAAAGCACATTTCAAAGCATTTTGTTATGATGTATCAGTCTATACATGTAACCAGCGTTTTCGTGTATTGACTTAGTATTCAGCATGCATTCCCTTCTTTGTCAAAATCTTTTGTGTCATCTGTAGTAGTTTTCGTAATTGGACAGTCTTAATGAAAAGGTCCAAGTTTACCTACCCGAGAAGGGTCGTATTCGCTTCCTATAGGGCATCGCTCGAGAGTTGTAGTTTTTTCTTCCGATGTTTCTCCCAAACCATTAAAATCGATCAAAGCGATAAACGAGCTTGGTATGAATCCACCAGGCATTGTATCACAAACTGCTTGCACCTCCACGGCAGATCTAGAGTTACATAGAAAACAGTGAACGTTTTTATATTCATCTTTATACAATGACTTGTACGACACACACGCTCTTTCAATATCCGGGTCGAATTCTTCCCACAAGCCTGTAATATTACATCGGTCTATCAAAGGCCGGCACATTAGGTCTCGATATGGTCTTCTATTATCAATACCAAAGAAGAGATCACATCTTTCTTCATTATTTACTGCGTCGATTATTTCTCGCATGGTTCGGACGTTCGGATACATGGCCGGCTGGATACATCTTATGCTGACTTGCCATGCCACAATCGCACTTTCGTTAACCCCATTACACAATGCGCAGTATTTGTTTTTAAACACAGAAGTTCCGTTAGACACTGTTCCGAAAAATGACATATCCTCCGACAGATCGAAATCTTGGTAGCTCCTGCTACATCGTGCGCTTATAACATTATCTGGATAGTCTACCGGACATGATACTACAGTAGTGAATGCACCATTACGTAGAGGGTTGTCCGAATCGACAAGCTTAAATTGTGTCCGTAAGCACTGTGTTGCACCTGAATTGATATACTCAATTTCCTGATCTGACAGATAATTTGCCGGTTTATCAGGACAGCATTCTGCGCCACAATCGCCCCAACACGTACAGCGTGTACAACATGATCCAGGCGATCTTATACCGTCCACTGGGTACGGTACAGACTCGCTCGGTACGGAGTTACACAAATAGTTATAGGGACATAAAGATTTGTATTCATCCACGGTTTTTGTTATTATTGTGTCTGTCTCGTTGGTTGTTATTGTTGAGTCAGTCACATTGGTTGTCCAGACTGGATCGCTATAAACAGTCAGAATTGTGGTAATGATGATCGTTAGCCTTGTCCGAGCCATAGTGAAACTTCTGTAAAAGACCAAAAGAAAACAAATGTACAGATTTACTCGACCTAGAAATCTATGTAAGTGGGAGAGATATCCCTGCTTTTCAACAAAAACGTGGCTTTATGAAGATGAGGTTTACAGATGAAATATTCAACATGTTCCTTTGAAATATTCAACATGTTCCTTTTTCCAAAACGACAAATGCCGGTGTTAATGCTCATTTCAGTTCACAATTCAACCCTTTCTCATACTTTGAAAATCTAGATTACAAGAACATGTAGTTATAATCCGATTCTAGAGATGCAAAGGTCTACATAGTCGTCGTTGATAAAGATAACTTAGTTTCATACGTGCTCACTTAATTTTGACGCAAATAGATCTAGTTTAAATTTGACGGACTATTCATCTTTCGAACAAAGATATCGTCGGTGTAAATACAAATCCTCGTATGTCGATTTTTGCGAGTACAAACTTGTTTGCCGAGTTAAGACAATTCACGATTTTCACTTATCATTATTACAGACACATTATTTGTGAATAATATGTCCAACTTTCAAGTTATACCCTCCAGTTTCGGAAAGGTTGTTAAATTCTTTTTCTATCCCTCTAAAATTTTCCAAAAACGAGATACGAGGTTTTGCATTTACACCGACGTTATGCAGTTTTTTTTGTTTTTTTTTTGTAACTGCATACGGTCAGGATTCTGACAACAACACAAGCATTAACTTAAGTAAGCCGAATGGGACACAATCAGACTCAACTCTGAATGTTCTATCTTCTACCAAAGGATGGGTTGCAACAAGGGTTCAAAAAATATATTTTCTTCAAATTCTGTGAATTTATAGGGTTATATAATATCTTTAATTTGTATGTGTAAAAAATATGATTGGGCCTTATTTTTGGAGATGATAGCTAACAAAGTGGGTGGGGTAAATTGACATGAGAAACAAATTTTTACTTTGAAGTTAAATGACTTGTTCTGTATAGATCAGATCGAATTGAAATTTTGCATGTACTTTCAATGTACTAAGGACAGAAAAGTTTTATGAATCATTAACCATGTATATCACTTTGTTGATTTCCTGTATTCGTCCTTTTGTCAATCTCAGATTTTGCTTATTTTTGATGCACTAACTTTACGAAACTATCTTTAAAGCTTTTACTTTTCTATTAATTGACATGATATTTTGGGAATATGATCCTATATGATGTAACTAAGTATGTGTAAAACTTTGGTTAAATACATTGCATAACAACAAAGTTATTTGACCTTGACCTTCAAATGTCATTCTAAAAAGTCATTTTTTATGGTTTTCAGCAATATCTTGATATAAAAATGGGCTAATAAAGTATATTTCAATAAATAAAGTCACAGGTATAATATTCTTGCTGTTCTAAGTTTGTTCAATGCTAATTTTACAGTGGACCTTGACCTTGACATAATTATTGACAATAATGTCTATTGAAAAGGAAATTTCCGCTTGCCGTTTCAAAAATCCTTGTCATTGTGTGCGTAAACGTCAGTATTAATCGTGAATTTTCCACTGAACTAAGTAATTACAACTAGGATATTATGAAAACAACATTATTTGTTTGAAATTCACTTCATATACCAATTTTTATGATAAGTTTTAGCTCAAAATCTTAAATTTTAATATTTTTGAAATACCTTTAAAGGTCAAGGTCAAATAACTTTGGTTCTTTCCAATGGAGTTGATCGAAAGTTAAAACATATTTAGTTACATTATATAGAATCATGTTCACAAAATATCTTGTCAATTCATAGGAAAGTAAAAGCTGTAGAGATATTTTCGTAAAGTTTGTACACAAAAAATAAGCAAAATCTGAGACTGACAGAAGGACGAATAAAGAAAATCAACAAACAAATAAACGTGATTAATGATTCCAAAAATCTGCTGTCCTTAGTACATTGAAAGTACATGCAAAATTTGAACTTGATCTGATCTATACAGAAAAAGTTATTTAACTTCAAAGTAAAAAATTGCTTTTCATGTCAATTTACCCCTCCCACTTTGTTAGCCATTATCTCAAAAAATAAGCTCTCATCAGATTTTTACACATACAAATTAAAGATATTATATAGCCCTATCAATCCACAGAATTTAAAGAAAATCTGTTCTTTGAGCAATTTTGAGTCCTGGTTGCAACCCATCCTTTCTAAGAAAATGTGCTTCTACGGTTATAATAAAGAATTAAACCTTTTCACGAACGGCGCAATTTTAGTCTTCTCCAATTGAAAGATGTTACAGACGCCCAAATGGATGTTGACAATGAATTAATATTTTCATTATGAAGCACAGATATTTTTTAGTCAAAATGAGAGAATGGTGTTTATTGACATATTCTTGTTTTGCCGGCATATTTCCCCAAATTTTTTTGTTCTTATAAGTACGTCCAAAAAGTACATGGTTTTGGGCAAAGGTTAAACTGTTTATTAGCTCACCTGAGCACGAAGTGCTCAAGGTGAGCTATTGTGGTCGCTTTTTGTCCGTCGGCGTCCGTCTGTCTGTCTGTCTGTCCGTCTGTCTGTCCGTCTGTCTGTTCACATTTTGTTGTTACCACTCTAGCACCCACAAATATTGACCAATCTTAACCAAACTTGGTCAAAACATGTATGACCATAAGTTCTCGGATGAGTTCGATTTTGAGTCAGATCGGACCAAGAAGTCTGGAGTTATGTGCCCTTGAACGTCAAAAATGGCTAGTTTTGACTTTGTTACCACTCTAGCATCTACAAATATTGACCAATCTTAATCAAACTTGGTCAAGATATGTATGACTATAAGTTCTCGAATGAGTTCGATTTTGAGTCAGATCGGACTAGGAAATCTGGAGTTATGTGCCCTTGAACGTCAAAAATGGCTAGTTTTGACTTTGTTACCACTCTAGCATCTACAAATATTGACCAATCTTAACCAAACTTGGTCAAGATATGTATGACCATAAGTTCTCAAATGAGTTCAATTTTGAGTCAGATCGGACCAGGAAGTCTGGAGTTATATGCCCTTGAACATCAAAAATGGCTAGTTTTGACTTTGTTACCACTCTAGCATCTACAAATATTGACCGATCAAAAGAAAACTTTGCAACAATGTTGTTAACTATAAGTTCTCAGATGAGTTCGATTTTGAGTCAGATCGGACATGGAAGTCTGGAGTAATGTGCCCTTGAACGTCAAAAATGGCTAGTTTTGACTTTGTTACCACTCTAGCATCTACAAATATTGACCGATCAAAACAAAACTTTTCAACAATGTTGGTAACTATAAGTTCTCAGATGAGCAGTGGTCGAAATTCGCACTAGTCCGACGGTCAAAAACTGATACATTTTGTTTCGGGCTTGTGAAAAATCAGCAATGACAAGCCCTACATGCTTGTAAAATTCTTGACTTCGTATTGGATAATATAATTGAATTTATTCTTTATTGCATGGGCTTGTAAATCTTCATTTGGGCTTGTAAAATTGTTAATTCCCTAGCCCGACCTGCTTGTAATTTTCAGATACAAATTTCGATGACTGGATGAGTTCAATTTTTTGTCAGATCGGACATGGAAATCTGGAGTTATGTGCCCTTGAATGTCAAAAATGGCTAGTTTTGACTTTGTTACCACTCTAGCATCTACAAATATTGACCGATCAAAACAAAACTTTGCCACAATGTTGGTAACCATAAGATCTTGGATGACTTCGATTTTCAGTGTGATTGAAGTAGGAAGTCTGGAGTTATGTGCCCTTGAATTTGACAAAATTGCTGTTTTCGACTTTGTTTACACTGTAGCATCTACATTTACTACATTTATTGACTAATCAAGACAAAACTTGGCCACAATGTTGGTGGCCATAAGATCCTGGATGAGTGAAACTTTCAGCTTGATTTGACTAGAAAAACCAGAGTTATTGGCCCTTGAATTTCACAAAATTACAGTTTTCGACTTTATTTTCACTCTAACAATATATTGACCAATCAAAAAAAAAATTGGACATAATGTTGATGAGAATACTTTTATTAGAACAGAGTTATGTGCCCTTGACTGTGTTGTTTTCTTCCACTTTGTTTTCACTGCAACATCCACAAATATTGATCATTCAAGATTATGAAAGCAGTTTTCAGCTGGATCATAATCTCATATCTTAAATTATGTGCTCTTGAACTTGACAACATTGTGACTTTCTTTCTATCTAGGTTCAGGTGAGCGATTAAGGACCATCATGGTCCTCTTGTTACTCTAACAACCACAAAATTAATGGTGACCAATCAAGACAAAACTTTGATCTTGGATATAATTGTTAATCACCATAAGATCATGGATGAGTTTGAACTTCAGCACAATTAGACAAGCAGCTGCTGAGTTATCTGCCCTTGAAATGGACAGAATTCTCGTTTTTGACTTTGTTTTCACTCTTTACAACCAGATATATTGACCTATAAAGAGGAAACAGGGACATAATGTTGATGACCATAAGTTTGTTTTCAGTCTTAATGTCACAAATATTAATTGATTCAAAGATAACTGTGGCTCATATCATCTTGGTTCAGGTGAGCGATATAGGACCATCATGGTCCTCTTGTATAACATTACAATCAAAAAAGGGAAAAAATAAATACGCACCAAATTGGAAGAGAAAAATATATCCCTAAACACAAGAGTCTAAATAAATTTCCCGGAAAACGAGAAACATTTAGTACGCTATCTAAGAGATCAACATGGTATTACAAATACGTTTACAAACAAATACTATGAGACAAAGAATATGCTCGAAAGAGTAAATACCTTTCTCGAACAAGCTAACCCTTTTTCCCAAGTGTTCAATTTTTGGTGACCCAATTTGAAAGCTGCTGCAGACAACAAAATGGACCTTGATCAAGATGGTGGTACACAATATTGCACAGAATATATTGAGACAAAATGGATAAATTGCTGATTATCAGTAATCTCTTCTTTTTTCAATGTTTTCCAGAACGAATTAATTATTATTATGAACGTTTTAACAAGATCTTGTATAGGAAAAAGGTTAATACCTTATCGAAACTTAAAAATTTCTTTGTAAGGAAAGGTCCCCGGGGGCTTTTGTCAGAATGTTTGGTATTTTTGTTGTCCAATATACACGTAGTATAAGGTGTGAAAACATTATATATCTCTATTGAAAACCATTTTGGGATAGAATTTGTAGGCATCATATTACGGCATGTGACGTTTACAAAATTTATCTAGATCTTAAAAATGGAGAAAAGTTCATAATTTTAAATACAATTTTGCATGCATTGGTCTAATCCTGGAAGTGTAAGATTAGAACCATAACATGCAAAATTTCAGTAGTTTGGACTTGGGTATTGTGTTGCTACATGTTTTGTGAGCATGTGCCATGCGTTCATTGTGTTGTTGCTCTCTTTTGAGGATTCTCGTCAGGCCGAGGGTAGGGCAATCTGACTAAAATCCTATGTTTACTTACAGTAACATCTTACAGGCACGAGCTAGGGGTCAACTTCTAGGATCATGGGAAAACCAAAGTCGTTTTCATTTACTCTAAGCAATGAAATCTGTTGTTATATGCTTTTCCATGACTAGTACGTGTTTGAAATGTGACGTCCTCGGTGTCGAATTTACGGTTTTAATCGCTTTCGGAATCTTGAAAGTGTTTATTCGATTGGTGAGAAGAAATGACATTGAAGATGACCCCTTATTGATGACTGTCAGAAGTTACAGTAACTTAACACCGGACTATGATCAGATTGAGGGGTGTGTGGATGAATATAACGATTGATCGACATTTTTACGATAATTGTTATAACAACAACAACAACAACAACAACAACAACAACAACAACAACAACATTAATAATAATAATGATAATAATAATAATAATAATAATAATAATAATAATAATAATAATAATAATAATAATAATAATAATAATAATAATAATAATAATAATAATAATAATAATAATAATGATAATAGTATAGATAGACAACGACCTGTGAATGATCAAAGATCAGAGAGTCTAAATTGACGGGGGAAGAGGGATTTCGAATTGTAAAAATATGTGACTCGAACCCGTCTCCCTGTCATAAATCGACGTAGTACTATCTGGATACGTCTACTGAACTCACACGGCATCACGGACAGCACGCAATACCTGTAATTGTTCGCTTTCATTCAGTGGAGAATAGGCACTCCTCCCTATTTACGTGTATTGGAATATACCGTAACCTTTCGTCACGGCTCACGACTCGATGTCTATTTATAATAGTAATAATAATAATAATAATAATTATATTGTTATAATCGATTCACTATTAAACGAGAATAATTACAGTTGTATTGCTTTATCAAAACAACTGAAATTATTCTCGTTTAATTGTGAATCTATTATAAACCGAAGTGACCGTGCGCTGTGAATATTTATAAACAAACGTAATCGTCTGCAATATTGATTATAATGAGCGCAAGTTTACTTCGGTTAAACAATAATAATGATAATAATTATTAATAATAATAATAATAATAATAATAATAATAATAATAATAATAATAATAATAATAATAATAATAATAATAATAATAATAATAAGAAGAAGAAGAAGAAGAAGAAGAAGAAGAAGAAGAAGAAGAAGAAGAAGAAGAAGAAGAAGAAGAAGAAGAAGAAGAAGAAGAAGAAGGGAAAAAAGAAGAAGAAGAAGAAGAAGAAGAAGAAGAAGAAGAAGAAGAAAGAAGAAGAAGAAGAAGAAGAAGAAGAAGAAGAAGAAGGGAAAAAAGAAGAAGAAGAAGAAGAAGGAGAAGAGGAAGAAGAAGAAAAAATGAAAAAGAAGAATAAAATAATATGATTATACCCAATCCTGCCAATCAGTTCTAAACGAATGAAATCAGAACAAACTATTTCAATTCACATCGGATCCATCACGGAGATGCGTTCCATTCACAATTATTGAATATGTGTGACAATGATGAGTTTTTCTTGTTAACAATACTCGGGCAACTTCCTTAAGTGCTTGGAAATGGCCGGAAAATGGGTTATTTTGCACCGGTCGTTACAATTGCACTAAAACGTTTTCCATGTAGATTACACTTGGATCTAACAATTTAGCCCATTACCACACAATGACTCTTTTTGACTCACTTAGAGATAATGGCATTGGAAAACATTGTGCAAAATGAAGAAATTGCTTGTGACAAGCAATTTCTTCATTTTCCACAATGTTTTCTACACCAAGACACCAAACATTTTAAACTTTTGATTTGAAATTGTCGTCTGCAACATCTTTGAATTTGGAAAGGTCTAAAATGTTGTCGTTTGGTAATAGGTTAATGGACCAAAAGGATGGCTAATGTTAATCGGCGTTGTAAGCGTCATATTAACATATCCACTTCCGGTCCTTCGAAATTCCCGGAACAGCCCTTATTTTAAAACCAAAATTGGGAGGATTGAAATTTCTAAGAACATGTAATAAAATTTTATTGTTAAAGGCACCAGAAACCGTATTCGAATATTGATTATGTTCTTTTAATAAAAGGAATTATCGAAAAAATTACTGACAACATACCCTTTAATTGACCTGCCAGATTCGATCATGTCAAGCTCTCTTACCTTATTCATGTTCCTCGATTTTCGATATGCTTTCTATTTTTCCAGTTCTATGCAGTGTATGAATTGATGTATCTCAACATATATGACTTTTGAACTATAACGTCGCTATGATGAGGTTCTCTCCATACAAATTAATCTAATATTCGCGTTATCTTTCCTATTAGCGAAATGGGACCATGCTAAAATTTTCACAACCAACAGTAATTCGGTTGAACCGATATACACCTATAAAGGTGGGCGACGACTTTTCAAAATGCAAGATCTTATATTTTTGTTTATTAAACCCTATGTTGTGGGTACCCATTAGAATCGTCACGTATATATTCGTATCATTAACATATCACTATTTGCTGAACAAAACTTTGCTTTGAGATTCCAGTTAGGAAAAGCTTTCAAAAACAACGCAATAGAAAAAATAATGATAATCTCTTGTTTCAATACTTCCCATGCTATATTTCACACAAATTCTGTCTTTACCAAAGTCAGTTTTAACTTTGTCACGGTGGATAATCACGTGAAACAATATTTTCAGAAAATCTTCAATAATTTTGAAAATACTTGACCGATTTGAATTCGGTTTAAAGCAGAGAATGTGCACAGACGTCTCGCATTAGATAGACGTGGTCGATTTTTGAAAAATCAACTGATAAAAAAGTTATTGAAGATAAACCAAATTTTTGGTTTATCTTCAATAACTTTTTTATCAGTTGATTTTTCAAAAAGCCAACACGTCCAGCTTATTCCTGTCATTTTCCCTCATTCTCTGCTTCAAACCGAATTCAAATTGGTCAAGTATTAAAAAAAGATATTGAAGATTATCGGAAATTCTGAGTCACGTGATTATACACCGTGTTTGTCATCTGTATCTATCTTCTAGTTAGAACAATTGTAATTGTCTCTATTTGCGAAAGAATGATTATAAAGAATATAAATACAACAATAAAAACATATTACCTTTCGTTTGTTACATTTCACTTACAATTAAATGGACTTCAACTATTTTCAACAACAAATTAATTATGACGATAGAAATGCGACATTTTCAGATATTACATTAATATTTATAAACATGTTTTACGTCAGGTAAAAAAAGGACTCATTAAGCATTATAAATTTACAAAGCATCGGTACTATATCGCTGTTTTTCAACATAAACATCGTAACTGCAGCTTAAAACAAGCTGCAGTTACGAAGTTTTTGATGAAAAGTGACGATATGTATAACCTTTTTGCGTTTTATTCAATTGTCCCCCAAAATCAATCAGAAACCCTTAAGGGGTCAGCGTAAACGTGGTGCAGTGGACAACTGTACGTACTTGGATTCCTTGTACATTGCTATAATGCATGATTCATCTGGGACAGTTTTTACCAACAGTTTTAACTCGACTGTCTATTTCTTATTAAGTCAACAGATTGGATAACAAGACTTATGCCAATCGGATTAAGTATAATGACCAACTTTTGTTTAATTTTATATATATAGTTATATTATAGTTATAATAAAACTTGACCATGAATTCTTATCCTGGACTGGTTCCCTATAAGGTTGGATATTCTTTCCACGAATGTGCTTTATGACAAAGTTCGCCTATAATTTGTATATTTTTACAATGTTTCATTGGCTCGTTCTAAAAAAACATAATTCTAACCTGCTGAAAAAAAGACTTGCGAAAAGGTTCAGAGAACAAATGATGGTGTTGCTTACCCCCCCCCCCCCCACTTCCCCCCAACACAAACAAATCATTCCGTGCAACGATCCTCAAAAAGGTATATAACATTAAATTTTGACTTGGGAAGGTGCAAAGAATCTGACGTTTGAGAAGGGTTTAAGGTACTTCCAAACCTCATGATATTTACGCGGTGTCGGAAATATTCGGGCTACTTCGTAAACATTTGGCGGTGGTTATCACCCGAATAGGTTCGGATACATTTACGAATATCAACGACGTTGTACGACGTCTCATTTGGGATGGACTACCTTAACCCAATTTTGTAGTGACGCTTCACATATCAGTTTAATGATCAATCCCCGAGTCCATCTATGACCTGTAATTTTTGTCACCAATCCCAATGGAGCCCTCGTTATAAACATTTAAAACAAAGCCAACAGCCTCGGGCGCACTAAATTACTGGACATTAAGATGGACTGATACTAGCCGCAGTATCAGTCCACAAACCAACGGCGGGAAATTGTGTGGCACAACTTTTAGGATATTGTCGCTTTGCAACGATAAACTCGTAACTGCAGCTTGTTTTCAATATATCTTTTTAATAAAATGGCCGAGTTGAAAATGATTTGAAGCACAGAAGGCGGAAATACGTCATGGACTTGCTGGACGTGGTATGTCTTTTAAGAATCAGTTGATAAAAAGTTATTGACGACCAACTTACTTTTAAGTTGGTCGTCAATATCTTTTTATATCAGTTGATTCTAACAGATCTAACACATTCGGAATTTCTGAAGATTTTCTGTCCATCATTCCTCATTTCGAACTCTAGTTCTTGTGATTATTTTCACCCCTTCAAAATTTAATGATGTTCAGACTTTCACTGCATCTATTTAAGCCACAATGGCCATGGAAGACAAAATTGAAAGGATCAATTTGATCATCTTAGCTTGGAAAAAGAAACTTTGTCAAATGAAAAAGATGACGTCGTTGACGTCATTTGGCAAAACAGTTAAAAATGACATATTTTTTAAAACGATACGTGGAATAAAATTTTAAAGTAAATATAGATGTTTTATATATCAAACAAAACTTCATCATGTCCCCTGCATACCTATGTAACTAATTTTACTTAGTGACAATATTTGCCAATGTTATAGATGTTTCAAATGGGGACACATATTTTGGGACACCCTGTATAATGGTTTGAATACAGAACAACATACCGGTATCGTCGTTGTAAATGCAAAACATCGTATCTCGTTTTTGGAAAACTTTAAAGGATATGGAAAAAAGTGTAGGCCTAGTAACTTTTCACAAACTGAAATGTCTTACTTGAAATTTGGACATATTGTTCACAAATAATGTGTCAATAATACTGACCAGTACAAATATCTCAAGACCTGTGAGAATCGTCTACACAGGGCACACAAGTTTGTACTTTCACAATCGCACCAACCGACATACGAGGTTTTGCATTTACACCGACGATATACACGAAAAGCGGTGAAAGTTTCCATTATTTGTCATTTTGTGCAGTCATTTCATAATCTGCGAGGGGCCATGTTCACAGACAATTCTAATTGGTTGTGTAATCCTAATGCCTAAAGCTAAAGCATCAAGGTTTACAGACCCTTAAAAAATCACCACTTTCTAGTCATACGAAATGCATCAAACTACACTCACTTGTAAATACACTTCAAATAAGTTGATTCACCGTGCTGGGTTTCAAGATTATGCTTCAAGAAGAAAATATTTTACAAATATTTGTTTACTCTGTATTCATATGCAAGGGAGGTAATTTTGAACATTTTGTCAAATATTTCCATAAGTATGCATTAATTTAAGATTCTAAACCGTTCAAAATGCTTATGTATTTGGAATGGATATGTAACACAGTTTAGGAATTATTGGCACTTTTCAAATTTCGCATCTGGATCTTTGGTGCTAATGAGGGGCTACATACATGTTGTGTACCTTAAGCCTTTGATATTACACAAGTTTACGTCGTATTTCATCTTTTTCGAAAGGAACGTTGTAACTGAATGTAGACCTAATTCATTCCCAAACGAGAAACGTACTATCAGGTGTAGTAAGTTCATTTAGGTCATAATACTTCCAGGGGTATTATTTAATGGATGTTGCATTCCGATTTTTTTCTTGCGGACAAAATGAATTGAGCCACGATAAAATGTGACAGATTACTAACGACACATAAGACTATGATCTTATTCTTGGACGTATTTTCAAGCATAAACCAATCAGCAATTACAAGGTTTTTGTTGAAAAGCGACGAAGTGTGCAACGAAAAACTTTAAAACAACACTCGCATTATCTAGATTTTAGACTTGATACATTGGTGGTTCTTGTCATTTATAAACGTATCATAGCACATGTGTAAGACAAAATACGTCTTTAAAAATGATTCAGTGACGAAACTGGCCAACAGTTCTATCTGGTCAAATCCAGAATATGTCACCATTGACTGGTTTATTTGCATTGAAAGACTTAAATACCCAGTATTTGCTTGATATAGAATTACAGGCTGTAATTTCACTTTGACATTCTTCTTTTTATTGAGCCCAATTGCCCAAATGTCAAGACGTATTTTCGTGACACGGACCATATTTCTATAAATTCATAAATTGTAATATCAATTGACAACATTTTATTTTCTTACGCAAGCAAAACTATTTCAAAAGAATTTGTTGCATAACGTTCGATTGATACTTATCCGTCTCAAACTTAAGTAGAGCTAGACGTGCAAGTTTACCGATCGCCAACAGTTGCTACAGGAATAGAATATCGCTTTTCAACAAAAACATCGTAACTGCAGCTTGGTTTAACCTGCAGTTACGATGTTTTTGTTGAAAAGCAACGAGAATCCTATCGGGGTTCTTAGTGGTTGCCTCTGCCATAAACTTTTTCGGCACCACGGCGTTTTCTGACGCACCACAAGGGCGGATCCAGGGTTTTTTTCCCAGGGGGGGGGGGGGGGGTTCAAAGCCCAAATGATGGCTTAAAGTGTGATAAATATAGTTGCTTTTCAACGAAAACCTTGTAACTGCAGCTTTTTTTAAGCTGCAGTTACGAAGTCTTCGTTGAAAAGCAGCGATATGTAACATTACATTAAAGTTAGATGGTCAAATTTTTTTCCGACCGCTCTGACCCGCCCCCATCTAGATCCGCCCATGCACCAGGATTACGTTAACATTATAACAAATTTCATAGGCGCTGACGTAATGCCGTTCGAACTAATAATAACAATAATGCCCAAATCAGATACATATAGTTCGGTTTGAGTCGGGTCAAACATCGTAGCTCATACTAAGAAAGATAACACATTTCCAAAATTATAATCAAGAAAGGTAAGTTGTCTCCCTTTGCATACCAAAATGAATCGACTATGTTGATTGACAAAAAAAACTTCATTGTGGATCTTGGTATTGCTACTAGAGATGTACAGTTTGGTCTGTCAAAGGTCAATTCTGCATGAAAGGCAGTATTGCTTTCTCGGCGATCATTACACCGTATATCCATAAATGTCATGGAAAAGTACATTTCTGATTAACCAATTTCGTACTATCATCATTGGTCACTATTATTGCTGATCTCATTTGACTTGGTATCGGTCTTTTTGCCAAACTTGACTGTTCATATACTAGAGGAAAGAAGTAACGCAACAACTATTTTTTGTTATTTCTCTTAAATCTTGTATGTTGCTGAGTCAAAAATGTAACTGATTATTACAGGGTACCGTATCTTGATATCAATATTTGTGTTTACGTTAGAACCTGGCTTACCTGTGAGATGACGTCAAAATAGACGTTTACACGTTTCTCACTTGCAAACCTTTAAATATCCAAACTTTACATAGAACTCTTTTAATTTGTGTAGATGCACGTCGACTCGACAAAATGAAATGATTTTTGTTTTGATTAAATCCCTAATATTGTTTTGCAACCTATTCAAAGACGTCGTCCGATAGCAATCGTGATGTTAACGAATGGAACATATCAACCCACAGTTGCTGCTGACTTTGGTGTACATCGGTTTACAAAATATTGCTTGCGATAACGTCTCAGAACTAACGGAACAACTGGTGGTCTCCCGAAAAGCGGTCGTCAACGTCTAACGTCATGACGTCAAGACCATAACGTGCGTTTATTCTATATACGTAAACAAATTCTGTTATCGCGAAAAACTGTTAATGCTATTCATGAACAGTACAGCAATCAAATTTCAGCCAGGTATCGTTATAATCCGTTTGGATTGCGTTCAAGAACACATTTAACGTTGACGTCAAAGCGCTCTCGTTTAAACGCATATTGATGGCACGTACAACCTGTGACATTGGTGAAATTTTGACACAAGAAAGTCAAAAGATTAAGTTTTACTATGCATTGAAAAAAATATGCGAATTGTGGTGATTTTGAGAAAAAGCAAAAACAAAACGCATGACCAAATTAATTTTTTGTTGCGTTTCTTTTTTCCTTTAGTATATTTTGCAAGTAGCCTGACATGCATCAAACCGATTTAAATCATAGTACACGGATATATCAAATGTATGCAAGAAATATTATTGAACTATTTTTAGGAAAAAACGTAAGTGTAAAATTTATGATAGTAGATCTACAGGCTACAGCTGCGCCATATCAAACGAAATCGGTAATAATATAAATGAGTCGGGATCTGGAAAAACGTCCCTTATAGCATTTTTAAATAATTGAGTTCCAAGAACAGCCTGTTGTCAAAGGCAGTCCAATATGCACTCTCTTTACACTACAGGTCATGAAGAAGCTATAAGAGAACAACATGGACCCTGATCAGACTGTGCGTATGCACAGGCTGATCTGGATCTATGTTGGGCTCAAAGCCTTAAGGGACGTTTTTCCAGATCCTGGCTCAAATTTACTGATGCACTGATAGATGGACGTCAATATAGACATGGTTGTGTGGAAATTTCGAAAAGAACACCTGTTTTTTAAGCTTTGGAAAACATTGAAAGAATGGAAGAGTTTTCCGATAATCAACAATTTCTCCTTTTCCCTCAATACTTTCTCTATGTGGTAAAGTTCGGGAAAGGTTTTTTTTTTTTTTTTTTTTTTTTTTTTTTTTTTTTTTTTTTTTTTTTTTTTTTTTTTTTTGAAATGCGCACATAAAAATAAAAGACTTCATTGTTTTTGGTAAGAATGTAATTACATGTATGTAATGATTAACAAGAAAATGACAACAAAAGTTAATGGAGGGCAGGTTTGTCTGTCAGATTTCGTCGAGATCATTTTGGGCGAATGTGGTTTTCCATTGGTTTAATACTTCTTTCCTGTAAATAAATTTAAACAGACATAAAAATAAATTTTTGATGAATTCAAGGATTATTTGTTCGCTGTCACCGCTTTTTTTTTCATTGTGGATATTTAAAGAGAAAAATACTGTATAGAAAATACTTTATAGAAACAACCATTAAAGTCAGTACAGACGCTTGTTTTTATCCAAGATAAAGATTGCCCATCACCACATAGTGGAATCTTTTAACGACAAACACTTGAGAAAACATTGTGGAAGATAGGCCTATTGCTCGTGACAGCAATTCCTTCAATATCCACAATGTTTTCTACACAGAAATACCAAAAAATGTAAAAAAAAAAAAATGTAAAAAAAAACATTCATTTGAAATTATCGTCCACAACACCCTTAAATTTAGACTAGTCTGAATATTGCTTTGTGATACTGGCTTAGCAAATCAAATGACTTATTTAGTCAGGTGTTTCCTTCACACACACCCCCCCCCCCCCCGGTCCTTTTTCGCCACCGACACTGTCATTTTTCTTGTCTCACACATGTATCTTTTTGAGCCAAGGGCTGTTCTATCTTATAAACTTACTATTTCTCTTATTCTACCAAAACTTGTCAAATATTTGATCGCTTACCGTAATATCCACGTCTGTATCCACGGTAACCTCCAAAGAAAGGGCGATAACCCCCGAATCTAACTCCATAACCATATCCACCCGGATAGTAACCTCCCCTGTATCCTCCGATAAAACCTCGGCCGTACGCTCCATAACCTCCGACTACCCCGAATCGTCCATAGCCTCCGTAACCTCCGAGTCCATAGCCACCATAACCTCCGTATCCATATCCACCATAACCACCATATCCATAGCCACCGTAACCACCGTATCCATAGCCACCATAACGAGGATATCCGTACCCATAGCCACCGTAATATGATTTAGTTGCTGTAGCAACGGCTACAAGGGCAACGAGGATGAGTGCGACAGCTTTCATCTAAAAGAAAACATGAATTATGATTGGAAAACGGCACTGACAATTATGGGGGGTCCGAATCAGTTCCTGCTTGAGTGTAGACTGACCAGAATCCATACTGCTCTACGTAACAATCGTTACAGATGATGATAAAGGTGTGGGTATTGATCTGAATGCTTGTATACCCATTTTGATCTTAATCCATGTAGGTCACACTTGTCCCTATTATTTGTCTTCCCCCAAAGGATTTTGTCTGCATTTATATGTACACAGCAAAATATTAGGATGCTACGATTTCAAAGCTGCTGCGTACGGCAAATTGAATGATAATGAAGATACGATTTATTTGTTATATTACTTGAAAATATTGAGACAAAAGGAGATAATGCTGATTTCCAGCATTATCGTCTTTGTTTCAGTTATGTCCCACGTCATATGTATTCAGGACGCCAAAACCATGTCTTGTTTGGGAAAGGATTAATTTATAAATTAAGACAAAGAGGAAATAAGCAATAAATAGTGTTTCGTGTAAACATTTACAATGTTTGTAAACGCAGCTGCTTCCCGCGTCGCAAAATTAACGTTGATCAAGACAGGATTCGTCTCCAATATAACAAAGAAATTCAAAATACTGAGGCAGAGAGGAGAAAATTATTATTAGCAGCATTTTTTTCTATTGCCTAAATTTTTCTGATGCATTTTCAGTTATGGGCCTCAAAAGACGTTTTGTTTACCAAAGACGTACAATTTACGTCTGTGTAACGCTAACAGGTGATCGAATTATTCAGTCGTGACGGTGACGTATAGATAATTTAGCCAGGATCTTGAACAAGGTACCTTATAGTATTTTAGACTTCCGTGATAAATCTGAGCTTAAATGCAGCCTGAGTGGGATATATGCTGTTGTCTCGTGGTTCCTAAAGGTCGCCAAGAAGCTATTGGAGAACAACATGGTTTAAAATCAGACTGCGTGTATACGCAGGCTTATCTTAAACCATGTTGGGCTCAAACGCTTTAAGGGACCTTTTCCCAGATCCAGGCTCATACGCATTCTATATCTATCAACCCTTCTATGAACAACGAATTTAGATGTACGCAGCGTTTTGGGTTAGGTTTATTGGATTTTACGCCGTTTTCAACTGATATAGTCATATCGCGACGGCTGGAGCACCTTACCATTGATTCATGTTGTTTCTCATACCAGTACTACCACAACATCCTTACCGAGCCTCCAGCTGCTCGCATACATAACTTAACGATTTCAAGCCCATGGGTGGGTGACATTTTTGTCAGAAAGGTGCAGCGCTTTGGGAAACTTTGTTGTGGAAAAATCTTGTAATGGAACATTTTCTTTAAAAACTCTTGCATTTGAGTCGTTTTCATACATATAATTGTGAACTAGTCTAGCAATATATAGATTTTGGTCCTTTCTCCGATAGCAAAACACTCAAATTCTCACTTAAAGAAAAGGCAAATAATTGTGAATTTGTCATAGGTCTTTGATAATACCGTTACGGATCGTAGGTTTTAACGTCTTTTATAGAACATGTTTTGGAGATCATTAAGGCAAGAGAGGAAAATACAAGTAACTAGCATTTTCTCTTTTTGATCCAATATTTCCCAGGCTATATTGTATACACAACTCATCTTTACCAACATTAATTTTGTCGTCCGAAGCAACTTTCAGGTTGGATCATCCTAAAATGTCTTTCGAAGAGGGTTTTAACAAATATACTTAAAGGGACATTTCATTCCGATTTCAATTTTTTTAAAGTATGTCTTGATGCCAAGATTGGTTATTCTAATGAGTATAAATACTATTAGTTTTTTGAAGTTGTTGCCAATAAGCGAGAAACACGCATTTAAAGTTGAGACATAATCGATAAATTGCATATAAATCTGAACTATTGTCCACAACAATTTGTTCAATTTTAACACAAAATATAAATTTCTCGTAAACGGTGCAATATTTTGGCTTGAAATTTTCAGAATTTTCATAAGGAAATATGCTCTTTCAGATAAAAATAAAAGTAAAAATTATGACAAAAAATTCTGAAATGTCACTTTAAATAATGCAGAAAAATCATATTTTAATCGTTTTCTTACCTTGTTTTTGAATATTGTGGAGCGGCGAGGTGTTTTGGTGAAGACTTGTAGATTGGTAGTGAAGTTATCCGCAATCGAGGGAATATATATATAGAAACGTTTTCGATAACGTAACCACATCGGAAAAACCCAGGCGTTCGAAAACCTTATTCATTACGGTGATTGATAAGTTTGTTGATCACGTCAATTCTACGTAACGTCGTAAATTCGAAAGATAGACATTATGTAGCACATTGACTAATATGCGATCTCAAACTAACGTTATGATAATTTACTGCAAAGAAATACTAATTTTTCAAAATGACTATATATTATACGGAATTTGACCTCTCAATTACAGATTGTTCCAGGAAACATTGAAAGAAAAGAATCCGTTATAACTTTCTTTCGTGTTTTTAGCTCACCTGAGCACAAAGTGCTCAAGGTGAGCTATTGTGACTAGCTGTGTCCGGCGTACGTCGTCCGTCGTCCGTCGTGCGTCGTCCGTCGTCCGTCAACATCTTGTGTGCACTCTAGAGGCCACATCTTTTGTCCAAATTTACTCATTTTTGCTCATGAAGTTTATTTTCACCAGCTCTCGGACAAGTTCGAAATTGGGTCATCTGGAGTCAAAAACTAGGTCATTGGATCAAATCTTAGAAAAACCTTGTGTGCACTCTAGAGGCCATATATTTTGTTCAAATGTACTCATTTTTGCTCAGGAAGTGTGTTTTGATGATTTCTCGGACAAGTTCGAAATTGGGTCATCTGGGGTAAAAAGTTATGTCACGGGGTCAAATCTTAGAAAAACCTTGTGTGCACTCTAGAGGCCATATTTTTGTCCAAATGTACTCATTTTTGCTCAGGAAGTGTGTTTTGATAATTTCTTGCACAATTTCGAAATTGGATCATCTGTGGTCTAAAACTAGGTCACGGGGTCAAATTTTAGAAAAACCTTGTGTGCACTCTAGAGGCCACATTTTTTGTCCAAATGTACTCATTTTTGCTCAGGAAGTGTGTTTTGATGATTTCTCGGACAAGTTTGAAATTGGGTCATCTGGGGTCAAGAACTAGGTCACGGGGTCAAATCTTAGAAAAACCTTGTGTGCAGTCTAGAGGCCATATTTTTGTCCAAATGTACTCATTTTTGCTCAGGAAGTGTTTTTTGATGATTTCTCGAACGAGTTGATTCAAAAATTGGGTCATCTGGGGTAAAAAACTAGGTCACGGGGTCAAATCTTAGGAAATCTTGTGTGCACTCTTGAGACCATATTTTTCGCCCAATCAACCTGAAAATTGATCAGAATGATTGTTTCTATAAAATCTCGGACAAGTTCGAAATTGGATAAATTCGGGTCAAAAACTAGGTCACGGGGTCAAATCTTAGAAAAAAAACCTTGTGTGCATTCTAGATGTCACTTTTTTTCCCAATCAACCTGAAAATTGGTCAGAATAATTGTTTTGATGAAATCTTCGACATGCTTGAAATTGGGTCATCTAGGGTCAAAATCTAGGTCACGGGGTGAAATTTTAGAAAAACCATGTGTGCACTCTAGAGGCCACATTTTTCCCCCAATCAACCTGAAAATTGGTAAGAAATGTTGACTTGATCAAATCTTGGACAAGTTCGAAATTGGGTCATCTGGGGTCAAAATCTAGGTCACGGGGTCAAATTTTAGAAAAACCTTGTGTGCACTCTAGAGGCCATATTTTTTGTCCAAATGTACTCTTTTTTGCTCAGGAAGTGTGTTTAAATGATTTCTCGGACAATTTCCTTGTGTGCACTCTAGATGCTATATTTTTTTGTCCAAATGTACTCATTTTTGCTCAGGAAGTGTGTTTTGATGATTTCTTGGACAAGTTCAAAATTGGGTCATCTGGGGTCAACAACTAGGTCACGGGGTCAAATCTTAGGACAACCTTGTGTGCACTCTAGTCTCAGGTGAGCGCTTCAGGGCCAATGGCCCTCTTGTTTGTTTTTCCATGATGATTGCGGTGTGACTTGCAAATGGTACGAAGTAAAAACAACATTGTCTATGATTTCTTTGAAGTAGAATGATTGGTCTTAATTTTTTCTTTGATCGATTGACTTGAGAAGACAAACCACACAGTCTAACCAAGATCGATGTATTTCATATTTACAATATGTCATATTTCCCTTTGTTTACTTTTTCTCATATAAATGAATAATTAGTCCGATCCCAATTCAAATTAAGGCGTTACAGTTGAGAAAACTTATGTTACGAAAGCGGTAGAACATTTGCAAGAAAAAGTATCCAAACCATTTAGAGAAAATGTTAATTGCTGGCACATCTATCCAGACCTTTCATCTTTTTTCTCAAAGCTTTCAAGACGTCCAAACCAAATTTCAAATTTCGATTATTGGGGAAATATAAATGGATCACTCTCTAGAAAACACCATTGAGGACCATGACAAATAAAAAGAAAAGTTTCAAGAAGATACTGCTGACAATCAGTATTTCGTCCCTTTCTTCTCCCAATATTTTTATGAGATAGTGTACAGAAATCCCATATTAATGCTTCTTTCTACAGCAATTCTTGAATTAGAACAGCTAAAAAAGTATAGACTTTAAGAAAGGGGCAACAAATTGTTGTTGTAATGGAAAGCGACAATATTCAGAAGAAAATAATCTCTTTAGTAATTTTGTTTTTGGTTTGTTGAGATGGAAACATGGCATTACGGTCGCGTGTTGTCCTTGGTCGTACTTTATTGGACTACTCCGTCCACTGTTTTGAGAGTAAAATATGCAGTCCAATCAAGGGTTTGGGGGCATAAACCCAGATAATCATTGCATTGAATAATTATTGCCATATCACAAAATCGCTTTAAAGAAGATGTCAAAGTTGTTTGATTAGTTTCTTCAGTAAAATCTGATGACTTTTTAGTTGTAATTTCATATCCATTAAATTGATTTTTGGCACTTGATTTGGGTTTTAGAGTAAAATGAGTACTCCGAGTAAAACGGTGTGGCCCAATCAAGTCCACCCCTTGAGTCCTTGACACGTGACAGAATAAATCGTTTGATTAATCATTCAACATTTTGATTAACAGAAACTTACAGACGATTAACCCATTACCATACAATGACCCTTTATGACTCCCTACTTGGAAAAAATGTGGAAAATGTGGAAGATTTTTTTGGGACAAGCAATGTCTTCATTTCCCACATTGTTTTCCACCAAGAAAGGCTAAGAGGTTCCGAGTTCGATTCCCGGTAGCGGGGGTTGTTCAAGGCTTCTCATTGGCCCACACATTCGGCGCGAGTACTGGTGGATTTCCAGGAAGCTCAATCGAGAGGGATTAAAATAAGCTTGCTTCCCAATCGATGTAAAATAAATGCGTTCAAAGGAACGCCTGAAGAAAGAAAGAAAGAAAGACAAAGATTAACACTTTCCCAAACAAGACCTGGTTTTGACGTCTCTAATTGAAATGGCTTAAAAACATAGAGACAAAAAAGAAAGTGCTGACAACCAGCAGTTTCTCCTTTTGTCTCAATATTTTCTAAGGTTTACATACATGCTTTCTACTTTTGAGAACAATCATTTTGTAGTCTGCAACTCCTTTCATATTGGACCATCCTCAAAGTTTGTCGTTTGGGAAAGGGTTAAGAAATTCATTCATTTTATATTGCCGTCTGCAAAATCTTTGAATTTGGATCAGTCTACATATTTACCGCTTGGTAATGGGTTAATCATGGCTTTACAGTGACAATGTATTTTGCTGTATATAAATTGCACACACGTATTTTAAGTCAACGTAGTATATTTCCGCCTTGCGAAATAACTACGTTACGTTTTACTCCGTTACGTAGAACTGACGTGACCGAGAATACGATCAGTCAAGATAATAAATAAGATCTTCAAACGCGTGGGTTTTCCCGATGCGGTTTAGTTGTGGTTTATGCATAGACAATATTGCTATATAAACTCCCCCATTGTAACATGCTGCACTACTAAGCTGCAAGTCTTTACCAAGTCGCTTCGACACTACTCTTAAACAAGTACAAAGGTAAGAAAATGATCAAATATTTTCTTCGTTTAGTTCACACTGGTGGTGAACTTGGCCAAAGCGAAGGACGTTTTCGCTACAACAAGGTACAGATATTTTGCGTCTAAATATGAGTTTAAAGATCTGATTGGATAGTTTTTCTAATAACAATGAAGTTGTTCTAAAAATAGACCGGGTTTACCGATATGTATTGACAAACCGTCGGTGTTTTTATAAAATCTCGTAACCACGGCTTTATCGAAGCCGTAGTTACGATAGTTTATAACAACACCGACGGAATACAATGATCGCGAAAAAACGTCCCACGCTTTGGCCGAGTTCACCACCAGTGGTTCAGTCACGATATTATGCACATGTTTACAAAAAGTACCTATGCATATCAAACAATATCGATCTCCAAAGTACTGCAATTTTGCAGGCGATATTTTGAATATTGTAGATATCTCCCACCTGCAAGATTCGAACCAACGCATCAAAATTAGAACGCATCAAGAACACATTTCCCTTATTTACCTAGGTCACGGTGTATACTCACGTGATACAATATTTTCAGAAAATCTTCAATAATTTTGTAAATACTGGACCGATTTGAATTCGGTTTGAAGCAGAGAATGTGGACAGACGTCTCGCATTAATAGATGAACGTTATTTTGGTTTATCTTCAATAACTTTTTTATCAGTTGGTTTTTTTTTTTTCAAAAATCCAACACGTCCAGCTTTATTCCTGGCATTTTCCCATCTTCTCTTCAAACCGAATTCAAATTGGTCAAGTATAAAAAAGATATTGAAGATTATCGGAAACTCTGAGTCACGTGATTATACACCGTGTAGGTGTTACTTATGAATATGTGCCATAATATCGTGACTGGTCTATGATCACTGGTGGTGAACTCGGCCAAAGCCAGGGACGTTTTTTCGCGATCAATGTATTCCGTCGGTGTTGTTATTAAATATCGTTACTACGGCTTTGTCGAAGCCGTAGTTACGGGATTTTATAACAACGCCGACAGTTTGTCAATACAAAACGGTAAACCCGGTCTGTATTTAGAACAAGTTCATTATCATTAGAAAAAAATAATTATAAACTCACATTTAAACTACCTTGTTGTAGCGACAATTGTTTTTGTTCACCACAATTGATGATTGTATACTGTTGACACTCTTTATAACTAAAGTTTGATTGATAGGATATGAATTGTGATCAAATGTAACGTCAAATTAGCAAGCGTCTTGTTTGGGCGAGGGTTGGTGGATACAGAATATTAATTTAACGTCACAGTTATAAACGTCACGACTCAATATGTCGATAACGTATTTAACGTTGTCTTCGCTGACTAAACTATCATAACACTTGCTCTGAACTCTTTCATGCACGATCTGGGTTTAATATCCCTAATAGCAATAGTTTTGTTAAACTTCGAGACAAAAGAAGAGAATGTATATGATAAGAATTGTCTCCTTTTGACTAAATACTTTCTTTGTCATGTTTTACTCAAATGTTTTTTTATAATCACACATTTTGTAGTCACGGACTCTAACATTTGTTGGAATTTTGGGCTAGAAAACATAGTGGAAAATGGAGACATTGCTTGTCACAAGTAATTTCTTCATTTTCCACAATGCTTTTTCAAAGCAATCATCTGATTGGGAGACAAAAAGAGTCACTGAGTGGCAATGGCTTAACACAAGTAACAAAAAATACAACATTACTATATTGTTTAATGTCTTCTTTTAGATGAAAGTTGTCGCACTCATCCTCGTTGCCCTTGTAGCCGTTGCCACAGCAACTAAATCATATTACGGTGGCTATGGTTACGGATACCCTCGTTACGGTGGCTATGGATACGGCGGTTATGGAGGCTATGGACTCGGCGGTTATGGTGGCTATGGACTCGGAGGTTACGGAGGCTATGGAAGATTCGGGGTAGTCGGAGGTTATGGAGCGTACGGCCGAGGTTTTATCGGAGGATACAGGGGAGGTTACTATCCGGGTGGATATGGTTATGGAGTTAGATTCGGGGGTTATCGCCCTTACTATGGCGGTTACCGTGGATACAGACGAGGATACTATGGTAGGTCAAGTATTAGTTGACATTGTTTCCAACGAAAAAGAAAAGTTCACTAACACTGCTTACAGTTGTCATTCTAATATTCTACCCATCAAATCCATCTTTAAGATACCTACTGCACAAGCTTAAACCTTTTTCTCCATTTTATAAGGAAAGAACCTAACGTAATATAACAAAGCCAAATGAACAATGTATAGATGCTCGCGAAAAAGGAGATTTATCGACAATGCTAATATTTTTCACATTGTATGAGATATAAATGTACATTTAAATTTTTATTGTCATGATTCGATTGATCTATCGCAAACAACGTCATTTCCAACGGAGGCTCTTAATACTCTATTTAGTCGGTGGTAATCAAATTTATTTTAGAAAATAATTCAGTATATAAAGTGCTTTCCTTGCAGGTTTTTCGTGCATGGATATTTTCATTGATATGTTGTTATTGATTTCGTTACAGGAAGGAAATATTAAGGAACAGAACACCACACTCACCCTAAATGGATCTCGAAGAATTCTAACAGAAAACCTGCCTTCCATTTTGTGTTATTGTCACAGTTTTTGTTACTCATTACATAAGTAAAATGATGTCATACCAAATATGCTTTAATTTTGTTTTACCCATTACGAAAGTAAAGAACTGGTTGTGATATGCCTAATAGAAAAAGGCATTGAAAAATGACACAAAAGATAACATGCTGATAGATCAAGTAAACATTTTTGCTTTTGTGTCAATATTTTCTGTGTTATATAATCACGGATCATATCTATTTTGAGATATATTTTGTCGTCTACAACAACTTTCCAAATGCGACAGTCTTACATTTTGTAGTTTGGGAAAGGAATATAACTTATTTCCAAGCGATGCCTGTTTTAGACTACCTTTTATTTCGGGACATCGACTTTTATTTGGCGGAAAAGAAGAAAGTGCTTATGACTGCAAGATTTTCAGCGGTCCAGAACCATTTGTTTATTTTTCCCTAAACAAGTCCTGGTTTTGTTTCAAATTAAAGACAATACTTCCGAATGTGCTGAGGCAAAACGCAAATATTATCTTTAGCAATATTGCACGCCAATACAACCGATACCAGTATTCAATTTCAAGGTGCATAATCACGTGACACACTTAATTTTAGAAAATCTTCAATAATTTCGAATTCTGATACGGATTTGAAGCAGAGAAGGTGGGGAGACGCCCGACATGGTCGTGGATGATTTTTCAAAACTCATGTGATCAAACAAATACTGACGATCAACCAATCACCTGATTTAAAAAAAGTCCACCACGTCCAGATCATTCCTGGCATTTTCTACCTTGTCTGCTTCAACCGAATTAAAAGCTGGTCAGGAAAAGGCCTACTTACAAAATTATTGATGATTATCTGAAATCCTGAGTAACATAAATATACATCGTTATCTTTGTCGCCATCAATTTTTTTCTTAAAACAACCTAAAATTTCAAAGATGCCAGTGCTAGATACTTCAGTCTTCAGAACAACATAGGGACTATGAGAGTTTGCATAGTTGTGGGAAGCATGCAGCTATCAAGGGCCTAAAATAAAAGAAAGTTTAGCGGTGGTATCAGGTTCTTCACCAACCACTGAAGATCAGTTTCATATAAATGTTATCAGGACTGAACTCGATCACTTTATTAATCGAGTTGTTTGATCGGAAGTGGAAATCTAGAATTAATAAAACACAATCGACTCAATCGCCTCAATTCTCGGATCACATCCCACCGAAAAGACTTTTTGATCACTAAAAGGAAGCTCTGACGATGCAGATCACTCTCTTAGACCCCGACCACTCCCCATCATCAGTGCCGATTGAGCTCAATATGTACTCGATCACTTGATCGGCTTTGATCCAGTTGATCTGATCGGTTTGGGTACATAGCAAAATACTACTATATCGTCGTTTTTCAACAAAACGGAGGATATGCATTTTACAAAGAATCCTTAGAGTAATTGGCCTCGCGTGATTACATCGAAATTGTTCTGATCAAGATTAGATGTTAGAGTCCTCTCTCTTTAATCACGCGAGAACAATCACAATTAGCGTATTTCCAATAAGACCCCCCCACACACACACACACACACACACACAACAGCCACCGGAAGTCGTCCTTTAATGAAACCTATGGCCAATTATCATCGTTCGTTGCCATTTCACGCAGGATGCTTTGCTCGGAATTGGGTCAGAGCCTCGATCTGGCATAAAGAAACCAGCTGATGTGTTGCTATTTTTAATAACAGATTGGAACCTTGTCTGTGTGTATACAATGTTAATTTCCCATGAAGCCATTGTTTGACACCGGAAGTGGCTCATAGGTACGGACTAAAACGATAATTGAAAGGGGTCAATTCTGAAATATCTAGATTTTCTGTCAAGTGCATGTCGTATTGATCAGTCTTTAGTCTAAATGGGTGCATTTTATCCCCTCTTCTGCTATTACTTCATTTGTACGTTGTTTTTGTTCTCTGCTGTTCGAGTTTTCTTACCCCTTTTAACTTCTGGTTCATTCCCAAAAAGTCCATTCTCTCTATTTTTCTGTACAAAAAAGGATTTTTTGAAAGTAATGATGCAAAAGAAGAAAGTTTTAATGACTTTCATTTTCTTTTCCAATTCCTCAAAGTCTTTATTCAATCATGAACATATATGAGCTCCTTTGATCATGTCGTATTTCATGGAACGACAAGACTGGTCTAGAAATGTGTTGTTATGTTAAGGATTTATTAAGTTGGGGTGGCGAAAATCGTCATATTCTTCCGAATCATTGTTACTATATAATATAGCTTTCTTTATGAAATTTATTCACTCACATATGGCTGTTGATGCCCCTCAAGAAAGGGGTTGGGAAAGAATTGAGACAAAAGAAGAAAATTCTGATAACAAACGTTGTTTTCCTTTTTCCAAAACTTTCCCACGATAAATGGTTTCGAAAACGTATTTTTATCAACACCCATTTTGTTGTTTGAATCAGCTTTCAAATCAGAGCAGTCGGAAAGTATGTCGTGTGGGAAAGGGCCAGAGTTGTAGTTACAATGTTATTTTATTTATTGCTAAAGACAAAAGACGTTGGGACCATAAAAATGACCGTAGCATGCTGCAACCCATCTTCGCAAGCCAAGGGTTCTACCTCCACTTTGCAGGTAGAACCCTTCGCTTGCGAAGATGGCTGCAACCACTTTACGAAAAGTTTCGAAAGTTCAGTGAACCCTTTCCACAAAAAGATCTTGTTTTTCATCCATGGGAAAGTATCAAATCAAAAGAAGAAACTGCAAATAACCAGCAATTTCTTCTTTTGTCTCAATATTTTCTGTGCTAAGATATGCACAAGTTTCAATTCATTTTACATTCAGTCGTCTGCAGGAGCTTTTAAATTGGATCATACTACGGCTAATATTTTTTAAACCCTTTTACAAGCAAGACTACGTTTTGATGCACCTAATAGACGCCATGGGGAAATATTAAATCAAATGAAGGAACTTCTGAAAATCAGCATTTACTGCTTTTGCCTTAATATTTTCTGGTCTATATTTTACTAAAAACCTTTCTGTTTCAACATTAATGGAAATCGCCTTCAGTCGCTTTAAAATGCGAGTAATTCATTTCACTCCTTGGTAATGTTTTAAAATAAACAACAAAAAAAAGATATGTAATATAATTATGACATGATTTTATTTCTGTAATGAGTAACAAAATAATGACAATAACAAAATATGTGGTAGTCAGTTGTTTTCAGCTAGGATTCGTGGAGATCATCATTGTGGGATTTGCGGCTAGGATTTGTAAAACCTTCGTTCCTGAAACGAAAATGTATAGAAATATTCAATCTACTGACAAAACGTTGGCTTTCTTGCAAATCGGACAGATTTATATTTTGCTAAATCCTTTTCCAAACAAGACCTGATTTTGACATTCCTATTAAATATGACCTCAGAAATATTTGTGGCAAAAGAAGAACAATGCTGATAACCATCATTATCCTGCATTTGACTTAATATTTTCTGTCAAATAATGTATACACAAATTGTATTTTATAAAAAATTGTTGTAAAGTTTGTACCAGCTTTCAAATATACTGGCCAAAAGTCCTAACCGGCCACTTTAAAAATGACTATAACTTTTTTAAAAGTTATTACATTTTAATGAAATTTGATACGTTGATTTTTAAGCATAGTGCCCGTGGATTTTCATGATGATAAACCAATAATTGTCAAATTTTTATTTGTAATAAAGGAAAAGCTCAAAAAGCTCTAAATCAAAATAGAGCTCGAGATAATACACTTTCAACAATTCAAAGTACTCAAATCGTTAGCTGCAACCAAGACTAAGAAAAAAAAATTGGAAAACATTGTCAATTTTGTGTGACTTTTGACTACAGAAGAAGCAGACAGAATGGGAGACATGGTAAAATGGTGTTTAAATTCAACCAGCAAAACATTTTATCGAGCGAATATGCTCAAATATGGTCTGGTATGGAAAGACGATGCAACAAACTGATTTTTTTACACATGTCCTACATTTTGTAGCCCGCCGTAAATCATCATTCCATATTTAAAGCATTTTCCAAGAAAAACGTGTTTTAGATGTTGTCTTTAAGAACCGTGTTTCTGCATAAATGACCTCTTTCATTTTCTTTTACGGCCATATGTCGCGCACAATTGTCAAACATTTTCAATTTTTTTCTTGGTCTATGCTGTAGTTAACGATCCATGAGACCAAAAAATACTACATTGACAATATTCTGAGCTCTGTGTGAATTTAGAGCTTTTTGAGCTTTTCTCACGTTGCATTTTTATTTCAATCAAACAACGGTAACTTTTCGCCAAAATCAACTGGAAAGTTGCTTAAAAATTTACATAGCAAATTTCATGAAAATCCAATCACCACAGAAAAAATTATCTTTGTTTTTTAAGTGGCCGGTTGGAAGTTTTGACTAGTATATTTACTTTATTTACATATCCATTTTATTGTTATATTTTTTTATGTTTTGTTTTGGAAAGGGTTTTGACAATATTCATGTAATATTTCCAAAGAACATCAAAGGTTCACATAACATCGGACTTTGTCGGGTCGGGTAATATTTTTGAACTCACCATAATATCCTAGTATATCCAGCATAACCTCAATAGTCATGGCCATGACCATGACCACCCAATCTAACTCCATAACCTCGTCCGTATGATCCATAACCTCCGTAACTGCCGAGTCCATAGCCACCATACCGAGACCCATAGCCACCATAATGACTTCCATAACCGCCATACCGAGATCCATAACGACCGTAACTACCAAGGCCGTATCTACCATAACGCGATCCATAAAGTCCATGTCCGTAACGAGACCCATAGCCACCATAACTACCCAGTCCATAGCCGCCATAACGTGATCTATATCCTCCATAATTTCCGAGTCCATAGCCGCCATAACGAGATCCGTAACTACCGAGACCATAACTACCGTAACGCGATCCATAGCCACCAAGTCCATAGCTTCCATAACGAGACCCATAGCCACTATAACTACCGAGGCCATAGCCGCCATATCGTGATCCATAACTGCCGACTCCATAGCCACCATAACGAGACCCATAACCATGGCCTCCGTAACTGCCGTGACCATAACGAGACCCGTATCCACCATAACTGCTGACTCCATAACCGCTTAATGATGATGACCCGTAACCATAGCGGCCACGTGGAACCACTGCGGTAGCAATGGCCACCAGGCCAACGAAGACGAGTGTAACAGCGTTCATCTGCAAAAAATAAATGAATGTAATTTTTCAACAAAAATCTCTTAACTGTAGCTTGTTTGAAGCTGCAGTTACGAGATTTTTATTTTAAAGCTAATAAAAGTTGGATTTTCAGAATTATTACGACGAGGAATCACGTAACTCAACATTTTCGGTTTTGTCCCCCCCCCCCCCCCCCCCCCCCAATAATTATGTGGATCTATACATGAGCGATTTCAGGAAAGGAATTGAAGCAGGGACTATGGGGAAACACCGGGGATTCGCTGAATGCTAGAGATATTTTAAACAGAACTCGAAAAAAGGATTCTTGACGAGCCACTGAAATTCTGAATGGCATGGCTATCAATAACATTTTTATCAGTTTCTATTAAATCCAGAAAATCCATGGCTTTTCTCCCTCTTTTCTGCGTCAAACCTTTTTTTATATTGGCCATTATATTTGCATAGTTTTTGGAAAATAATCGAAAACCACTGTCGTTATTAGATTGAGATGACCATGCTTGGCTTTGGAATATAGCCTACAAACACATAAGAATATTATCGAGAAATATCGAATGGATTGGTTAGGACTATGGTTTCTGGACTATAACTTACAGATAAAATATTTTCTTGTTTTAGCGTCCCATGAGTTGTATTTGTTTGTAATAATTTCAATTTGAAGATTTCATTAACTTACAAATTTCAAAAAGAATTCAATTATCTCTAAATATCTTATAATTTTCTTACCTTATTTTCAGTAACGTCTTAAGACTGTGTGGTATCGTTGGAAGACTTTGAAAAGACTTGATATTGAATGGTGAAGTTACTAGAGACCGAGGCAGTATATATAATAAAGTTATGAATAAATTAAGCACTCAGGAAAAACCCATCTGTTTGAAATTCTAATTTAGCCGGGTTCTTGAAAAATGATCCATATTGCTGCTTTTCAAGAAAAAACTTGTGACTACAGCGTTAAACAAGCTGTACTCACCGATTATTCATTGAAAAGTGACGATATTGTGTTTGAGACCAACATGGATTCAGTTCAGACGGTCTGGTCTGAATCCACGCGGGTCCATTAGCTTATTAATTACCTTGGACAACCCTTTGTGTTCAGAATTGATAATCTTGAGGCTGCATTTAGTTACAACCGGAACAAGATCCACTGTGGTCAGGAAAAAACTTTCCCAAACCAAAAAAAAAATGTTCCAATTTGAAAGCTGCATCAGACGACAAAATGGACGTTCACAAATAATTGATTTCCGAAAGTTATGGCATAGAAAATATTGAGGCAAAAGGAGAAAATGCTGATAATCAGCATTTTCTTCTTTTGTCTCAATGTTTTCCCAATCCTTTTCTATTAGGGACGTCAATTCAAGGTCTTGTTTGGGAAAAGACTAAAATGTCTAAAAACGGTCCCTTTTCCAGGCCCAGGCTCAATTTGTTACGTTGATTGATCGCTTTGTTGATCGCGTCAAACCTACGTAACGTGGTGATTTCGTCACAAGGAAATATATCACGCTTTCCTTTACCCCCCAAAAAACTTTTCTTTGGCGTTTTTTTTATAAACACAGCATTAAAAAAACCTTCGGGAAAAGACACAAATATTTATTTCAAGCATTTTTCCCTGAGTGCTTTTTAAGCTTTAAAATTGATTGTTACACTTGAAACCATTAATTTATCATCTGCAAAGACATTTAAATTTGTCACATGCACAAATAGTTTGATATCAAGTAAGGATTAATTAGATCAAATCGATGGATCAGCGCAAAACTATTGTAATTATACATAGAACTATATATCCACTTACATCACTTTAACACCGACCCATCGAAATATACTCACTTTGAGTTATTACCTGTAGTAAAAAAAACATTGTCACTCAAATGTCACAATGCCCGATTTACTTCGGTGATATTGTCTTCTTTGGTGTTTGATCGAACCATTTCCCAAACAACAAAATTGTAGACTGGGAAAAAGTAATAATAAGTTAGATCTATGTCATTTTGGAATTTTGATAAGAAAAAAATGTTGTAAGTCAAACAACTACAGCTATGTACATGTATTTGCTAATGAAAAAAAAACACCAAAAACAGTGTCACTCTCACTCGACCTACAAATAGACTTATTCCATAAAACAATCCGTCCCATTCTTACATATGGCTGTGAAGTCAAGGGATATGGTAATTTAGATACTTTAGACAGGGTACTTATAGGATATTTGAAATTCATTCTTAAAATGAAAAAGTCTACTCCTACATATATGGTATATGGAGAATCCTGTCAATATCCTATTCGCATTGATATACAAAACAAATTTATTTCACTTGGTTCAAAAATGATTGATCAAAGGAATAGTAAAAAAAATGTCATCGAAATTGTATGCTTATCTTTGATAGTTATAGAAATAATACAGTAAAATCAAAATGGATTGAATCGAAACATTACTATCCGTAAATGGTTTAGGGGCATGTTGCTAATTAGTCAGAGCAATGCGGACAGTACGACAGATTAAACGTTTCGTGTCTTCGCATGGCGGGGCGAAAGAGCGAAAGTACGACATGGCATAAATCTGCCACCTTCATTAATCGATTACCTGACGGCAAATTCAAAGATGGTACAGATGACAAAATTTTACAAACAAATAGAAATTGCTTTTTGTGTGAAATAGACACTCACTGATAGAGAATGTATTCGAAAACATGTGAACAAAAGCAAAAATTGAGAAACGTTGATAAACTTTCAGTACCCTTTTTCTCATAATGCTTTTCATGGAATGAAGTACAAATGCCATAGGCAGAGCAGAATAATTTGGGTTGTTTTCTGTGTCTCCCTTCAATTTAGCATAGGGCTCTAGGTTCCGCATTTTAACACAACTAGTTTTAAGAAAGGCTGATGCAGACAACAAAAAGAAAGTACAAATTTATAAATTGGACTTTGAAAATATCCAAGATACAAATGGTGTAAATTCAAACAATGCTGGTGGTCAAATTTTTGAACCTGTGTAACAAATAATGTGATTTCAAGCTACTTTAAGCCCCGTTCCCACTGTCACGGTTTGGACCCCCGGTTAGTCCCGGATGAGTGGTCCGGGGGAAACCGTGACAAACCGGGAGTACAACCGTGGCGGCACCATGAACATCCTGGACCATCCGGGATGAACCTTGTTGATCCGGCAACCGACCCCGGATGTTTTAAAATGTTTAATACAACCGGCAGTCACCGGGAGGATGTCAAGAATCGGCTTTATCCGGGGAAACACCGGTATATTCCGGGGCAAGTCCGGTTCTCTACCCTGGCTCAACCGTGATAGTCCCTGATGACCCGTGCACATTTTCAGCTTAATCAATGTAGTTTCATTTTCTGATGCAAGCACAATCAAACAAGGTGAACTATCTCATAAACCAGAACTTCAAGAGACGAAAGAGAACTGATGCTGATCCACGAGTGACCAGCGGGAAACATCGGCTTGTCACCGGCGCAAAACCGTGATATGAAAGGGCGATACCGGCGGCTACCGGTGCGCTACCGGCGACGACCGGGGTTACACCGGGTCGTACCGGGATCAACCGGGATCACGCCGCCCCTGCACCGTAAAAACACCGTGGCAAACCGGGAACAAATTGGGATAGTCCGGGGTAGAACGGGAAGATCCTGCTAGTAAGAAACCGGGGGTACACCGGGGCAATGTCGGGAATATGGGAATATGAATCATTTTTTAGAGAAAAGATCCCGGATCATCCTGGAATACCGGCTCTTTCCCCACCGGGAGGTACCGTGGGTGTCCGGGACCAACACCGTGACAGTGGGAACGGGGCTTTAGACAACAAATGGGAGTTTTTGTGTCGAAAAATGAGTGTCTTCAAATTTGAAAGCTAATACAGAAGACAAAATGGGTCTTACTATAAATGTAAAGTATGTACATAGTTATATAACCCCAAAACACTGAGTCAAAAGGTGAAAATGCTGATTTCCACAATCTTCTTCTTTTGTGTCAATTTTTCCATGCCAAATCTAATAAGTCTCGGGGGGGGGGGGGGTAGGGTTAGAAAATACATGTATACAGAAAGTGGTTTTCGAAATCTCTTTTTCTCCCAATGCTTTCTCAAGCCTTTTGAAAAAGAAGCATTAAAACCAAGGACAGTATTCATCAGCACTCCTAGAATTGATTGACTTAATTAATCTTTTACCAGACGGCAAAAATCTAGGATGGTCCAAATTTAAAGATGATGCAGACGACAATGCCAGTATACATTTTTTGTCTTATTGGATAGAAACCATTGTTGGAAATAAAGAAAGTGCTTGCCACTAGCAATTTCTTCATTTTCAACGATGTTTTCAAAGGCCTAATTTCTTGTTAAAGAGTCACTGTGTGGTGATGGGTTAAATCATAAATGTTAGTTACTTTACAACCTATTTGATAAGGCGAGATACGTTTGTATTGGTCAATCTTATTGTTTGTTATGCATCTTAACCCTTTCCCGAACCACAAACTTTTAGTTAGGGTGGTCCAATTTGAAAGCCTTAGCGCTGTTGGTAGCGCATTTACCTCTTATTCGAGAGGTCCCGGGTTCGATACCCGGCCGCGGCTAATACCCTTTCTGACAAAATTGTCACCCACCAATGGGTTTGAAATCGTTAACCTAAGTGGGCGAGCAGCTGGAGGCTCGGTAAGGGTGTTGTGGTAGTACTGGTTTGATAAACAACAGGAATCCATGGGTAGGTGCTCCAGCCGCCGAGATATGACCCTGGCAGTTGAAAAAGGCGTAAAAAACCCAATACTAGTAAACTCAAACCAATTTGAAAGATGAATATTCTGCAATTTCCGCTTTTGTCTCAATGTGTTCCAAAGTATTTTCTTATAGGGACGTCTTGTTTGGTTAAATAAGGCATCATGGGATTAAACTGGTGGATGAATACTTCCCCATGTCTTATTTTGTAAAGAAATAAAAGAAACGAATAAAGCCAAGAGTATTTGTAATTATTTATAAATTTATTTTATGTAATGATTAACAAAATAATGATAATGATAATTAATGGTTGGCAGGTTTGGCTGTCAGAATTCGTCTAGATCATGTTGTGGGACTTTTGGCCGGGATTTAATAATACTTCTTTCCTGGAATGAAAATACGAAGATATAAATGAATTAATTTTAATGTTCTAATGTAGGCCTAATACATCTAGACATTCTAAATTTGTTATTTTAAATCCAAATCCTATGTTGTGATTATTCATTTGACTCCTCTCGTTGATGGACATTAATTTTAACGAAATATTGCATTTTGAAAAGCAATTTTATCTGAAGCTCTGAATGTTAATGATTTGCCCGCTCCCGGAGTATTTGACACTTAAAAGCTTCAAAATATTACGTATGAGCCACGATCTGGAAAAACGTCCCTTAAGGCTTTTGAGCCCAACATAGATCCAGATCAGCCTGTGCATACGCACAGTCTGATCAGGATACATGTTGTTCTCTGATGGCTTCTTCGTGACATGTAGTAACTTAAAGAGAGCAATATGGATACACATTGGACTGCATTTGACAACAGGCCGATCTTGAAACTCATTTTTTAAAAATGCTTTAAAGGACGTTTTTCAAGATCCCAGCTCATATCGTTTTGGAAATTTGAGTTAATCAATGTTATTGGGTTTTTTATATATATTTCGTGGAAATTCGTGAGTATATTTATTGGTTATGCTAGACATGTAGGAATGATTAGAACTTACAACCAAAGTCAAAGGTGAATCAACGGAGTGCATGTCGTAAACAACTTGAATAAGGTTTACGAACTGAGAATGAAAGGCAGAGCCAGAGGCGAAATTTGAAAAGTGCCAGTAATTCCTAAACTGTGTTACATTTCCATTCTAAATACAAATATAAGCATTTTGTATGGTTTAGAATTTCGATTTGATGCATACTTGTGGAAATATTTGACAACTATGTTTAAAATTAACTCCCTTGCATATGAATATAGAGTAAAATAATTGTACATTATTTTCTTCTTGAAGGATAATCTTGAAATCCGGCATGGTGAATCAACTTATGTGAAGTGTATTTACAAGTGTGTGTAATTTGATGCATTTCTTATGGCTAGAAAGTGGTGTTTTCATTCTCAGTTCGTAAACCTTAACCATTTCCCAAAACGACACAGTTTTAGATTGGTCCAATATAATAACTTTTACAAAAACAAAAACAAAATGGCTGCATATAACTGGAATGTTTATGTGTAATTCAGCTCAGAAAATATTGATACAAAAGACGAAAATGCTACTAATCAACATTTTCTCCCTTCACCCAAGTATCTTCCAACGCTGTTTCTACAAAGACGTCAAAACAAGCATTATTTTGGGCAAATATGCATGGTATAGCTTAATTTAAATGACCTGTCAGGGCATCCCTAGCGAATAGCTAGAGATGCTCTGCAATGTCATTTATCGTCATCTAGACTACATGCACCTACCGTAATATCCTTTGTGTCTATAACCTCCAAAGAAAGGGCGATAACCCCCGAATCTAACTCCATAACCATATCCACCCGGATAGTAACCTCCCCTGTATCCTCCGATAAAACCTCGGCCGTACGCTCCATAACCTCCGACTACCCCGAATCGTCCATAGCCTCCGTAACCACCGAGTCCATAGCCACCATAACCTCCGAGTCCATAGCCTCCATAACCGCCGTATCCATAGCCACCGTAACGAGGATATCCGTAACCATAGCCGCCATAACCTCGATAATAATCGTCATAATCGTCGAAATCGTTGTAATATGGAGTTGCGGCAGCGATCGCTACTAGTGCAACGAGGATGATTGCGACAGCTTTCATCTAATTTAAAAATATAAACCAGGGTCAATCATTTTAACTGCTATCGAAGTAGCCTACACATGTCTACATTAAGAGTACCCACAACATGGGGATTAGAAATAAAATTACAAATAAAATGTTTACCCCCCTCTAATCTGTTCCTCTATGATAACATTAATAATTTACTCTTTTTGTCATATTTATGTGTTATATAGTGTACAAACTCAATATCGTTGTCAACATTTTTTTTTCACTTGCGGCAGTTTTGACATGTTCGGGCTGCTTTATGTTTTTGCCGATTGGAAAAGGTTTACAAAGTGCAATCACCCCGTAGCACATTCACTAAATCATAATCAGATTCGTGAAGAAATTCATGATAGATATTTAATCCTTTTCCCAAACAGTTCCTGGTTTTGACATCTCTTAAAGAAAGGCATAGGGAAGATTGAGACAAAAGAAGAAAATACTGATGATCGGCATTTTCTCTTTAAAGTGACATTTCACATTTATTTCATTTTTGGAAAGTATGTCTTGATGCAAAGATTGTTTTTTCTGATGTGTAGAAATGCTATCAGCTTTTTGAAGTTGTTATTTTTAAGCGAAAAATACGCATTTAAAGTTGAGACAGAAATGACAAATTCTATATAAATCTGAACAGTTACTGTTGTCCACAACAATTTGTTAAATTTTAACACAAAAATATATATTTCTCGTAAACGATTCAATGTTTTGGCTTGAAATTTTCAGAATTTTCATAAGAAAATATGCTCTTTCAGATAAAATAAAAGTAAAATTTATGTAAAAATTATTGTGAAATGTTACTTTAAGCCTCAGTGTTTTCTATGCTATATCATTCATCAATTTCATCTCAAGTAACATCGGATTTGTCGTCTGTAGTAGCTTTTAATTTGGACTACCCTGACATTTTGTCGTTTGCGAAAACAACTTTGAATAATAAAATAATAGTGTTTATGTATTTTCTTATCCAGAGATGAAAAAAATGTACGTCAAATTCAGAATTAAAACTACAGAATGAAAAACGGAAAAAAGGAGAAGTTGAACTGGAAACCAAGTGTTGTTCTTACCTTGTTTTCGGTGTCGTCGGAATGACTTGCTGGAGATCTGAAGTTCTAGAAATCGAGGAGGTTTATATAGCAATATTTCTGAACAGTCATTACTAATTAACCCTTTCCCAAATAAAGACCTGGTTTTGACATCTCTGACAGAAAAGGTTTGGGAAAACATTGAGGCAAAAGAAGAAAATGCTGATAATCAGCATTTTCTCCTTTTGTCTCAATATTTTCTGTGCTTTATTGTAAACAAAGAACGTTGTCACTACCAATTTTGTCGTCTGAAACAGATTTCAAGTTGGACTGCCCAAAACTTGATTTTTGGGAAAGGGTTAAAGTCAACCATAATTAATTGGACAACAAAGACATATCTGACCACAGATTGACCCGTCACGTAAAAAAGGAGAACAACTTGGTCTTGTAATGTTTAAGCCTTCAAATTGAGATCTGAAAAATGGTGTCGTTACACGCGTTTGAGATCGACGTTGTTGCAAATCAGCTTATTTTTAGGTGAATTCTAATCAGAATCCATGTTGCCCTAAACACTGCATGCTACATGTATTTGATAAGTTTCGAAAGAAAATTTAGATATTGATCAGACTGTGTTTATACAAAAAATCTGTCCTTTGTAGTTTGACGTTATCAACTCATTTTTTAAATAGGCCTACCAAAGACTTTGTGCCATTCCGCCCCCATCTTGAGTTCAGCGTTTTCAGTAAAAACAGAAACTGGCGAGGGAAAGGTATCCGGATTTTGAAATTATCACGGATAACGCGGATTTTTCACGAACGGCTTCGAATCTAATCATGGATGGAAAACTTTAAGCTTGAACAAAAATTGAGACAAAAGAATATTTTAATATTTACTGTGATTTGCGCAATCTAACCGTTCATTATCAGTATCAGTTTCCTTGTCTACAATGGCTTTCAAATTGGAATACTCAATTTTGTGCCGTTTGGAAAGGCAGTATGTCATTTTGAAGACATTTATGACTTTCCCACACTACATAACGCTACTTTCAAACAGAAACCTCGTAACTGCAGCTTGTATTAAGCTGCAGTTACGAGTTTTTGTTGAAAAGCGACGATAAGCCCCTTTTTCGCTACTCGGTACAAACGGCGACGAATTGATGAAAAATCAACCACAAAGGGAAAACCACCATTGTGTGGAAATACGATTTATCTTATTGAATGATTGTTTTTGTTGGCCCCGTCAATTCTGCGTAACGTCTTAGTAACGTAACGAGATGATTTCGCAACACGGAAATATTGCACGTTGACTAATTTACAGTATTGCAGTAGGCTTAATGAAATGAATATTGTCATTGTCATGATTAACCCATTCTAAAACGACACAATTTTAGGTTGTTCCAGTTGGACATCATACGACACCCTAATGCCAATGCAAACTCAGGATATGGAGTAAATGGGCAGAAAAATAACTGAAAAGGAGAAAGTACTGGTTGTATGTAGCTCTATGAACATTTTATTTTTTTTACTTACGTCTGTATGTGTGTGTGTTTTAGTTTTCTACGTAAAAGTGATAATAATAAGTATTGTTTTGGGAAAGGATTAATATCATAACTATTTTTGGTCTATTTGATATTTCAGATTACGTTTTACCCTAGGATCACAAATACATTTCTGGTCATGAACATTGAACTAAGCAACTAAAACAAGCTGCAGTTATATGAGGTTTTTGTTGGAATGAGACGATGTTATTGGCACATAGGTACAAATTTCACTAAATGTAAATTAGGGAAATGGCGTTCTTATATTCAATACAACTTTGACAGACACCAGAGTAATATTCGGACCATCACATTAAATATTACAGCTGTTTTGAGTTCGATATGTTTACTTACATGGTAAATTTGGTAAACAAGTAATGTAATATAGTGACTGGACTATAGACAACAAGATTCTCTCATGTTTGATTTAACCCAACAACAGAAGGATGGGTTGCAACAAGGGCTCAAAATTGCTAAAAGAATAGATTTTCTTTGAATTCTGTGAATTGATAGAATTACATAATATCTTTAATTTGTATGTGTAACAAATTAGATAAAGCCGTACTTTTGGAGATAATGGCTAACAAAAAAAGGGGGGGAGGAGGTAAATGGACATGAGAAGCAAATTTTTACTTTGAAGTTAGATAACTTTTTCTGTATAGATCCGATCAAATTGAAATTTTGCATGTACTTTCAATGTGCTAGGGACAGAATATTTTTGGAATCATTAATCCTGTATATCAGTTTGTTGATTTTCTGTATTCGTCCTTCTGTCAATCTCAGATTTTGCTTATATTTGATGTACTAACTTTACGAAACTATCTCTTCAGCTTTTATCTTTGTATGAATTGACATGATTTTTTGTGATCATGACCCTGTATGATGTAACTAAATATGTGTAAACTTTTGCTTAAATCTATTGCAAAGAACCGAAGTTATTTGACCTTGATCTGATCTATACAGAACAAGTTATTTAACTTCAAAGTAAAAATTTGCTTCTCATGTCAATTTACCCCACCCACTTTGTTAGCCATTATCTCCAAAAGTAAGCCCTTATCAGATTTTTTACACATACAGTACAAATTAAAGATATTATGTAACCCTATCAATTCCAAGAATTTAAAGAAAATCTATTTTTGAACCCTTGTTGCAACCCATCCTTTAAGAGTGATCCAATACAAAAAAGACAACAAATCAGAAATTGATAGAGATGGGATTGTGTGACAATATACATGTATAATAGAAAATATTGAGGCAAAAGGAGAAAATGTTGATCATCAGCATTTTCTTCTTTTGCCTCAGTGTTTCCCAAGTTTTTTTTTCTTTTATGGACGTTAAACCATATTTTCCTTGGGAAAGGACTAACAACTGTTTCCGTCGACTGAAACTTCCAAATTGAATTGAAATACAGCTGGAAAAGTAAAAGCCAATTTAAAGGGAAAATAGTAGGTAGAACACAATTGAAAGAGTGGGGTATTGTAGTTCGTCAGCATTCACTCTCCTTTTCTTTCAATATTCTACAAACCTTTTCTTTTAGAGATGTTAAACAATAATCTCTGGCATAGAGCTTGATACAACTTCAAAGTGACACTGTACGTAGATAGATGCAAACTACATTTTAGAATATTATAAACGCTCAATCATGACGCGTGTAATTTGAATAATAATTATGTTTGTGGCGTATTAAATTCTCATTTATTCTGACGTCGAAACGATCATTCATTTACAACATTCAAATTATTTGAGCATGGCTCTTGACAAAGGGGGCCCTATATCCTTTTAGGCTACAGACAGGGGCGTAGCTAGCCGAAAATAAAGAGTACGCAAAACGCAAGCCTAATGTACAGGGGAGGTTTGATCGCGGGCTCCACACTGCTGGATCTTGCGGGCATCTCCCATATTTTTTTTTTTTTTTTTGAAAATTTAATGAGATGCTTATGAAATAGACCTACCTACCAAATTCCCACCTGGAGCCACGAATGACCATGGTCATTCGTGGCTACTGGTGGGTATTTGGTATGTATCTAATGGCGATTAAGGTGTTTATTTCCAGGGAAACAAAAACACAAATCCACTTTTTTATTGTTTGCGATGTGTACGCAATTACGTTTTTTTGCATACGGGTTGCTACGCCTTTAACATGGTTTCCAGATCGGCCTGTGCTAGTGAGCAGACAGATCAGGAACCAAATATGTTAACCCTTTCACAAACAGGACTTGGTTCTAACGTCCCTGATAGATAAGACGTGGGAAAACATCGTGGCAAAAGAAGAAAATGCTGATCTCTTTTTTATTCTAATGCATCTATGATATTGACCAATTCAATAATAATTTTAACAAATGTCGTCACTTTGCAACATCATTCAAATTAGAACACCCCAAAACTTCGAGGTTTGATAAAGGGTCAAAGGTAAAGGAACAATAAGACAACTTCATGGATCTTGATCACACTGCGTGTATACGTAGGCTGATCTCAATCCACCGGGGTCTCAAATGCCACAAGGGCAGTTTTTCCTGACCCTGGCTCATTTGTAATATAAGCCTGCAAATGAAATTGATAGAAGAAAATTTTGACACAACAGGCTATTAAAAGCAGCCTTTTGAGTAGTATGAAAGTATCAACCCTAGTCAGTCGGCACAGTCCACATCTATAGATTGAGTTTGGTCAGCCTGGATTGAATTGTTACTTCTGTTATCATCGACAGTCATTTTAAAAGAGTGGCAAAGTTATCAAGCCGGGGTTGCTGTCGAAAAGGGTAACGAACTACAGCTTCAATTACTGTATTTTTGTACGTTGACACTTGGAACCAAATATTGAGCATTACGCTAAGATTGCTTAGAATGAGTTAAGCTGGCACACATCTGCATACTACAATGTGAACACACGTATTTCACATCGCCTGTCAAAACTATCGTACTGCGGCCCGGTCACAGACGATTCCACGTCCACAATTGACCAAACGCCGACTGTCAATCAAAAACATTGATTGGCCAATGGGCGATCAGAAAAATGTCATGCCCCAATTGGTCTTCGTTGCACGTGTTATTGTATCGATTTATCGACTGACAATCAAAACAATCGAGATGCCAATTGCAAAGAATTTTGTGCTAACAATAGACTAGGTTTACCGTATGTTTTGATAAACCGTCGGTGCTGTTATAAAATCTCGTAACTACAGCTTAAATTAAGCCGTAGCTACGAAATTTTATAACAGCACCTACGAAATACTATTTCGTTTGTCCTAATTTACTTCACGAGTAACTGGATAAAATCGTTCCCTATAAACGATCACATCCCCATTGTTTGTCTTAAATTCTATGTTGGGCGGAGCGATCTGTCGATTGGCGTTTGGTCAATTATACTACATATCCCATATTTTAGACGTGTTACGGCCGCGATATGGACGTGAATTAGTGTAAGTTAAAAGCAAGGGCGGATCCAGGATTTTTTCCATGGGGAGGGGGTCCAAGCCCAAGATTTTTTTTTCCAGTGGGGTCCAAGCTCAAATTATGGCTTAAAATGTAATAAATTTGTAACATTACACTAAATATATATAGTCAAAATTTAATTTTCGGCCAATGCCATGGGGGGGGGGGGGAGACCCCCGATTCCCCCCCCCCTCTAGATCCCTCCATGAAAAGGATGAAGGTGTCCATTGATGATTCTTACGAAATTCCTCGTGGATGATATTTCGTCGGCTACGTTGGAACATGCCGTAACTACACTTTATTCAAGCTGTAGTTACGACATATTCAATCATAGCCGACAAATGTAAATCATCCTGCTCCAGTGGCGCAATCGGTTAGCGCGCCGTACTTATAGACAGTACCTTCCTCTGTTTCGAGGGATTAGGAGATGCGGAGGCTGTGAGTTCGAGCCTCACCTGGAGCAGAGTTTTTTATACTCGACTTATTCTAGTAGAAACTTCATTTGGTTAATTCCTCGTATTTCCAGTATATCTTTGCACATTGTCAAGCACGATGCTTCAAACCATTTAAATTCATTTTATGAATAACACAGTCATTGTTTCAATTTCAAACTCTTATGTTATAGGTACCCATTTACATCGTCTTGGCGAGACGATTCTAATCAGTACACACAACATAGGGTTTGATGAACATTTAGTGAAATATTTGAGACAGGATATGGAAAAATTGTCCTTCAATTATTTGAGCCCAACGTAGATTCAGATCAGCTTGTGCATACGCACAGTCTGATCAGTATCCATGTTGTTCTCTAATTGCTTCTTCGTGACCTGTAGTAACTTAAAGAGAGAAACATGGATGCATATTGGACTGCATTTGAGAACAGACTGATCTTGAAACTCAATTTTCTAAATTGCTACAAGGGTCGTTTTTCCATATCCAAGCTCATTTCGTTTTTAAGTCATCACCTCCCTCTTACCTGCAGTTTTGCAGACTGACGAATAGAGGGGTGCACTATTTCAACTGAGCCGGTGTTCCTAAATTTACAGATCTTGTCTTGTAAAGCTAGATTTAGCCTATTAAAAAGGATGTGGTTTGCTCATGTCAAGTGACATATTTTGGATATGAAAAGATGCAATAATGTATCTGAAAACCCTACCCTTGGTCGTGATTTTGTGGTGAAGGAAGCATCGAGGTATACGAAGAAATGCTGGCTATCAGAATTAAAACTTCACATCATTGTGTCTATCTTAGATGCATGAAAACAAGGAATTGGTTGGAAAATGGTTAACCAATCCTCTTTCCATAAACACCTGACGTCTCACAGGAACATGCTTGAGAAAACATCACTGGTGGTGAACTCGGCCAAAGCGAGGGACGTTTTTCGCTACAACAAAGAACAGATATTTTGCGTTTAAATGTAAGATCTGATTGGATAGTTTTTCTAATAACAATGATTTTGTTCTAAAAATAGACTGGGGCTACCGATATGTATTGACAAACCGTCTAGTATGTTGTTATAAAATCTTTATCGAAGCCGTAGTTACGATATTTTATAACAACACCGACGGAATACAATGATCGCGAAAAAAGGTCCCACGCTTTTGCGGAGTTCACCACCAGTGAACGTAGAGGCTAAAGAAGAAAATATTTTTGTAGTGTTTCTCCTTTAGCATAAAGATCTGTGCTATATTGTCCACACGTCTTACCTTTTCCAACATTCATTTTATGGTCTGAAGCAGGTTTCAAAATAAATGGAATTTCTAAACTGTTTCTTCTTGGGAAAGGATAAAGCATCCTCATACTGTTTATGTCAAATTCCTACTGCCACGTGTTTGACAGCCTTTATAGACTAAGATCAGCCAACACAAAAGTGCCGTCTGGTCTTAGCCTACACTGCCTGCTTTCTGCGCAATTTTTGTAGCAAAGTGAATGAAATGTCTCTTTAAGGACAGATCCTCCATTTATTTCCCACGGTAAGATTTTTTTTTTTATTTTTTCTGTACTGATATTTGAATATATGAGAAGTAAAAAAATGACGTAAAAACTATAGGTCACCAAGCGAATTAAAAAGTTATTGAATTTCAAGGGAGACTACTCTTGTCTAAAATTGCAAAAATGAGGTGTCACTTAAATACTCACAAAAAAGGTGTTCGAAATGACTAGGATTACATAAATAAGTCTTTATTGTGTTCAATATGTTTTATTCTGTCTAAATGAGTATCAATTTGGGAAAATTTAGCGATGATTTTGAAATTTTTAGTAAAACATTCTTTCAAAAGTAACTGAAATTGCTCTTTTTTCGCAACGTTTCTGATGATAAAAAATATTCCAGCGGTAAGAATTTCTTCTTTTTTGGTATAGACATAGAACTTGGTCATACCTACAAAAACAAAAAAAGAAAAATATATCAAACCAAGCGGTTTTCTTAGTTATAAGTAAAATTTGGTTTACTTTTTACAGCTCTGTCCGAAATTGTTTCACTACTTTTATCCATTTTCTTCCTTATTACCAGCTTTAGATAATTAAACGTGTCATCTTTTGTGTCCATCTGAAGCGGACTATCTCAAAAAGACACCACTTTTCTTTTGTTGCTCCGTTTCCTATCGCTAACGCTACATTTTGAACGCGTAACAGAAAGCGAAATGTACCATCCGAGTACTATTACACTTTAATTAACCAAACAGAGAAAATTGAAATAACCGAAAAGGGTCTTGTCATTTATCAACCAAACATTAACTAAATGTAAGAAATACATTTGCTGAAAAAAGCCAATTACTGAAACAGCTTTATTTCGTTATTTAGGATATGCGCAGTAAGTTGCGCAGTAACAACTGGAGGATCTGTCCTTAATTGGCATTGTTTTACCCTTTTCCTTAACAAGACCTGGTTTTGACGACTTCAATAGAAGAGACTTGGGAAAACATTGAGACAAAAGAAGAAAGTGCTGGTCCAAATTCAAAGATGCTGCAGTACAGATGACAATTTCAAATCAATAATTTTTACCTTTTTATGTATTTCTGGGTAGAAAAAATTGTGGGAAATGAAGAAATTGCTTGTCACAAGCGATTTTTTCATTTTCCACAATATTTTCCAAAGGCTTTATCTTGTAGGGCGTCAAAATGCGCATTAGTGTGGGAATGGATTAAAAACAAGAGCCTGTTTACTACATCAGATCTCTTATAATAATATTTTGATTTTCTATACAGTAGCAAAAATAAAAGCATAATGCATGTATGATACATTATATACAGAGAAATACAACATGAAAGAATGAGACAGAGTTACAGTTTAACATGCTAAACATGTTAAGAATGTTGAAATGTGAGATTCTGTTAACCCTTTCCCAATCAAGATCTGATTTTGACGTCCCTAACAAACTATGCTTCGGAAACATTGAGGCAACAGAAGAACATGCTGATGATCAATATTTTCTCCTTTTGTATGAATGTTTTCTGTACTATACTGTTCACAAATTTTACCTACAGTGACATTTGTTTTGTCGTCTGCACTAGCTTTCAAATTGGACCTTCCCAAACATTTTGACATCTCAGAAAGGGTTAACATGCCAAACATGTTCTGAATGTTGAAATTTCAGATCCTGTTAACATTTACTCTATCAAGACCTGGTTTTGGTTTCTCTTACAGAAAGGTATTGATAACATTTGAGACAATAGTAGAAAATGCTGATGATCAGCATTGTCTCCTTTGCCACAATATTTTCTGAGCTATAACATGCTCATTTTCTACTTCTGATATCATTTTCTCATCTGCAACTCCTTTCAACAAGAGTGCCATGGTCACAATATACGCCGCCCCAGGGACTAAGTTTTAAGGGGGCATAACTCAGGCAAAAATCAATGAACCATAAAATCCTTCCTTCATGTACATCTACCAATTGAGGTGATAACATTGACCAAGTTTCAAGAAGATCCAGCCAGAAACTTAGGAGGAGTTGCGTTGACTAGAAAAGTGGACGTACGTAAGGACGGACGGACGGATGGACGGACGGACAGACAGAGAAGATGACGCCAATATACGGCCGCCTCTGGCGGCGTATAAAAATTGAATAAGAAATTGCTTGTCACAAACAATTTCTTCATTCTCAAACAATTTCTTCCTTTTCAACAATACTTTTCCACGTCTTAACCTTGTAGGTGTCTCAAACATGTCGCTATGCAAGACAGGGTTAACTAAATTAAAGTTCTCACAAGATTATTTATAATAATACTCTTTTTTTCAAAGACAGGATTTAAACATTCTGACATTTTGGCATGCAAACAAATACAAAGCAAAGAAATGGATTTCATCTCTAAAACATTGGACGGAACACAAGGAATGTTTTGTACAACTGGTCCCTAAATAAACTTTATACAACAATGTAGAACATCATTTTACTCTGCCTTCTTGCTTTAACCTTTTACCAAAGGGAAAAAATTTAGACTAATCAAAATTCAAAGATGTTGCAGAGACCATTGCAAACAATTTGGTCTTTCCCGGTAAAAAACATTGTGGGAAATGAAGAAATTGCTTGTTACAAGCAATTACTTCATTTTCCACAATATTTTCAAAGGCCTTTAACTTGTTTGGTGTAAAAAGGCGTCCTTCTGTGTTAATAGGTTCATTTAGTAAGACGAAGATCAATTCTAATCCCCTCAAGAAAGCATATCAAATCTTCACATAATACTAAATCTTTAACAAACATTCTAGCCTAATAAAAACAATAACTAAACAAGATGTGTTTTTGAAATACAAATGCCCCCGAAATGGCCATTGTGAAGTTTTGGGACAGACAGACGAACACAAGTAAAACAAAATGCCCCCGATCTTTTGATACAGGGGGCATAAAAATGGTCCTGTCTAGAACAAGGGAACCAGAAAGAAACCAGGGAACAATTATTATCAACAATCTTACCATATAGAGGGACTGGCAATCATAATGATGCATTTGCCATACAATCCTTGATAATATGGTTCCATGGTTCTACAAATACTACAATCAGAGCAACAGATAAGAGAAGGGGTAAAGACATTCTAAAATACACTTAATTAATATGGTGTCAGTAACATTTATTTTCTCTTCTGCAACAGCTTTCAATGTGAGCCTGTTTCAAAGTGTGTCATTTAACCCTTTCCCAAACAAGACCTGGTTTTGACGTCCCTATTAGAAAGGGCTTGGGAAAACATTGAAACAAAAGAAGAAACTGCTGATAACCAGCAGTTTCTCCTTTTGTCTGAATATTTTCTTTACCATATTTTATACATATTCTATCTTAAATACCTTCCATTTTGTCATTTTTGTCAGTTTTAGAAGTAGATCACCCTAAAATCTTGCCGTTTGGGAAAGGGCTAAGAAAGGGTTAATATAATACTTTAAAGGCTACCAAGCTTGGCAGTTTATTGCACCGTATATTGGAAGAAAATCATTAAATTAACATGTTTTATAAAAGATCCGCCAAACTCAGTTGTTTTAAAAGTTTTATTTGCATCGTTGAAAAACTGATTTTTGAGAAAATAAAGATCGGCAATTTCCGTAAAATTGCCACGGATTGACGTCATCAATGGCTTGACTCCGCCCCCAATCTAGAGCATGAGGTGTCTGACAAAGATAATGTGTTCGACTTTTCTGTCATACAGCGAAGTCTCAGTTTTTATCCATTTCTCGATCGTAATAGTAATACTGACAAACTTAAACCATTCTTTGGCACATTCCTTAATTCACTTACGACCTATTCTTTGACTGTTTTAACATTTTTTCTAACATTTACTGAGGACGAATTCCGTGTTTTGAGTATCGATTGGGGAAGGCGCATTATGACAGAAAAGTCAGACATTTAACTTTTTCAGAAATTTCAGACTTTCCGGGAAATGACTCGTGACTGCCCGTTTTTCCCGCCATGACTTCATTCAGTGGCCAGTATGACGTCATAATTTCAAGTCGGAAGTTTAGCGTATTTTCTTCGGTAAAGATCGGAAAAGACCAAAATATCCAATTTAAAAGACGAAATAAAAACACTTCTAATGTTGGAAAATTGTAGAAACTTTGATATTTGGTTAATAGTAAGGTGTTCTTTCGGCACAAGAATTTAATTTTGCCAATCATTGGACACTTTAACCCATTACCAAACAACAAACTTTTAGCCTAGTCCAAACTCATAGGTGTTGCAGACGACAATTTCCATTGAACAAAATTTAACATTTTTTGGTCTTTCTTGGTAGAAAACATTGTGGGACATGAAGAAATTGCTTGTCAAAAGCAATTTCTTCATTTTCCACAATGTTTTCCAAAGCCTTTATTTTGTAAGGTGTCCAAAAGCGTCAATGTGTGGGAATGGGTTAATTCCTCCAACATCCCACATCACTTTAATTAACCCTTTCCAAAACAAAACCCGCTATTGATGTCCCCAATAGAAAAGGGTTCATAAAACATTGAGGCAAAAGAAGAAAATGCTGGTGACCAGCATTTTCTCTTACTACCTAAATATTTTCTATGCTACATTGAACACCGATCCTATCTACCTATATGAATATCAACTTTGTCTTTTGCAACAGATTACAATTCATTAATTGGAACCACTCTACATTTTTCCTGTTTATGAAAGGTTATCTGTGGCTGTGATGTATATTTGGTAGAACTATGATGGATGGATGATCTACACCTCTGTATACATTACGTATCTCCCGTCATTATGGCCAGGAACTCGTTCTCATTGACTGAAATAAAAAGAACACAAATGAATCACATCGGACATCCTCGAAATATAGATGAAAATACATAATACACTAACAACTATTTTACTGTTTCGGCCTAAAGCCTTTATCATAAAACTATTGATTGATTCAAATCAACACCTCTATCAACTGATATGGTCAAATTGCGAATGCTGAAGCACCTTGGATTTTTTTTGTTTGTCATACCATTACTACCACAACATCCAAACTGAGCCTTCAGCTGCTGGCCCATATAGGCTAATGATATCAAACCATTAATGGGGGACAGTTTTGTCTGAAAGCATATTTGCCGCAACCGGGGATAGAACCCGGGAACTCAAGAGTGAGATTCTGGTGTGCTACCAACTGTGCCATGGTCGTGGCAGCAGCTTTCAAGTTGTGTGACCCTTAAATTTTGCTGTCTGGTAAAGGATGAACATGTGTAGGAATGCAACTTTAACCCTATCCCAAACAAAACATGGTTTTGACGTTCCTAATAACAAGAGCTGTCCGAAGACAGCGCGCTCAACTTTCTAAGTGCTAAGTATAAAGGGGGCATAACTCCAAATAGAGTGGTCCCAGGGTCATGGGCCCTGATAGTAAGGTAGAGGGTGTGATGGTGAATAAGTATTCCAAGTTTGGGTTGAATCCCTTCGATAGTAGATGGAAGTTATTGATGTTTGAAAAAATTTTAACCTTTGTTGCAACGCCAACGCCGACGCCCGGGTGACAGTATAAGCTCTCATTTTCTTCGAAAAGTCAAGCTAAAAATAGGCTTGGGAAAACATTGTGACAAAAGAAGAAACTGCGGATGAACAGCAGTTTCTCCCTTTGTCTCAATACTTTACGTGTTAAATGATATAATAATTTTATCTTTATTTGCATCCATTTTCTTTTCTGAATCAGCTAGTAATTTGGACTTACTTTCCCCATCCCCATCTCTGTCAAACTCGTCTATCATGGCACGAAGCTCTTCATCTGTCATGTTTTCTCCCAACTCCCTGTAATGTATTTATAACAAAGATTAAGAAAGAAATGCTTTTAAACATCCTGAGAGACAGAGAAAATATCAAACTTGTCGAGTGAAAGTATCAAACTCGTCTATCATGGCTCGAAGCTCTTCATCTGTCATGTTTTCTCCCAACTCCCTGCAGTAATGTACACAAACAAATTACAAATACTACAATTACTATCCCAACTCCCTGACATATAAACATTTTTAACAAACATACAAAAAGAATTCGGAAAAGATTGAGACAACAGTATACAATGCTGATCGCAAGCAATTTCTTCTTTTGCCTAAGTATTTTCTAAACATACCAAAATATCATCCCCAATTTTGTTATATACAGCAGTTTTCAAAGTGGACCACCATAAAAATTTGCAGTTCAGGACAGGGTTTAGTTAATGCTTTCCCTTAATTCAAACTTTTCTAATTTAACAGCTGCTGTGGACATGTCAGTCAATAACATCATCAGTCATGTTTCACATATTATAACTGCCAATTCCTTGAAAGAGAAACATCAAAAATAATGTACAACCTAAAAACATGACTATACCCCATATGAAGCACGGTGGGGATTGTGCATGCTGGGATGGGTAAATCTATGGACAAATTTGCCTCGCTTCAGGTAAGACATTTTGCAATAACTTCCTTATTTCTGCGTCAATTCAAAAACGGTTTGTTGCATGTACCCCGCCTTACTGAGCTCTTGCCTCCGATGTATGCTTTAGACCAAACCTTTTTGTACTTTTTGCGAAAAGTGATCCCAACCGACCAGGAAAACGACGAAAAATCTGATTGTTTTTCAGGTCAGTTAGGATTAATTTTTGGGAAAAATATGGGGAGTTTTCAAATAAGTAATACACCTGAGGAAAGCGCTCAGTAAGGCGGGGTACATGCAACAAACTGCTTGAAAATTGACACAGAAATAAGAAAATTATTGCACAATTTCCTACCTGAAGCGTGGCTTATTTTGCCGTAGTCGTTATCATTTCGTTTTGTGGTCAGTTGGGATCAATTTTTGGAAAAATTAAAAGGATACCACAAATAATCCATGTATCCGAGGAAAGAGATTTTCAAGGGGTACATGCAACAGACCTTTTGAAAATAGACAAAGAAATAAAGGAGTTATTGCAAAATATTTGACAAGATTCGAGATTATTTTTGTCCGTATTCGTTATCCATCCCAGCATGCACAATCCCCACCGTGTAAAGGCACTCCATCCATCAATAGATATTAAACATTGTGCAACTTGGTAGTTAGGCCAAATAAAAAAATATGTGAGGTTCAGGTAACATGTTGAAAAAAATTAGGGTAGGTTGGTCAGCTATCTTTTCATTTTATCTTATTTTGGTTTTCTTACCTTTTTTTCTTGTCCTTGTTGTTGTTTTTAGGGTCGGCCTCCAATATGCTAGGGACGGTCAGGTAACCTGAACCACACCTATTTTTTCATTTGGCCTTATCAATGCAACGCATAGATCTAACCCATATCTCATAAATTCAGGGTTCAACATTAACCTGTGCCTGACAGACATTAACTGCCTGCTGCTTGGTTAGGGCTAGTTAGATCCCCAAGATGCAAGACCGACTGGTCAGCCTCATTTCAAATCTCAGTCACTCTTACCATAATGAAAACATGGGATATGTGACACAATAAGAACATGGGCCTTTCAAATTTTCATTCATTTGTTATTCGAAAACTTGTCTTTTAGTTTATTTATATAATTAAAGGACTATTGTTGTTTACACCTTTTCCCAATTATCCAAATATTTGGTCAGGACCAGTGTATGTTTGGTCAGGGTTAGCAGCATCTGGCAGCAACTAGCCCAACTGCCTGGTATTCAAAAAAAGTTAATGTTGGACCCTGAAATTGTCACAGATAATGGCCAAATTGTAGGCAAAATAGCACAAAGTTTGGTTTTGATTCATTACCAGACAGACAAATTTAACATTGGTGCAAATTCAAAGAAGTTGCAGGTCTATGACATTATCAATAATGAAATTTTAAAAATTCTATGTTTATTTGAGTAGAAAACTTTGTGAGAAATGAAGAAATTGCTTGTCACAAGCAATTTCTTCATTTTCCACAATGTTTTCCAAAGGTTTATCTTGTAATATGGGGTATCAAAAGGTGTCATTAGAGCAAAATGATGAACGGAATATGTCAAGTCTCATGTTCTAAAGTTACCTTGCTACTCTACGTAAATTCCGTAAGTTAATTTTCCCGGAACTGTCATCGTCAAACAATTTAAACGCTTTCAGTATTTCTTCTTGTGGATCTCGTTCTAACATCATGTCTGTCACTAAAAAATATGTGTAGTTTGTATGAGATAGTATGTCGCTCACAACGATAACTATTCTGTTATCTCATATTTTTCATTCACATCAGATGGGATAATGGGTTTTCAAAAACAATGTTTCATTTCTTTTTTCATTAAACTCAATGTTGCGGGTACTCATTGGAATTGTCTCAATTCAAATGAATACTCACAATAAAAGGTTTGGATTTGAAACAACAAATTTAAAATACCTTTACTCCCACTTATCTATTACTCTGATCAAGAACAAATTTCGCTATTGTCATTGTACTTTCCTTCACGTGACCAGTACTAGACTAATGACATTGAAGTCTACTAGATTATGACCCGTAATAAAGCATCACTGAATAAGAGTGCTATAGTGGCATAGTCACATTTTTCATCAAAGCTGTGCATAAATGTGACTCATGGCTTCATGCTGAAAGGGCCTTATAGGAAGTGTGAAAAATATTGAGCCTAGTCACTAGTCAGTTTAGGCAATCTGCCAAGTCTGACTCGGATAGAATTTTTTCATTCTTAGGTAACTTTCTGAATTAGGATTTTTTCTCTATCTTACATTTTTTTTCATTTTCCAAATACAACATCTGGTTGACTGCTGCTGAGTCTGGTAGTTTTCTCAGGTATCAAGGACTTCACATTAGGTCCCTTCCAAACATTGAAGCTTTTTGACACCCTTCAAGATAAAGACTGGAAAACATTGTGGAAAATGAAGAAATTGCTTGTGACAAGCAATTTCTTCATTTCCCACAGTGTTTTCTACCCCAAAAGACAACAAAAATTTAAATTTATTCACCTAAAATTGTTGTCTGCAACGTTTTTTGAATTTAGATCAACCTAAAATTTTGTCGTTTGGTAAAGGGTTAAGGTTGACTGGTCACAAATAAATGTAAATGAGGAGTTGCATTCACAAGCAAAAGGAGCAGTTTATATCAATAGCATGTTCACCTTGGTTGCTTATAAAAATGGAAGGAAAGTCATCGCTGATCTGTGTTAAAACAAGAATGTCCACAGCATAGTGTTGCACAAGGAAAGAAAAATAAAATTTGTCTAGCTCTGACAAAATTTGGTACAAAATACATATTACGGTCTACTTTTCTGGAAACATGAATAAGAATATTGTTGTGAGAATAAATAAATAGAGTCTATTATGGAAATAAATGAGCCAGGATCTGGAAAAAGGTCCCTTTTAGCATTTTCAATGATTGAGTTCCAAGATCAGCCTGTCATCAAATACAGTCTAATATGCATCCCTGCTGCTCTCTTTAAGTTACTTAAGGTCACATAGAAGCTATTAGAGAACAACTTGGATCCTGATCAGACTGTGCGTATGCACAGGCTGATCTGGATCTATGTTGGGCTCAAAAGCCTTAAAGGACATTTTTCAAGATCCTGGCTCAAATATAAGTGAACTTACTGACTTCATTAAAATCTTCAAATGTTATTTTACCGGTCCCCTCTCTGTCATAATCTCTGAGCACCTTCAAAACATCAGTTTTCTTCACATCAAAACCTAAGGCTCTCATGGCCACCTATGACAGTAAATAGAACAAAACAGTTGAAAACAGAACATATAAAAAGATATCAACTAAATTAACATGTCTCTATCCGTGAGTCCTAAAATCGATCAGCTTTTTTAAAGATCTTTGACCACATGTTAATTATTCCAACTTTTCCAAAGAAGACCTGGTTTTGATGCCCCTCATTGAAAGGGCTTCAGAAAACACTATGCCAAAAGAAGAAATGCTCATAATAAGTATTTTTTTTAATTCTGTCTAAAAATTGTCCCAATTGTTGATTATTTTAAGAATGCCCTTTCATGTGGTGTCTGTGGATTCCAGAGGTAGGGTATTGGCTTCCAATAAAGATGTTCAATCTCTGGTAGCGGAGGCTATTCATGGCTTCTAATTGGCTAGTTGTAATAATGTAACCGAAACCTTTTTTGAATTTTTATCTGGGTTTCACAAACCAATACCCATTGTCAAGTTTGTGGCTACGATATCGCAGCTACTAATTGGCCAACACATTTTGTCTGAGTCCTGGTGTGTTTTCCAGAGGCAGAATCAAGAGGGAACTAAATACGGTACGCTTCTAGCTTCCATCCCAATCAATGTACGTAATTCTGTTATAATTTCTCCAAGTCGGACATGCAATGCCTCACAGTTTTCAATGAATGAAAATTAAAACAGGTTTTGAAACAAGAGGACCATGATGGTCCTTAATCGTAAAATAAGTAAATTTATACTTGAATAATTCTGTTATAATTTCTCCAAGTCGGACATGCAATGCCTCACAGTTTTCAATGAATGAAAATTAAAACAGGTTTTGAAACAAGAGGACCATGATGGTCCTTAATCGCTCACCTGCACCTAGATAGAATGAAAGTCACATTGACACAATGTTGTAAAGTTCAAGAGCACATAATTTAAGATGCGAGATTATGATCTAGCTGAAAACTGCTTTCATAATCTTGAATGATCAATATTTGTAGCTGTTACAGTAAAAACAAAGTGGAAGAAAACAGCAATTTTGTCACAGTCAAGGGCACATAACTGTGTTCTGATAAAGATATTCTCATCCAAATTATGTCCAAGTTTTTTTTGATTGGTTAATTACATTTATTGCTGTTTGAGAGAAAACAAAGTCGAAAACGGCAATTTTGTCACCATCAAGGGCACACAACTCTGTTTTTTTTTAGTCTGATCAATCTGACAAATTAAAACATTTAAGATCTTATGGTCACCAACATTGCGACCAACTTGTGTCTTGATTGGTCCATATTTGTGTTTGTGAAAATAAAGTCGAATACCGTTATTTTGTGAAATTCAAGGGCAAATAACTCATGATTTCTGGTCAAATCAAGCTGAAAATTTAATTCATCCAGGATCTTATGTTCACCGACATTGTAGCCAGGTTTTGTCTTGATTGGTCAATAAATGTAGATGTTACAGTGTAAACAAAGTCGAAACAACAATTTTGTCAAATTCAAGCGAATATAACTCCTGACTTCCTGCTCCGATCACACTGAAAATTGAACTCATCTAAGATCTTATGGTTACCAACATTGTGGCAAAATTTGTCTAGATTGGTCGATATTTGTAGATGCTAGAGTGGTAACAAAGTCAACACTAGCCATTTTTGACGTTCAAGGGCACATAACTCCGTACTTCTTAGTCCAATCTGACTCAAAATCAAACTCATCCGAGAACTTTTGGTCATACATGTTTTGATCAAGTTTGATTAAGATTGGTCAATATTTGTAGATACTAGAGTGGTAACAAAGTCAAAACTAGCCATTTTTGACATAACTCCATACTTCCTTGCCCTATTTAACTCAAAATCGAAGTCATCCAAGAACTTATGGTCATACATCTTTCGACCAAGTTTGGTTAAGATTGATCAATTTTTGTGGGTGCTGGAGCCGAGCAGTAACACCAAAATGTGGACAGACGGACGCCGACGGACAAAAAGAAACCACAATAGCTAACCTTGAGCACTTCGTGCTCAAAAGAGCTAAAAAAGCAACGATGGAACAATGTTGCAAAGTTTGATCAAAATTGGCATGATTGTTGAGGAGTATGCATTTGAAGAAATTGTGGATATGGTGACCACAAGATAAAAATCCACATCTTTGGAAATTGTAGACAGAAGGGCATAACAGTTATGGTAAGTTATGGTGGTAAAGAAATTTCTAGCAAGAATGTCAATTCTAGGACTTGTTGGTGAAAGGTTTTGTTGTAAACAATAGTTCTTATAATGGCGATTAATTTTGTGTTAAGAATGGACCAGGTGATCTATTGATATCTTTTGATATCTATTGATTTTTATCTATTGATAAATTGTCTGTGTTGTTATATCTCATAAGTATGGCTTGAATAAAGCCGTAGTTACGGGATTTTGTAACAAAGTTACAACACCTACGAAATACCATGATTTTGTCCAAAATTATGTCACTGTTTATTTGATAAAATCATTCCCTATTCACTGTTACCTTCAACTCATGGTAATCAATGGCTCTGTCTTTGTCTGTATCAAACAGATCAAAAGCCTCTTTGATTTCTTGTTTTTGTTCATCAGCTAGTTCTCTCTTTTTCTTCTTTTTGCTTTTGTCAAGAGCAAATTCAGCACTGAAATGAAGACATTTCAATATATAATTATGTAAATCTATTGATATTGTGCTTCAAGAATAAAGGATTTAACCCTTTACCAGATGGCAAAATGGGGGGGGGGGGACGGGGGCCTCAAAAAGCGTTAATGTGCAGGAATGGGTTAAAGTTATAGATCTTATGTTATGGAAAAGGGGAAATCCTCCCTTTGTCCCTGATGAATAATAATTCATACTTGATTTTAATAAAATCTATAATCTGTTATTCATTTTCGACCTTTCCAAACATAGTGATATTAAATTTTAAGCTAAATTAATAATTGCATTTAATCAGCTATAATAATCAGCTATACTAATTGAGATGGGTTTTTTCCTATAGTTAGAATTTTCTCACATGAATCGTGCCTTATGTTATGTTGGCGCCACGATTGAAATCGTTATCTAAATCGTGGCTCTCGTATCAGATCTTCTCCGTTCTTCAGGTCGATCGTGGCAATCGCGTTATTCGTAGAAAATTTTTTGGCTGCCAAAAAAAATTCTACGATTAACACGATTGACTTTCAGTCGTATTTATCGCATCTGAACTTAACAAATCGTAACAAGAGGACCATGATGGTCCTATATCGCTCACCTGAACCAAGATGATATGAGCCATTGTTATGTTTGAATCAATTAATATTTGTGACATCAAGACTGAAAACAAATTGATGGTCATCGACATTATGTTCCTGTTTTGTCTTTATAGGTAAATATATCTGGTTGTAAAGAGTGAAAACAAGGTAAAAAACGAGAATTTTGTCCATTTCAAGGGCAGATAACTCAGCAAATGCTTGTCTATTTGTGCTGAAGTTCAAACTCATCCATGATCTTATGGTGATTAACCATTATATCCAAGATCAAAGTTTTGTCTTGATTGGTCACTATTAATTCTGTGGTTGATAGAGTAAAAACAAAGTCGAAAACAGCAATTTTGTCAAATTCAAGGGCATGTAACTCACGACTTTCTCATCCAATCAGACTGAAATTCAAAGTCATCTAAGATCTTATGGTCACCAACATTATTAAATTGTAAGTCTTGATTGGTCAATAATTGTAAATGCCAGAGAGTAAACAAAGTTGAAAAACAGTCTATAACAACAATTTTGTCAAATTCAAGGGCATATAACTCATGACTTTCTCATCCGATCACACTGAAATTCAAAGTCATCCAGGATCTAATGGTCATCAGCATTATGTACAAGTTTTGTCTTAATTGGTCAATATTTGTAGATGCTACAGTATAAACAAAGTAAAAAAACGTCGAAACGTCAATTTTGTCAAATTCAATAGCATATAACTCATGATCATCTTTTTAACCGATCAGGCTGAAAATTGAATCATCTGACATGTTATGGTCCTTAACATTGTGGCAAAGGTTTGTCTTTATTGGTCAATAATTGTAGATGCTAGAGAGTAAAAAGTCAAAAACAACATTTTTTTCAAATTCAAGGGCATATAACTCACAACTTTCTGGTCAGATCAGACCAAAAATCGAACTCATCCAAGATCTTATGGTCACTAACATTGTGTTAAACATTTGTCTTGATTGGTCAATAATTGTAGATGCTATAGTGTAAACAACGTCGAAAGCAGTCAAAAAGACAATTTTGTCAAATTCAAGGGCAGATAACTCAGGGCTTCCTGGTCCAATCTGACCCAACATTGAACTCATTCGAGATCTAATGGTCACCAACATTGTGTCCAACTTTTGTATTGATTGGTCAATATTTGTAGATGCTAGAGTGTAAACAATGTCAAAAGTAGCTATTTTTTACATTCAAGGGCAGATAACACCTGACTTTCTGGTCCGATCTGATCCAAATTCAAAGTCATCCAAGATCTTAATAGTCATTAACATTGTGTTAAAGTTTTGTTTTGATTCAAGGGCATATAACTCACAACTTTCTGGTCAGATCAGACCAAAAATCGAACTCATCCAAGATCTTATGGTCACTAACATTGTGTTAAACATTTGTCTTGATTGGTCAATAATTGTAGATGCTATAGTGTAAACAAGAGGACCATGATGGTCCTATATCGCTCACCTGAACCAAAATGATATGAGCAACACTTTTGTTCAATTCAATAAACATTTATGACTATAAGACTGAAAACTAACTTATAGTCAATAACTTTGTGAAAATCAAACTCATCTGAGATCTTATGGTGCCAAACATTGTGTCCAGGTTTTTCTTGATTGATAAATAATCACAGATTCTAGAGTATAAACAAGGTCGAAAACAGCAAAAGACAGATTTTTTTTCAAATTCAAGGGCACACAATTCTCGACTTTCTGATCACATCAGACTGAAAATCTTCCTCATCCAAGATATTATGGTCTCCAACATAGTGTCCAAGATTTGTCTTGATTGGTCAATAATTGAAGATTCTAGAGTGTAAACAAGATCGAAAAACAGCCAGAAACGGCTATTTTGTTAAATTCAGGGGCACATAACTCTCAACTTTCTGATCGGATCAGACTAAAAATCAAACTCATCCGACATATTATGGTCCCAAACATTGTGTCCAAGTTTTGTCTTGATTGATTGATAATTGTAGATTCTAGAGTGTAAACAAGGTCGAAAACAGCCGAAAATGACAATTTTATCAAATTCAAGGGCACATAACTCTCGTCTTTCTGGTCAGATCACACTAAAAAACAAACTCATCCGAAATCTTATCCTCTCAAACATTGTGTCCAAGATTTGTCTTGATTGGACAATAATTGAAAATTCTAGAGTGTAAACAAGGTCGAAAACAGTCAAAAACGACAATTTTGTCAAATTCAAGGGCACATAAGTCTCGACTTTCTTGTCTTATCAGATTGAAAATTCTAGTCATCTGAGATCTTATGATCTCTATCATTGTGTCCAAGTTTTGTCTTGATTGATTGATAAATGTAGATTCTAGAGTGTAAACAATGTCGAAAACAGCCGAAAATGACAATTTTATCAAATTCAAGGGCACGTAACTCTTGTCTTTTTTGTCAGATCACACTGAAAATCGAACTCATCCGAAATCTTATGGTCTCAAACATTGTGTCCAAGATTTGTCTTGATTGGTCAATAATTGTAGATTCTAGAGTGTAAAAAAGGTCGAAAACAGTCAAAAACGACAATTTTGTCAAATTCAAGGGCATGTAACTCTCTTCTTTCTGGTCAGATCACACTGAAAATCAAACTCATCCAAGATCTTATGGTCTCAAACATTATGTCCAAGATTTGTCTTGATTGGTCAATAATTGAAAATTCTAGAGTGTAAACAAGGTCGAAAACAGTCAAAAACGACAATTTTGTCAAATTCAAGGGCACATAAGTCTCGACTTTCTTGTCTTATCAGATTGAAAATTCAACTCATCCGAGATCTTATGATCTCCAACATTGTGTCCAAGTTTTGTCTTGATTGATTAATAAATGTAGATTCTAGAGTATAAACAATGTCGAAAACAGCCGAAAATGACAATTTTATCAAATTCAAGGGCACGTAACTCTAGTCTTTTTTGTCAGATCACACTGAAAATCAAACTCATCCAAGATCTTATAGTCTCAAACATTGTGTCCAAGATTTGTCTTGATTGGTCAATAATTGTAGATTCTAGAGTGTAAACAAGGTCGAAAACAGTCAAAAACGACAATTTTGTCAAATTCAAGGGCATGTAACTCTCGACTTTCTCGTCTAATCAGACTGAAAATTAAACTCATCCGAGATCTTATGGTCTACAACATTATGTCCAAGATTTGTCTTGATTGGTCAATAATTGTAGATTCTAGAGTGTAAACAAGGTCGAAAACGGTCGAAAACTGCAATTTTGACAAATTCAAGGGCACATAACTTTTGACTTTTTCGTCTGATCTGACTGAAAATCGAACTCATCCAAGAACCTATAGTCTCCAATATTATATCCAAGTTTTGTTTTGATTGGGCAATAATTGTAGATGCTAGAGTGTAAACAAAGTTAAAAACAGCATTTTTCGTCATTCAGGGGCAGATAACTCCACACTTTCTGGTCCGATCTGGCCCATAATCGAACTCATCCGAGAACTTATGACCATACTTGTTTTGACAAAGTTTGGTCAAGATTGACTAATATTTGTGGATGCTAGAGTGTAAACACCAAATTGTGGACAGACGGACAGACGGACAGACGGACAGACGGACAGACGGACAGACGGACGGACGACGGACAAAAAGCGATCACAATAGCTCACCTCGAGCACTTCGTGCTCAGGTGAGCTAACAAAGTAAAAAACGGTAAAAAACGACAATTTTGTCAAATTCAAGGGCAGAAAACTCCCGACTTTCTAGTCCGATCTGACCCAAAATTGATCTCATCTGAGATCTTATAGTCATCAACATTGTGCCCAACTTTTGTATTGATTGGTCAATATTTGTAGATGCTAGAGTGTAAACAATGTCAAAAGTAGCTATTTTTTACATTCAAGGGCAGATAACTCCTGACTTTCTAATCCGATCTGACCCAAATTCGAACTCATTCGAGATCTCATGGTCATACATGTTTTGACCAAGTTTGATTAAGATTGGCTTATATTTGTAGATGCTAGAGTGTAAACACCAAATTGTTGACAGACGGACGGACGGACAGACGGACGGACGGACATACGGACGACGGACAAAAAGCGATCACAATAGCTCACCTTGAGCACTTTGTGCTCAGGTGAGCTAACAATTCACATCAGACCATATCTAATCGTATTTCACAATCGCGCTGATCGGGACCTGGCAAATCGAAATATGGCTATGTCTCGTGGAACTTCATATTCAAACTGTTGCCTCTACTATATCCTTTACAGTCAGTGTCAGACTTCTGCTTTAGAGTCCCAAGGAGACACCTTAATCTGTTAGCTGAGATCCCAAACGTGTTTTCAACCCCTCGACGACCCCTTGGTATTCTATATTTGAATATCCTTTCCTCTCTAGACAAGTTATTCCTACTATTGCTTTATCATGTAATACCATAGAGCAAAAGCGTTGTCACCTGAGATGACAATGGCACACACTAATGATCATCCAGGTCTGCTGTCATTGGACCTGGTTCTTGAAGTCCTATGGATCCATCTTCTAGTCCATTAAATAGCTCCGAATCCCCAAACATCTGTGCGTCTGACATCATGCATCCTCTAACCCCAACCTCGTCCCAGACAAACTTGTAATCTGTATCGACTAGAGCCAGAAGTGGAATCGAAAAGAACTTAAAATTGTTGTATTGGATTCCATGTTGTAGTGGCTTCTTGATAAAGCCGTGCTTTCCATCTACAGCTCATTTTACAGGTGGAATGTTCCATCTCACCACGAACTGATTAGCTAATGTTTTTAATGCTGGAGGGGATAAATGTAAATTGAATACCTCGTCTTCATATGCCATCACAATAGCATGACACACTTCCGGTACCATATTCGATATACTTGATACACCACACCTGAATGCACTATTATAAGTAAGGGATCGGTAGTTATCTCCAGTTGCAAGATGCCTCAGCGTCACCGACAATTTCAGACCAACTGTCAGGTTTCCTGAAACAGATGGCTCACTTTTCGATGTATGGAGTAACCCTCTTATACGTACATTTTTTGGAAAGATCTCGTGTAAGCCGCGTGTAAATATGGAACGCCGCTGGATCTTCAAATCTTAAATAGATGTCTAAGAGTCTTGAATACTGTCCACAGTGTTTATTTTTAATTTTGGGGGAAGGCGGTCAGGGCCCATAGGTGGGGGAAAATTTTCGCGTGAACGCCCAAAAAGGGGAAATTTCAATACATGCTTATACTCTCAAATACAGTGTTATAAATGCATTTAACTTGCTTGTATATCATAATGGGACATTCAAACAACCATTAGAACTGTTAGAGATGCCAAGAATCTAACTATGATTTGGATTTTTCTTTGCAAGAAAAAATCTAGTTCCAGGAGGGGAAAATGTTTCTAAATTTGGGGAAAAAAGTATATTCCTCAGAGAGGGGAAAGGGGCCCAATAACGACCGTTTTTTTTTTAAAAAAAAAATTACTGTGTCCATATAGTAGCATCCTTTCTTCTCTATGCCAAGGCCGCGCCCAACACTGTCTGTTTGCAGCACGTCTCCTAGGTGTTTAATATGGCTTTGTTCCTCATCTTCTTATAGTAAATGCTACATCATTTTCTGTTCTTTCTGTAATATTACTAAATACTATGGCCTATCTGTTGTATGCTACAACTTAAAAGTACACATTTTGCATTTGTCGGGCTTATTTATACCCCTTCAGATTCCAATCGTAGAGCCAATCGCGACACTCCTTTTGGATCGTACTGTCACAATTGTACCTGGTCTCAAGTAAGCGCATCGGGTCTGAAAGAACTTATCCGAACGTATCTACACGTATTTTATCGTCTCAAGTCGACAAGCCTGATCTTAAAGAACGTATCGGACTGTATCAAACCTTAAACAATCGTATATGAACGTCGATAAGATCATATCAGGTCGCCTTCCGTGGATTGGAATAATCGTATAAAATCGCAGCAGGTCATTCAAGACCGCAATTATTCTCATCGCAACGTATTGAACGCAAAATTGTCGGTGAAATGCAACGATAAGTTACGACTGGTCATTCGTGGCGTTCGTAAAAGAACGCACGACAGTGGGAACGTAGCATTAGTATAATTATGTATTTCCGATTCTTCTGAGTTTTAGAAGGACCCAGTTGATCAGTTTCAGAATCTGTACCAGACCGCACCTTTTTTAGCTCTGATTGGCCAAAATGACTGAGAACAAATCTAGTTTTAGGGTTTTCTGCAATTGCGATTTATGAAAGTGAAACTAGCAAACACCTGATGCAGAACAAAATTATTACACCTGATGCAGAACAAAATTATTATGTTTCTTTGATCTTTATGTAAAACGCTATTGATTGGCTCATAATTGGGAAACCCAATTTACAGTTACATCTAGACCAATGAGAATCGCACAGGGGTCGACTTAAGGATGAATTTTTAACTGGCCAGCAGGGCCAGTTAAGATGGAAAGTAACTGGCCCAACCTGTTTGTCACTGGTCCAAAATTTTTAAAAAGAAATATGGTAAAAAGCATGACAAAAATAGCGCATAACAGATTTATGTGGTCAATTAAACAACGTCTACATATATCATGGTTATTAACAAAGCCTAAACTCCACTGTTAGAAGTTTATAAAGCAGAATTAGATAAAGGACTTTTCTCTCTATTAACCCTTTCATTTGCAAGCGCGCTTTAAAGCGCGGTCAGGAAGGCTTATACTATTTAGGGGGGGGGGGGCATGGGCTTTTAAAAGCAATTTTTACACTGTTAAAGTTATTATGACACCGGAAATATTGCGCAATACTGTTTTGTTCTCGTAGAATGTGAAGAAAAGTGCAATTTCTGGAGTTTTATGAGCTGTAACGATGTCCAGGAGGGTTCAATATTCTGCAGAAGAGGTCCGGCGAATCATCATGTCAGTGCCGGACGATGATGTTAGCGATTACACTGATTTTTTTGGAGGTAAAAAGGTGATTTGAACATTAGAAATATTTCGGAGACTTCGAATAGTGACCCCGAGAGTGATTCCGATAACCCTAAACCGAATCCAGTCCCAAATCGTGGGGGGGGGGGGGGTGGTCGGGGGTCAGGGCAGGGGGTCTGACAGGGGTCATGGGGCTAGAGGTCGAGATTTTGATGAGATGCAAATATTCTATCAGTTACTCATCATATTGTTAAAGGAAATTGAATAACATTTCCAATGATATACAGGTTTATGGGTTTTCTGCAAGTAAAATATATCTATTATGCATTTGTATACATGAAGTGCTTGGAAATAGGGAAAAAGTCATTTCTGGGAAATAATTCTGCAAACGAAAGGGTTAAAGCTTCTCTCCTTAATTGAATATACTGATTGTCCTCCTCATCAGAATACACATCATCTAACTTATAGTCAGAATGAAACTTAGGTTCATCAGACAGACTTACACAGGGTTCGACACTAACGCCAGTCCGTCGGCCCGAGGCCTGTAATTTTTCAGGAGGACTGGCATAACATCCTTTGGTGCAGGTCAGCGGGGCCTGCAAACTTCAGAGTCTGTGCCTGCATCAAAATCAGCGGTAAAATCAGTGTGCAAATCTGCATAATTCATAACTTTGTTTTGGTTCTTAGGGGGAAAAGTCGGCGACCAACCCAAAATTCCTTTTGAAACAAAACCATTTGGAGACAGTCACAGTCAGTGAATATTTCAACAGTAAACAACAACAAATCGTAAATTTGTGATTAACTTACTTACTAGATCTAATATAATCCAAAAATCTCCAAGTATTGCACGCTTCACGATTTATCTTGTGAACAAAGAAAGAAGTCAACTGTTGTTGTTTTTATTTTGTTTTGTTTTGTTCAACTAGAATCTGTTTTAAAATCCATTGATTAAAAAGTTGAGCATTCATCCACCCTATAGACTTATTTTGGATCACAAGTTCAACATTTAAATTATAGAAATTGCACTAGTAGTCCACGGTATTCTCAATTTCACAGAAAATATTTATTTCTTTTGTTACAATTTCCTTAACCCTTCCTTCGTCATCCAGTCAAAGATAATTAGAACTAATAATCTTTAATCAAACAAAGAACTATGCATAAGATCTAAATTAGTGACAGAGAAACTCATGCTTTTTATTACGTCTTTTTTCTTCCATTCTGAACACAAAGAAAAAAAAAAACAACACAAATCCAAATTTACAGTTGAAAACTTTGTTCTGTTGGGTAAAGGTTAAAATAAAATCTATTTATAATTCTGTAACTAGGCTCAATCAATCGTTCATAACCACCCAAAAAGGCAGACAGTGTGACGTCACTGCTTACATCACAGAGTGAGTTTAGATTTTCTCCATGATGAAAGAGAACCCTTTTTTTCTCTTTACACAAATACAAATAGATCTACTGGAAGTGAATGTGCGGATTTTCAGACTGTATTTCATAGGAATATAATTATTCCTTTGAGGTAAATCCAATTTTCTGTTCTGGACTAATTACGCAAATTGCATTTTAACACATTACCAAACATCAAAATTTTAGCCTAGTCCAAAATCATAGGTGTTGCAGACGACAATTTCCATTGAACAAAATTTAATATTTTTAGGTCTTTCACGGTAGAAAACAATGTGGGAAATTAAGAAATTGCTTGTCACAAGCAATTTCTTCATTTTCCACAAAGTTTTCCAAAGCCTTTATATTACGGGGCGTCCAAAAGCGCCAATGTGTGGGAAAGGGTTAAGTTGCATGTTGAACAGGTAATCTTTTTATTACCCTTGTCAAACCACAAAATGTGGACTAGATGTAGACCAATTTGAAAGCTGCAAATCATTACATATCTAAAATCTTGGGTGTGACCGCATGGGCAATTTCCAATCAACTGATCAGATACACATCCTCTGTCAAAGGGCTTGATCCTTTCCCAAAATGGACATAATGTTATCAAATCCAGAACATGTCATAAAATCGAGGGTAAGGAAGAAAATCTAGAAATCTATGTTTACTTTATTTCTCTCTTGTTTTCTTAGGAAATGCTTAATAACGAGTGACATCAAAATATTCTTGTTTGGGAAAGATATACAATGTTTTCTTTGTTTCTGCTACAATTCACTGAGTCAGAATGTAGGACCTGTAAAACTACAGGAGGACCTGTAAAAATTGCAATCTACTGGTCCTGCGGGCCTGTGGAAAATTTTGGTTAGTGTCGAACCCTGCTTACATGATTTTGTTGACAGTTCATGAGGAGAGAAGCTGCAAAATTAAAATCGGGTGACTGGAGTACATTGAAATATATGCTTAATTATACAAGAATATTGATTCAATAATAAATCAAATAGCCCTTATCTACTTCCATCGTCTTATTTTAGTAAAGAATATCCTAAATTCTGTTCAATTACATATGTATTACATGTATGTTTCCTATCCCATTGCAAAAATCCAGGCTGTTCCAAAAATCAGAATTTTATTAAAGGGCAATACAGAGAAATGGCCATGTCAAATAATATAAGGTGGACAAGCCTAATTGATAAAGAATTATCATACTAACCAAGCTATATTTTTTCTCTATCTCTTCCTATCTCTTCTACGTTTTCGAATTAAAAAAAAATAAAAGTTTGAGCACGAGTAGCATTGTTTCAGTCATGGCGAAGACCGTCGGACCGGCAGACATGTCCCGTGAAATTTACCTTGGTCTGATGATTTTTTTGCTAATGTCAGTCCCACTGTCTGACATTAATTTTGACCTGTTAGCTAGAGAATGATAGTTCGGACTGACAAAATTTTATTCGGTCTGACAGGTAACTAATTACTGTCAGACTGAATGTCTGACAAAGATTTGTTGTTCTTCGCCATGTCTGTTGTTTGGATTGCATTCTCTTTCAGATTCAATTCCATTTCAAAAAGCAGTAAAAAGTTGAGCACAATTGATCTGAAATATATCAGAGTTCCTTCTCATTAGGTAGAAAAAAGATACAACAGATTAAGTGGTGTTTAAAGATAAGGGTCACGAGTCGTGACGTCATGTAAAACTGAACCACCCATTAGATCAAAGAAAACCCTATTTATGGAAAATCAATATGCGTCGGAAATAGACTGTTTTAGGAGGCTTACAGTAATTTGTGTAAGAACAAAGGAATTTACTCTTTTTTATGCATACATGTGATCAGATTCTTAACAAGGGATATGCATGTTAACTTGAGCGTCCAAGCATTGGAATTGCAAACAATTTTCACTCAGGACAACACATTTTATAGTGCAATTTGCTTTCATTAAAATCAGTTTGTGCAAGTATCCTTTACTCAGTATTTGTGTATGTGAATTTCTATTTCTGAGAGTGAATAATAAGACTATAATATGGATATTTATACAGTAGTGCATGGAAGGAAATAATTAACGATAATCTGATAAAAGGTTTGTAGAAATTAAAACCATGAAATAACTTCACTTCTTTCTCATTTTCGGTGATATTTTGCAGAAAACTACTTGTTTGTTATTTTTGGTCAAAGATCGCGATCCACCCATTGCTGAAGTGTTGATTATTTGTTCTCGATTCTCTCATTAGATTTGTGTTATTTCCGAGTACAAAGATACTGTTACTCCCTGTAGCCCTACAAATTTTGTATTTTGAAAATGGTATCGGCGGAAAAAGACTTAACTAACGCCGAGCGTACACGATTTGTAAACTGAAATATTCAAGCTAGATATCTAGTAAACATCTTTCAATTAACGAAGCATACGTGACCGAAGCAAAATTAAACATTGTTTACCAAGATAATGCAGCCTAACCATTACGTTTTCTAACTGGATAAATCTAATTAGCGTAAGCCTATCTGTACAAAACAATTTTATGACAAAGGCATAATTTCAACTGGCCAAACGGGCTGGCTTCTGGCATGTTCAACTGGCCCGAGGTAAATTCAACTGGCCTCGGGCTAGCGGACCAGCGGTTAAATCGACCCCTGATCGCAGTTACGATCAAGTGAATCACTTTCTTGAAAAGTTTTGTTTATGAATTTTAACGATGGATTTTTGAAATATTCTGCCTCAAAAATGGTATCCCGTAACGATAAAGACCGAGGAAGTACCCTCCATGAAAAAATGAAAGTGAAGCTATGACGTCATGCCGACTGATTCTATGCTAAGTTATTGTCCATCTTGGGTACGAATCGACTTGGTTACGAATAAATTTAGAGAACCGATTTCTCCGTAACTACACGAAAATCAGAGAAAATATAGTCAAAACTGTAATGAAATTAATCGTTTTATTATCATAAGGCAGTTTACCGTAATGACAAACTCATGCTTCTCCTATTTACTGTGAGAATCCGCTGTCGAGCAAGAACAGACAGATCGAAGTCTGGCGCTTATTATAAATAGCTCCATAACCGAATTTTCGTAAACTCATAAAATTTTTAAAATGCTACTTTTTCTGGTGGGATATATTTTTAGCGAATAGATTCAACCATATTAAAGCTTCTGGAAAAAGTGAAATCGGAAAAAAATAATATGTCAATTTTGTCGTAAAAAAGTTATAATTCGAAACTACGGCCTATATGACCTTGAACTTTCGATTTTATCCAAGATCAAAATAAAAACAGATAAAACTAGAATCTAGGTGACAAGATAACCGAATTAATGTTATTATGTCGAATTTGTTTACCTGCCGACGATTGTTTACGGTCAATCTGCATCTAAAGATGTGTATTTAAGAGAGGCACCAGGATCCGATCGCTCAAAATTTCTGTGACGATGGTGCCAATTCAATGGGGTAAGTTGCATAAAATTTCTTTTTATGTTGACTATTGTCTATATCTGAAGATACCAATGTCTCAGAAGGTAGTGTCTCAAACAGAATGGGTAACTGCACCGGAACGAATGGTAAATAAAAATGGTTTTGTTGATCCAAGATGATTATGCTTCGACAGCCTTGTTAGGTTAGCACTCACTGCCTGTGGTTAGCACTCACTGCCTGTAACCCAGGCAGGGAACTCAAGTTTAAGCCGGACTCAGGCAAAGTTGTGTTGTTGTTGTTGTTGTAGTACAATTTCCTCCGTTTCATCTGTCGGAGAACCCAAGGATTATCTTGGTAGATTGTCTTCAATGATGTTCTGGACTGTGGTTATAACACTGTTCCAACGAATTTCATATAACACACGGTCGCGTTTGCATGCCTATTTACGTCGCGTTTATGAAAGTTGTGTTACACTTCTAGTATGGCAAGCTAATTAAATGTGAAAAACATTTCATTGTCTATATTTACGTATACAGTTCATAAGTGTTGGTAGTCTATTTACGTGATATAATGTAAGTTCATTTAACACAGACAGTTGTTGGGCAAGACACTTAATTGCCAATATGTTGATGTCGCTCATTTACATCAGAGCACACTACCACTCAAAAACAACGGAAAGTAGGTCATTGTAATCAATGGCTGTACAGGTGAGGGTTGTTGCAAAACATAGCCTATAAACCTTTTAGAAATACATTTTGGTCTTATATTTGTCACCAGGCATGACAATAAACGGTTCATTGATCGTTATCATAAGGCGTTTTAAGGATATCATTTAAGATCGACAGTGAACAAAGCGCCACAAGTGACAACTTGTGTCAAACTTTCTGTTGATTTTGAACGATAGTGCGCTCTGATGTAAATGAGTGAGATCAACATACCAAAGAGCGAATTTCTCCAGAGAAAACTCGGATTAGGAGTCAAAGAGTCATTGTGTGGTAATGGGTCAATCAGAGTCTTCTCTGATGCAAATTGCACTCTTTGATATTTTAAAATGGAGCGACTTCAAATGTCTAAGAGCGAAATTTGCATCAGAGAAGACTCTGATTAAATTTCTGTATGAAAATGAGATAATACCGGTAAGTCTTCAGAGGGGGTTGGGGGTTCGTTTTAACCCTCCGACCACAGCTTCAATTCGACCTGGTTGTGGACAAATGAACAAAAGAAAAGCCAAACCACTGAGTGATTACGGTAAATATTGAATGTGATATTTAATACTGTAATAGGAAGTCGAAACATTGTGTTTAAGAGGTGTTAACTTCGGTTTTCTAGAACAACACTGGGTTTTGATATTTCTAAGTGTCAGAAAGAAGTGAGAGAGAGAAGAAAATGGTGACAATCAGCAATAACAATATTAGTGCTCGTTTTCCTTCAAAATTTTCTTCGTTGAAATGTTCGGTATTTTGAGTTTAGGTGTCAATTTGGACCACCCTGACATTATAAATCTTTAATTTCAAATTGAAAACCTATGTTGTAGGTACTCATATTGAATTGTCTGACTCTTGTGCGAACTATTTTAATGAGTACCCACAACTTAGGGTTAAGTTTGTTGAATATTATAACATGTTTCCGTAAAATCCAGATATAGCAAAAGAAGAACTGTAGCCGGTTTTATTCATTCAATAAAGACTCTATGTAATTATGCTTTGTGGATGCGCCAAAACATCACGTGGCGTCAAGGTAACGTCAAATGATGTCATCAATGATGTCACTTAACCGCCAATGTGTTTTCTTTGCCGAAAACTAGTTCATGGCAGAATTTCCACAAAATAACACATTTCGGATGTGTGTTTTGTTATTTAGAGTGTTATAATGGAGATAATAACAAGTTAAGCGGTCTATTGCCTACACACGTAGTCCGTCGCACATTGGTTTTTATTTGCGCAATAAAGACCTCTAAACTTGTTATTATTTCATAATTTACAGAAATATTTCATTTTGAAAAGCCATGACTCTCTCTTATCTGTATCTCTGTAGTGGTATACAAATTTTATATTTATTGTTTCAGATAAACTAAAGACACCTAATTAGTAATATTGTGATGGGACAGATGAAATTTCAAATTTAGTATGATGGATGAGAACATGCTGGACATAATTCAATTGATTAAAGAAGATAAATTTGATAAACTCATACAACTGTTTGAAAGAGCAGCTATTAGAAAGCATGAAGTTCATGATGAGGCAGTGTATCACATCACAAAGGCTTACCACAGCAAGCTACTAGAATACACACAAACACATGATCTAAATATTACAACAGCATGGAAATCAGAACTTCTGGATATCCAGAATTTGAGATCAAAGACACACAGAATCATCAGTGATTTATTCAAGATTGATTCTGATCTACCACCAAATATTATACATGAAGATGAAACTCCACTGATGTGTGCTATAAAAACTCATGATGAAGATCTTGTAAAGTGTTTAATGGAAAATGGAGCAGATCCTAATGTTCTAACACCAAGTCGTATGAACGCTCTTTCTTTGGCTATAATTCGGAATCAAACTTCAATTCTTAAGCTCATTCTGTCTTATGGAAGGGCAGATGTGAATAGTCCATGTTGCCATGCTTTAACACCTCTACAATTATCTATGAATAAATCATCAGAAATGTCTAAACTGTTGATGCAGAATGGTGCTAGTGTAGAACAAGTGATACAGACTAGTGGGTCACAGACTGTTACTGTATCAAAACCACCACTTATTTATGCTGTAGAGACAGACAACATTTATCTGGCCACTATCTTGCTGGAGAATGGTGAGGACATTAATCAGTGTTACGGTGATTGTTCAAATTCTCCCCTACATATTGCTGTGATGCGGGAATCAGTGGACATGGTCAAGTTGTTAGTTCAGTTTGGTGCTAATGTTAACAAGAAAAACTGGAGAGGGCATACGGTTTTTGGACTGGCTTTACATCAACGTAGAAAAGGCAAAGCTATGGCAGAAATATTGATCGAGGCTGGATGTAGCTGGAAGAAAGGAAGCATGCTGGATGTTTTTCTACGCATTTTCCCTCCATGTCATATACTTGCCTACCTTGGGTATGATTTCCATCTAGATATCCTGAAACTGTTGGTTGAGAAAGCTAGGTTATCACATAAAAAGGATGATATGATCAAGTTAATGACATGTCAGAGTTACAGTGATGACAATGAGTCCACTACCTTTTGCTGTACAAGAAATCAAGTCAATCAGTTGCGCAATTCTGAAAGGGAATTGGATCTTCCTCAGAGAGAAAATCAAGATTTTGTGAATATGTTAGCATTGGACAAATCTACAATATTGTTTATGGCAGTGTGGGGCGGTAACCTGGAGATTGCCAAGTATTTATATGAACTTGGTGCGGACCCTTATCTGACTTGTAGCTATGGTAATCTGATTCACGCAGCAGTCATGAGCAGAAAAACAAACATCGACATGCTAGATTTTGTGTTACAGTTCAACTTCAACGTAAATATGCAGAATGAGGATGGCAATACCCCGCTAAACCTGGCAGCTAGAAACAGCTCCGTCAAGTATTGTAATATCTTGATGGATAATGGAGCTTTGCTGAATGTCCGAGATCGAAGGTTTGGGGAGACGCCATTGTCCATCAGCATCTATTTTGGGTTTGAAGACAACGCTGAAGCCCTGATTTGTGGTGGTGCTGACCCAGATATTCCTGACTTTAGGTATGGAGGATTACATTTATTAACCCTGTCCCAAACGACAAAATTTTCTCCAATTTGAAAGATGTAGCAGATGACAAAATTGGTGATAAAGAAAGCAGTTGTGTACATTATAATTGGAGAAAATACTCAGATGAAAGGAAGAAATGTTGATATTCAGCATTTTCTCCTTCTGTCTCAATGTTTTCTCAGGCATATTCTTTTAGGATGTTAAAACCAGGTCTTGTTTGGGAAAGGGTTAATGAAGATATTGAAATAAAAATGTCAAAATTTTATTAAAATAGATGCTACTTAACAGCATTTTCTTCTTTTGTCGCAATGTATTCCATTCTTGGTGTGTCTTAGGCTGTCATTGTTGAGGAAAGATTAACTAACCATTAAGTGCCGTATAGCACTTAAATTCTGCAAGAACTGAATTTTTGCTTTCATGAAAATACATTTTCACATATTGATGTCTGAAGTGCCTCTTCATTTGGCTCAATCTTACTTGGCATTATATTGCATACTCCCATATCAAAAGATAGGGGCATTTTTTCTTACTCATGTCTGTCTATCATCTATCTGTCTGTCTGTCCATCTGTCTGTCATTCGCAAAACTTCAAATGAAAGTTTGGAAAAACAAAAAAACAAAACACTCTGTGCATTCATGATGATAATGGCGACTTTATTACAGATGCAAAACAAGCTGCAGAAATATTTAATACGCATTTTACAAACATATTCAAAAAAGCACCAGAGCACAATACAAATGTTCTAGCACAAGGTGATAAGTCAACAATACGGTCTTATGTTCATAAGCAAATGCCCGACAAGGAAATATTCAATATACCTCACATTTCTTAAGACTTTGTTTCAAAACAACACAAACAGCTTGAAACGAGAAAATCAACTGGCTTAGATGGTATTGCAGCTAAATTCCTTAAAATTAGTGCAAATATTATTTCAAAACCTCTAACTCTCATTTTTAACCAGAGTATCACAAGTTGTAAATTTCCATCAGCTTTTAAAGTTGCCAAAGTTATCCCAATTTACAAAAAGGGTGAAAAAAGTGACAAGAATAACTACAGGCCGATTTCTATATTGCCTATTCTTTCCAAAATTCTTGAAAAACATGTTAGCAATCATTTGAAATCCTTTCTTGAAAATAACAGTTTGATCCACAAAACTCAATCTGGATTTAGGTCAAGCCATTCTTGCGAAACTGCTTTAACTGCTATTATTGATGCTTGGATAAATGCAATAAATGACAAAAAAGTAGTAGGTACCGTTTTCCTGGATCTTACAAAGGCATTTGATCTAATCAATCATTCTATTCTTTTAAACAAAATGTATGAATATAACATTCAACATAATTCACTTCACTGGTTCAAATCTTACTTAACAGAAAGATGTCAAAAGGTTTCAGTCTCAGGGAAATTATCCTCAACTGAATTAATTAAGTATGGAGTTCCTCAAGGCTCAGTATTAGGACCTATCCTGTTCATTTTGTATATAAACGACTTACCAATGCACCTTCATGTCTCTTCAACTGACATGTTTGCTGATGATACCACTATTAGCTGTTTTGGTCATAATGCATCAGAAGTTATTTCCCTACTTCAAGACAGTCTCACTACTATAGAAAATTGGTGTGAAAGAAACTCTATGCTTCCTAATCCAGAAAAGACTAAAGCAATGACTATATCACCAACAACTCAAGTATTCAGTCAGCAAACTAATAACCTAGTCCTTTGCGACCAAGTTATTGATTTCACAGAAAGTGAAAAACTTTTAGGTGTCAATGTAGACAGCAAGCTCAACTGGAAATCTCAAGTTGAAAAAGTACTTAAAAAGTGTAATTCTTTATTGTACCTTCTCCTTAGGATTCGAAGTTGTTTAGACATTCATACACGCAAACTATTTTATAATGCATACATTCTCCCTCACATTGATTATTGCTGTACTATATGGGGAAATTGTAATGAGAACCTCTCAAATTCAATGTATAAATTCCAAAAAAGAGCAGCACGAATAATTCTAGATAAGAATTATGAAACCCCAAGTGAGGAATTGTTTAGTGAATTGAAATGGATGAAATTTGAAGAGCGTGTACTATACAAAAAAGTGATTCTAGTCTATAAGTCTATCAACAATAAATTGCCTGATTACATGTCTTCACTTTTAAAAGAGAGTAATAAACCAAATCATAGGTCTTACACTAATAGAACTCTTGAAATACCCAAACCTAGAATAGAATTCTATAGAAAATCTTTCACCTATTCTGGTCCAAAATTATGGAACCAGATCCCCATCTCGGTAAGAGAAAGTGAAAATGTTCAAAAGTTCAAATCTGCGTACTTGTAGCATGGTGGTATTCTAGTGGAAAAAACATGCCTGTACATACATGAATAACAATAGAAATTTATCATATCGTCGGAAGTGTAGGCATATGTTGTAACTACAGCATTGATTAGCTGTTGTTACAATGTTTTCCAATACAGCCGACAATATGTGATTTGTTCAGTAATCTTCTTTTAAGAATCTGAACTTTGTATTTTCATTGTAATTATTACTATTTTCTACATTCAAATTGCTATCCTATATACATTACGATACAATATGAATGATGTACAGAGGTAATGGCTGAGGAATAAATTGTATTATTTCACACCATACATTAGTAAACCAATGAAATCGTCCCATTCGTACCACGTGAGTATACAATACCTAGAGCCGTATTGCACGCACGAGATAATTGCGTGAACGCACGGGATTCTCGATATTCCAAAGCGGCTAGATCGATATTGTACGATGCACCGGTTGAACCGTCCAAATATGCATTGCACTCATTTGAACCCTACAAATATCGATTGAACCGTACAAATATGGATTTTTTCCCAAATCGAGGCTGCAGTACAAAATATCCATATTCGCATCGAAGAGTAATCTCCCTGCAGTAGAGTTCTCGTTTGCAAAAGCAAAATTGTGCATTAGAGTTGAATGTTTGTTTCAACATGATATTTTGAATTCACTGTCCTAAACAAGACATAGCTTTGATTCTGTGATTGAAAAAACACATTGGCAATACATTAAGACAAAAGGAGAAAATGATTTTAAACATCACGAAAGAGATTATTTTCATTTTAAAACATTTCTGAATTGTAGCGCATTTAATTTGCAGCAATGATAAAAATCACACTTAACCCTTTCCCAAACAAGACCTGGATTTGATGTCCATTAAAAGGCTTGACAAAAAAGTTCTAAGAGAAAAGGAGATGTGCCGTTTATCAGCAATTTCTCCTTTTCTGTCAATGTTTACATTGTTGATTTACGCATGACATGATAGATAGTTTATATGACAAATTTCATGTGCATTTCACATAATTATAATTTATGACGGTCTATTCAATCTTTTGAGACAAACATAAATCGATAAATATAGATTTAATGTCAGATGCCATGTATATTTCACAGCGTTAGAAATGTACATGAGGCCTACATTTTTTTCATGACACAGGCCTATGTTGTTTTCTTCCTTTTTTCACGTTGGAATTCTATTTAAAAGTAATTAGATCTAGATCTTAATTTTATACAAAATTAATCTTTGTCATGTTTTGTGTGAAAAAAATGATGTGAAATAAAGAGGTCATTTAACATGTCTTTGTACAATACCGAATTCTATTGGATTCATACTTTGCAGAACAAGTCTATATTTAGACTCGCCTATCGGCTCGTCCAAATATAGCCTCGTTCTGCAAAGTATTCATCCAATAGAATTCAGTATTGTACAAAGACATGTTAAATAACCTCATATTAATTGTCCAATTGCCCCTTGCTAATACTTTCTGTCTATTATAAAATATGAATGTCTTTTTTGTATCCATTTTGTATCCATTTTAAAGGAGAACATGCTGACAACAACTTTTCTTTTACCATTAATTGTATTCTTGTGCTTCAAAACTGGTCTTGTTTGAGAAGAGCATAATATGGGTAACTTCCACAAAATTGCATTACAGAATTGCATAGATTCTTTTTTCTCTTTTGTTGTACATATTTACATTTGTTTTATGCTTTGTCTTTGTAAATATTTGTAGAGGCCCACATGGAAGACTGGGTATTATCCCAACTGTGTAGCCTCGTTAAATAAAGTCTTTATTATTATTATTATTATTATTATTATTATAACACAAACCTTTTTCTGGGGCATTTGTTTTTAACAAACGCATCATATTTTCTATGAATCATCTGTATACAAATCATGTTCTTCATGCAATATTTCAGGGACACTTCAGCTTTATACTGGGCCGTGTTCAACTGTAGAGAAAAGTCTCTGTGTCTACTGCTACAGGCCGGTGTACATCTAACCAGGACAGAATTAGCAAAATTTCCCAAAAATATTAAGGTAGGATGCCAAGCTTATACCACATATTTAAACCATTACCTGACAGCAAAGATTTAGACTTGTCCAAATTCAAAGATGATGCAGACAACAATATCAAGCGTATGAAATAATTCATTATTTGGTCTTTTTGGGTAGAAAATGCCTTCATTTTCTACAATGTTTTCCAAAGCCTTTACCTTGTAGGGTGTCAAACAGTGTCAATGTTTGGGATTGGGTTAATCATTTCTCAAACAAGCTCTGATTTTGATAAAGTTGAAAATCATAGACTGTAAAGAAGAAAATGCTGTTTGAAAATTAAATATCAACCATAGCAAACTGTGTGGCGGATCCAGGATTTATTTGAATGAGGTTCGAACATAATCAGGCTCCAGAATTCCCTTTGGATCTGCCACTGAATCTTGGTCCTAGATAAGACAAGCAGTGCTTATACAATTGAACAACACGAAACTGCACATAATTATGTGTAGTCTGTAATAAAGTGTTAGCGGTCAATGCCATGGCTTGTTCATTGTGTATAAGAGACGTTGAAACTTGCCACCATGTTATACATCATTCTTTTTTTGTGTGTAACCCAATACTTACTACAAGACTGTTCGAATTTGAAAGCTGCTGCAAACGACTACATGGATGTTGGTAAAAATAAGATTTGTGTGCAATATAGCACAGAAAACATAGAGACAAAAGGAGGAAATCTGATCATCAGGATTTCGTCGCCTTTCAACAAAAACCTTGTAACTGCAGCTTGAAAAAGGTGCAGATACAAGATTTTTGTCGAAAAGCACCAATTTTCTTCTTTTGCCTTGATGTTTTCTCAAGTGTTGTTTTTTTTTTCAAGTACATAAAAAGTATGTTGGTTTCGACAAGGGTTAACCCTTTCCCAAACAAGACCTGGTTTTGACCTCCCTAATTGAAAAGGCTTTGGAAAACATTGAGGCAAAAGAAGAAACTGCTGATTACCAGCAGTTTCTCCTTTTGCCTCAATATTTTCTGTGTTACTTTGACAGTTTGTACACAAATCCATTTTTTATCAACACCCATTTTGTGATTTCAAGCAGCTTTCGAATTGGACTACCTTATTTTTTACTGTTTGGGAAAGGGTTAAGTACAAATTTATGTATTATTTATCTGCAGGTGATGAGAGAGAGAAAGCATATTCGTGACATGTTACATGACTATGTCTCCCAGCCTAGATCCTTACAACAATGTTGTAGACTGGCAGTCAGGAAGCAGTTAATCCAGGTGCATTGTGGGACTAGCATCATGCCTTCTGTGATGTCACTTCCTCTTCCTGCTAGACTCAGAGACTTTGTGGCACTGAAAAAATTCATGTTATGATGTTAACTGATTTTTAGATGACAAATTTATTCATAATTTAATACAGACAAAACTTGTTGTCGAACTTGCGGGCCCCTGAAAAAAATTGACACAACTGGAGTTTGACTTAACCCAAACAAGACCGGGTTTTGACGTCCCTTGAAGAAATGGCTGGGGAAGATATTGAGGCAAAAGAAGCAAATGCTGATAACCAGTATTACCGTATAGCACGTTATTTCTGCGGGTCCAAATTCTGCGTTTTTTCTTGAAATCGGCCGGGTTAAATTTCTTGGTAACATATTTCAGCGGTCTCTCACTTTGTCAAATTAAAGATTTTATTTCTATGCTATGAAATCAGTTTTCAAACATATTCTGAAAGACGATGCTTACAAAATATTCAAATTACTCTGTGATGGTATTGGGTTAATCCCATTCATATATCTTTAAAGTAGTTATCGGAAACAATGGGGTATACAGATAGGTGTGAAAACTGAAAAGGAAGATGTGTCAAACTGTTACCAATTAGTCAAACTTTTTGGAATTATTGTTTATGGACTAACAAAAATGCCCTATCTACAGCAAAATGCAAGCTGTAGCCATACCTGTCAACTCTCACGAAAAAATCGTGACTAACACGAATTGCAAAGATAAACTTGATAGTCGCAGTTTGTTTACAACTGAATGGGCAAAAACTAATTATCATCGACAGATTATCGGAAAACTGCTCCCTTGATAACATATCGCGCATTTTGATTGGTTGACTTGTCGATATTAGCCACGCCTTACACTTACCTCATTTGTAATAAGTCAAGGAAGATGTGTCAAACTGTTACCAATTAGTCAAACTTTTTGGAATTATTGTTTATGGACTAACAAAAATGCCCTATCTACAGCAAAATGCAAGCTGTAGCCATACCTGTCAACTCTCACGAAAAAATCGTGACTAACACGAATTCAAGTGCAGGAGTTCATCACACGCACGAATGGTCTAAAATCGCTAAAAATCACGATTTTCCAGCGATCTCACGCTTATAATTTTCGTCTGCCATTATTGTTTATCAAAGTGAAATTGCACCCTTACTCGCTCAATTAGCGATTATCTTGTATATTGTCATCACCTTCCTTGATTGACAATCAAAACGCGCCGATGCGTTAACTCGACGATCTCGAGGACCGACTTATTACAAAAGAGGTAAGTGTAAGGCGTGGCTAATATCGACAAGTCAACCAATCAAAATGCGCGATATGTTATCAAGGGAGCAGTTTTCCGATAATCTGTCGATGATAATTAGTTTTTGCCCATTCAGTTGTAAACAAACTGCGACTATCAAGTTTATCTTTGCAATTCTACCATTTAACAAGATTAAATGGATAATGATCAACTATTTTAACAGCCTTCACTGAGAATATCAGATCGTTCGTGGGCCACCGCTTCGATAAGATTCTTTACCTTCCAGAAAATTGGTATTTCGCACTTGTAGGTTGTTTCGCCCCATTATGTTTTGCAGTTTACCTTAAATTAAACTATATTGCGCTTCTAATGGTTTTCTGATACGCAAATAACCGCAATATTGTCGCACAGGCATTATTTTGCATTATTTACCAGACTAAAAGAAAAACAAAATTAAAAAAGGAAGGAACTTGGCAATTGCTAAACTGTGAACAGGCTACAGAAGATTTTTTTTTTAAGGATAACAGAAAGATAGAGAGAAAGTTTCAACAAATTGGTTGGTGAGAATTGTTTGGAACAAAGGATGTCTTGTTTCTCGCAATTTTTCCTTGATGAACTTTGCTATTTAACTACTCTACTTTTGTATAGAAATAAATGACAAATATAAGACCTAGAGAACAAGCTACTGTCATTGTTTAAAGACTCAAGTTGAAGAAACACTGCAAAAAAAATCTCACTCCTAAAAGTTGAGGTAAAATCACTCCTCCCGAAAAATACCCGCGAAAACTCCTCATTTAAAGGTCGTCGCGCGCAATCTCACTCTTTGATATTTCCAAAAGTTGACAGGTATGGCTGTAGCTACACTATTTTTGAATGGGAAAGAACTCCGCTGTTATGAAATTGTGATTTGCATCAGGGGGGCAAGTGTTTAACTTGTCCTTGTACTGACTACAATTGCAGAACAACAACCACCTATGTATTAGTAATACATCCAGGGTTAAAATTCTGCAGAAATAGCAGAAATAAAGTCCCTGCAGAAATAAAGTGCTATACGGTATCTCCTTTTGCCTCAATACTTGGTTGGCTATAATGTGCACAAATCCTATCTCTATCAGACAAAATCTAATTTGTCATCTGTAGCAGCTTTGGAACCACACAACTCTAATTTTTTGCCGTTCAGGAACGATTTCAACATCAGCTTTAAATTTTGTGAATTTTTTGGTGTAGATCAATGTATCATCAAGGTGAATGAGCTAAGAATGTCTGCTTTTCTTTGTGTACTTGCACAAGTAACACATGATGAACAGGGGATGATTTAACATTATTCCTATCAATGGAAAAAAGAGAAAATGGTGTAATTTAGCATTGTTTCCCCTTCAATGATTTCTGTATCATAGCATTCCTATTTTCCTCTCAAGCAGGACTTAGTTACCTTCAGCTAAAACTTAAAGCAACATTGATGACAATCTTCTCATTTCACGGTGTATAATCATGTGACTCAGAATTTGCGATAATCTTCAATATCTTTTTTTATACTTGACCAATTTAAATTTGGTTTGAAGCAGAGAATGTGGGAATATGCCAAAAAGTTATTGAAGATAAACCAAAATTTTGGTTTATCTCCAATAACTTTTTTATCAGTTGATTTTTCAAAAATCAACCACATCCATATAATGTGTGACGTCTGTCCACATTCTCTGCTTCAAACAGAATTCAAATCGGTCCAGTATTTACAAAATTATTGAAAATTTTCTGAAAATATTGTATCACGTGATTATCCACCTTGATTTAGTCGCTAATTCAGAGCTACAGATGAGTGGGTATGAATACATTCTCATTTCAACTCCAAAACCTATCTTGTTAGTACTCATTTAAATTTTCTCGATGAGATGATTCAAATGAGTACTCACAACATAGGTTTTGATGAACAATAAAATGAAATATCTTATATTGAAAAGCCATCACTCCCTCTTATATGTAGCTCTGGTCATTGTAAATTGTCAAAAATTATGTCTACATAAGGTTTCAATTTGGACTAGTATAAAATTTCATCAGTTGGTAAAGGACAGGGAAGACTTGTTTTGTCATACATGTAAAGGTTATGTCCCTGAATTTTGACCAGCCTAAATTTTGTCCTGGATAAGATTAAGAAGATATTTTTAGAAACTTGCCTTTATTTATCCCTTTCCCAAACAAGACCTGGTTTTGGCGTCCCTAATAGAAAAGGCTTGGGAAAACATTGAAACAAAAGAAGAAACTGCTGATAACCAGCAGTTTCTCCTTTTGTCTCAATGTTTTCTGTGCCATATTTTACACAAATCATATCTTTATCAACATCCATTTGTCATTTGTGGCAGTGTTTGAAGTGGATCACCGTAAAATTTTGTCGTTTGGGAAAGGGTTATTTGACCAACCTTGTATGTAACTTTATCTGGAGTTTGTTGACATTTTAAACCTTTCCCCCAAAAAAACAAAATTTTTGGGTAATCCTATTTGAAAGGAGCTGCAGATGACAAAATGGGATAAAGAAAGGATTTGTATATAATACAGATATGAAAATATCGAGGCAAAAGGAGAAAATGCTGATTGTCACCATTTTCTTCTTTTGCCTCTATGTTTTCTCAAGCACTTTCTTGCAGGGTTGTCAAAACCAGGTCTTGTTTGGGAAAGGGTTAAAGGTTGTTTACCTCAATACTACAGGCCCAGTTATTGTACTATATTGTCAGTTACATTTACCCTTTCCTTAATAATGACAACTTATGACGCTCCTTCAAGATAAAGCTTGAAAAATATTTAGGCAAAAGAAGAAAATGCTGATAACCCATGCCTGTTTTAGCACGGTGGATAACCCACATGACTTTTGGGATACGTTTACACTGAAAAATTGTCTGCTTCAAGTATGCTTTCATTTCTTGGCTTAAACTCTACGAATTTTGACAAGAAAAAGTGCACAGTACGCCACTTCGAGAGGGCCATTCCCAATTCTAACTCGCTCCGCCCCATGGTTTCTTCAAACTTTCAAGAAACCATTGTTTTGGTGCAGTTTGAGTTAGAATTAGGACTGGCCCTCTCAAAGACACTTAAGATGCATTCTATCTTGTCAAAATCTGTGGAGTATTAGCCGAGAAATTTACAAAACATACTTGAAGTGGATGATTTTTCGGTGTGAACTTTTCCCAAAAAGTCAAGTGGGTTATCCAACCTGTTTACTCATGAACGTAAGAATATTTTTTCTTAATTACGTGTACTTGTAAGAACAAACCTGATTGGCCAAATCTGATTTCTCGTGTAATCATGTGTGTTTTCACACAAAGACGTGGTCGTAAGAACGCTAGTAAAACAGGCCCTGGTTTTGACATCCCCTACAGAAAAGGTTTGAGAAAAATTGAGGCAATAGAAGAAAATGCTGGGGACCAGTATTATCTCCTTTTGCCTCAATATTTTCTATGCTATATTGTACATGTTTCCTATTGCGATCAACCTTCTTTTCGTCATTTGCTGCAGCTTTGGAATGGGACCTCCCTGAAATTTTGCTGCCTGGGAATGGGTAAAAGCAGAAAGTTAAAAAGAAGTATTATTACACAATCTTGGTTTTGGAAGTATAGATTTCAATACATATTATATACTTAAATTTATGTATTGGAATCTACTCTTTCAAAACCAGGTTTTTGAGAGCTGTGGATAATGATAACCAATCATGCAAAGTAGGCGTCAACAAGTGGTTGCATTTGGAAAATAGAGATGTAGTAAGATAGGAAAAACAATCTAGAAAATTGCATTGAAGTGAAAACTTTTCGATCCTAGTCAGGCTCTGCAGTACACGCAGACTGACTAGGGTTGATAATTTTCACACTTGCTATGAAGTCACTTTTAGCGTGAGGGGTCACATATTATAGACATTACTAGGTAGAGGGCTCTTTAATTGCATATTATTTGTTAAAGGAAATAGATTTTATTACTGTTAAGTTTTGTGTTGTTTGTTAATTTTTGTCGAGAGGTTGAATACATCATTCAACAATTTTCCCAGTTATTTTACAGAGGCTGGTGTACCGTACCGCATGCTCCTGGTTATTCTAGCACCAGTAGGAAAAAAATCATCCTAGCCATCAGCTGCTCATCCCCCTTAGATGATTTATAAACATTTCGTCCATTTAGTTATATATACTGAGGGGCAAAAATAAGTATACACCCCAATTCTTCCACATTTTCTAAGAAAACAATAAAATTGATATACGATTTTTAATCGCCACTGAATGTGGTCGTTTATTGATGTAGCCTTCTCCACCTATCCATCTATCCGGTCTTCCTTCTGTTGAGAATGTGTTTTCATAGCATACATCTTCACGGAAAAAGGAGATTTAATAGATTAATTAATGCAATCATTCACGTCGTCACAACCGCTACATTTATGAACAGATTTTGATAAAATCTTCACAGAAAGTGCCTAATCATCTTGGAACATGGTTATTGCTTTTCCGTATTACGATGTGTCATGGCAAAAGGGGCTTAATGCAAACAAGATATCTGACATTACTCCTAAATTTATTGACAGATTTTGATAAAATTTGCTCAAAATATCCCTAGATAACTGACTAAGTGTATACAGTGTAACATTTCTTTCATATCATGCTGCCTCATAGAAAAATGGATCTTAATGCAAAAAGTGGCATATTGATCGATTTCTTCCTGCCACCGAAAAATTGTGTTGTAATGTTAGAGAAAATTTAATGTTGTGATTTGTTGTGATAACGAATAAAGAATTAAAATACAGATTAACGGAAATATTTGATGCTCCTGCAAACTTTTCAAAATCAGCATGTTGCAAGAGTTTGAGTAGTCAAGTAATTAAAGAAGTTTATCAATACTGTATTATTGGTTTATGGGTAGAAATGAAAAGTACAAAATTTTGAGCCGATATGATGGAAATTAAAAGAGAGATATTGACAAACAAAAAGTGTATACTTTCCTTTGCCTCTCAGTATATATAGAATTGTGACGAGGCAGGTTATGAACCCACCACCACTGACATATTAGCCCATTACCACACAGTGGCACACTATTTGACTCTCCTAAAGAAAATGACATGGGAAAACATTGAGGAGGAAAATGAAGAAATTGCTTGTGACAAGCAATTTCTTCATTTTCCAACAATGTTTTCTACATAAAAAGACCCAAAATACGTAAATTTCATTCACTTGATATTGTCGTCTGCAACATCTTTGAATTTGGACTAGTCTATATCTTTGTCATTTGGAAATGGATTAACCCATTACCAAACAGAAGAATTTTAGATTGATCCAAATTTAAAGATGCTGCAGACGACAATTTAAAGTGAATAGAATTTAATTTTTTTGGTCCTTTGCGATAGTAAACATTGTGAGAAATGAAGAAATTGCTTGTCACAAGCAATTTCTTCATTTTCCACAATGTTTTCCAAAACCATTATCTTTTAGGGAGTCAAAAAGAGCCATTGTGTGGTAATGGATTAATAGGCTAAGACATTACCAACTTAGCTATATGGGTTCTTCCATTTGTGTGGACCATATTCATGTAGTTGGTGAACCAAAGGCTACAGACATAAAATGAATTTATACTTTTGGATGTGATCAATTGCACAGAATTTTGTGCTAAAAATAGACTGGATTTTCTGTTATGTTTCGATAAACAGTCTGTGTTATAAAATCTCGTAAAGTTCTACAGCTTGATTCAATCAGTAGTTACAAGTGTTTATAACAACACCTATGAAATATATAACTCATCGGCTATAACTGTAGAGTTGTATACAAACACTTTACTTCTTGTTGTTGATAAATGGCCCAACACAAATACTTTCTCTTTTGAGAATAAACAAGTAGGACAATAATTCTCCCATATACCTCACGATAAATGGTTTGGTAAGTGTTAAAACAATGTATTTGTTTTTTTAGTGTTTGTATACAAGTCTACAGTTATAACCGATAGACTATAGGTCTCCAACGCTTTTGTGATGTTTATAAACAAACCTTTAACCTATGAAAACATGTTATTGTAGAGACGCACGTGCAAACCGTCTCGTCAATATTACATCAAAATACTGATTATCATCGATATAGTTTCGTTTTGATCTGTTTAGCCTATAATTAGTAAATTGATATATTTTTATTGTTTGGCGGGAATCTGAAAATCGTTGGAGCACTATACTATTGTTTGTCTGTAAAAACGTGTCACGGCTAACTGGATAAAATCGTTCCCTATTAGTTTAACCCTTTCTAAAACAAAATTTTAGACTGGTTGAAAGAGCTCTTCTCTGGACAACAAAATTTGGTAAAGGTAGGATTTGTGTACAAAAGAACACAGAAAATGGTGAGGCAAAATAAGAATATGATCGTCAGTTTTTTATTTTGCCTAAATGTATTGGCAAGCCTGCTATGAGGGGCTTCAAAACCAGGGGCCCGTTTTACTAACGAACTTACGATAATATTTTTGTGTAAACAGTGAAACAAAGCATCTGATTGCACGAACAATTGGATTAGGCCAATCAGGTTTGTTGTTACAAGTAATTACACAAAAAATAATCGTACGTTCGTTAGTAAAACGGGGCCCAGGTCTTGTTTGAGGTAAGGTTACGGAAATTTCATGATGGCTATGGCGGGTAAAGGCAAACTTCAAGCAATAATAACTTCTTTCTCTGTAAGTCTAAATTTTAGACTGGTCAATTTTGGAAGATACTGCATTGAAACATTCGAATATTCTCGGATCTTATCGTTACTCAAGATCGGCTCGAACGTATTACAGTAGCCGCCATGAGCCGATCCTGCCCATATCACTCCTGTGGGGCGTCCGTGGCCGAGTGGTTAGAGTCGCTGACTCAGGATCACTTGCCCCTCACCTCTGTGGGTTCGAATCCCGCCAGGGGCGTATGAACTTTCATGTGGGGAAGCTATCCAGCTGGCTTGCGGAACGTCGGTGGTTCTACCCAGGTGCTCACTTGGGGTCTTCCTCCACCATTCAAAGCTGGAAACAGGTCAAAAGAAGGGAGTTCCTTCCTGGGCACGCCCAGTCTACTACTCGGTCATATGGGCAACCGGCAACCGAGGATAAATAACCTAAAACAAGAGCTGTCCGAAGACAGCGCGCTCGACTTTCTAAGTTGTTTAGTATAAAGGGGGCATAACTCCAAATAAAGTGGAGCCAGGGTTATGGGCCCTAATAGTAAGGTAGAGGGTGTGATGGTAAATAAGTATTCCAAGTTTGGGTTGAATCCCTTTGATAGTATGGAAGTTACTGCTGTTTCAAAAAACTTTAACCTTGGTTGCAACGCCAACACCGACGCCGACGCCCGGGTGACAGTATAAGCTCTCATTTTCTTCGAAAAGTCGAGCTAAAAAACATCACTCCGCAACCATAACAACAGTAGTCTGGTCTATAACAACGGAAGCAGACCAAACAACTATTTAAATCTACGCCAGAAAAATATTTGAAACAAACAGTGTTCAAAAGTCGACTGCATCCTCATAAATGTGATAAAATTTAAGCAGATAAAAAATAGATGTGATTTACCGATTATTGACAGTATACGCGCGTCTACTTTCAAGTTCAATATGGCTGTCACTGTATTACGCTCTGGATCATGTTGCAACCACGTTCTAAACGGCAAAAGGTTGCAAACAGTCTCGAGGGTCGCGATTGTGCATTGAAATTGAAGGGACCCATGCTAAGTATTTCAGACACCAGAGTGACATGTGGACAGTCAGATATTGCAAAATTATGTGGTGCATCGATATCTCTCTCGAACAATCTCGAGCTTTGACCCGAGTTGAGCTCCGACCGTGGCTAAAAAAATGACAGAAAAGAACAAGATGTGTTTGTTTAACACAAATGCCCCCGAAATGGCCAATGTTAAGTTTCCGGACAGACAGACACAAGTAAAACAACATGCCCCGGTCTTTTGATACCGGGGCATAGAAATACCTATTACTACTAATGCTTCTATTTGAATCCACATACAGTAACATACCTGTCTGTATAAATCAGTATAAACGCAATTTCATATTATTTTTAGCTCCACTGGCCGACAGGCCAGCGGGCTATTGTCATGGCGGTGTGCCCGTTGTGCGTGTGTCCGTCTGTCCGTAAACTTTTTCATTAAAAATCTTCTCAGAAACTACCAGATGGATTTCAATCAAACTTCACAAGAATGATCCTTAGGTGACCCTCTCTCAGATTCCTTCAAAGAATTTGGGTTGAATCAGAAAAACCTGAGTTATCTGCCCTTGAATGTCAAAAATAGCTGGTTTTGACTAATTATGCCCCCTTTCGAAGAAAATGGGGGTATATTGTTTTGCAAGTGTCGGTCGGTCGGTCGGTCGGAAGGTCGGTCGGTCGGTCGGTCGGTCGGTCGGTCTGTCCGTAGACCAAATCTTGTCCGGAGCATAACTCAAAAAGTATTAAAGGTAGAATCATGAAACTTCACAGGTGGATAGATCTCATTATGGAGAGGTGCAGTGCACAAGAACCGTAACTCTGCCGATCAAATTTTTTGAGTTATTGCCCTTTGTTGATTTTATAACTTGATTCTTGTCCGGAGCATAACTCAAAAAGTATGTAAGGTAGAATCATGAAACTTTATAGGTGGATAGATCTCATTATGGAGAGGTGCAGTGCATAAGAACCGTAACTCTGCCGATCAAATTTTTTGAGTTATTGCCCTTTGTTGATTTTATAACTTGATTATTGTCCGGAGCATAACTCAAAAAGTATGTAAGGTAGAATCATGAAACTTTATAGGTGGATAGATCTCATTAAGGAGAAGTGCAGTGCACAAGAACTGTAACTCTGCCGATCAAATTTTTGGAGTTATTGCCCTTTGTTGATTTTATTAATTGATTCTTGTCCGGAGCATTACTCAAAAAGTATGTAAGGTACAATCATGAAACTTTACAGGTGGATAGATCTCATTATGGAGAGGTGCAGTGCACAAGAACCGTAACTCTGTCGATCAAATTTTTTGAGTTATTGCCCTTTGTTGATTTTCAAACTTGATTCTTGTCCGGAGCATAACTCAAAAAGTATAAAAGTTAGAATCATGAAACTTCACAGGTGGATAGCTCTCATTATGGAGAGGTGCAGTGCACAAGAACTGTAACTCTGCTGATCAAATTTTTTGAGTTATTGCCCTTTGTTGATTTTCAAACTTGATTCTTGTCCGGAGCATAACTCAAAAACTATGTTAGGTAGAATCATGAAACTTCACAGGTGGATAGATCTCATTATGGAGAGGTGCAGTGTACAAGAAACGTAACTCTGCTGATCATATTTTGTGAGTTATTGCGCTTTGTTGATTTTATAACTTAATTCTTGTCCGGAGCACAACTCAAAAAATATGTAAGGTAGAATCATGAAACTTTACAGGTGAATAGATTTCATTATGGAGAGGTGCAGTGCACAAGAACTGTAATTCTGCCAATCAAATTTTTGGAGTTATTGCCCTTTGTTGATTTTTACGCTTAATTCTTAACCTTGCCTATATCCCGTGTCCTTTTACACATACAGCCTTGATATCTCACACATAGATACCTCCTATCAACATCGTTCCCATTTAACCATGACCTTGGACCTTGTGACTTTGACCTTGGAGTTTGACCTACTTTAAAACAAAATAAACCCGGCATATATCTCATGACCTTTTACAAATACAGCCTTGATATTTCACACATGGACACAGCTTATCAAGACCATTCACAATTGACCATGACCTTGGACTTTGTGACCTTGACCTTGGAGTTTGACCTACTTTTAAAAAACTTTAACCTGGCCGATATATCATGTCCATTTACACATACAGCCTTGATATTTGACACATGGAAACCTCCGACCTAGACCTATCACATACGACTATGACCTTGGACCATGTGGCCTTGTGCTTGGAGTTTGACCTACTTTTAAAAAAAAATAAACTGGGCCTATATCTTATGTGCTATTACACATACAGCCTTGGTATTTCACACATGGACACATCTTACCAAGACCTTTCACATTTGACCATGACCTTGGACCTTGTGACCTTGACCTTGGACTTTGACCTACTTTAAAAAAAAAATTAACCTAGCCGATATATCATGTCCTTTTACACATACAGCCTTGATATTTGACACATGGACACCTACGACCAAGACCTTTTACATTGGACCATGACCTTGGACCTTGTGACCTTGACCTTGGTGTTAGACCTACTTTAATAATACATTAACCTGGCCTATATTTATGTCATTTTACATATACAGCCTTGATATTTCACACATGGTCACTTCCAACCAAGATATTTCACTTTTGACCATGACCTTGGACCTTGACCTTGGAGTTTGACCTACTTTTAAAAAACTTAAACTAGGCCTTTATCTCATGTCCTGTTACCTATACAGTCTCAATATTTTATACATGGACACCTCCTACCAAGACCTTTCACATTTGACCATGACCTTCGCCTGTGTGACACTGACCTTTGATTTTTACATCATTTTACAAATATTTAACCTAGCCTTTATCTTATGTCCTATTACACCTACAGCCTTGATATTTCACACATAGACACCTCCTACCAAGACCTTTCATATTTGACCATGACCTTGAATATTGCAACCTTGACCTTGGAGTTTGACCTACTTTTAAAAAGACTGAAACCAGGCATATATATCATGTCCTTTTACACCTACAGCCTTGATATTTCACACATGGACACCTCCAACCAAGGCCTTTCACATTTGACCATGACCTTGACCTTGGCATTTGGCCTACTTTTAAAAATTTTAACCTGGCCTATGTTTCATTTTACTTTTACATATACAGCTTTGATATTTCACACATAGACACCTCCAACCAAGACCTTTTATATTTGACCATGACCTTGGACCTTGTTAACTTGACCTTGGACTTTGACCTACATCAAATGTAGGCCCTTGAGGGGGCATATATGTTTTACAAACATCTCTTGTTTTACTGTAAAATCCACAAATATCAATCAATCAAGCCAAAACTACAACAGAATGTTGGTGACTATACGATTTTGCCTTGGTATAATTTTACATCATGAGTTATGTGACCTTGAAATTAACAAAATTGCCATTTTTGGCTCTATTTTGACTCTGTTTTCACCCTAGCAAATACAAATATTGACCAATCTAGACAATACTTGTACAGAATGTTGGTGACCATAACATCTTGATTTGGTGTAATTTTCAACTTGATCTGAACTTAACATCATTAGTTATGCGCCCTTGATATTGACAAACTTGTAATTTTCGACTCTATTTTGACTTTGTCTCAATCTAGCAACTACAAATTAGTATTGACCCATCAAGACAAAACTTGTACAGAATGTTGGTGACTATAAGATCTTGCCTTGGTGTAATTTTCAGCTTGATCTGAATTTTATAATGAGTTATGTGCCCTTGTTATTGACAAAATTGCCATTTTCAGCTTTATTTTCACTTTTACAACCATTAGTATTAACTAATCAATACAGAACTTTCACAGAAATTATCTTACTGACCATACAATCTTACTTGCTTGTAATTTTCAGCTTGGTCATGCATTTGCTTGTTTGCGCAGCCTGAACCTTTGAAATTGCATTCAACAAGACAAACAATCAGGCCTGTGGAGCGCTTCCAGGCCGCCAGGACTGTCTAGTTTTTCCATTGAATGTTTTATCCCATTCTGAAACGAGGCTTGGTTTTGAGATCTCTTAAACCCTTTCTCAAACAAGACCTGGTTTAGACGTCCCTGATAGATATGGTTTGGGAAAATATTTAGGCAAAAGAAGAAAATGCAGATAATCAGCATTTTCTCCTTTTGCCTCAATATTTTCTGGCTCATAATTTATGAAGATCCTATCTTTATCAACATCTATTTTGTCGTCAGCAGCAGGTCTTTTGAATTGGGACAACCCAAAAATTTTGCTGTTTGGGAGAGGGTTAAAGAATATTTTGTGCCACTCTAAAATCTTGTTTAAAATTTTCTTTACATTTTTCTTTACATTTTTCTCTAGAAAAAGGCTTCTTAGCCGAAATATTGAGATAGAGCAATTGTTTAATATTTAAAATCTTGTTGTTTGGAAAGTGTTTATTTGAACTGCTCTACTAATTGGTTACATGGGAAAGAGTTTTTTAGGACAAATAATCAGGATTAAAACTAAATGCCCTAGATTTATTGACATCTATTTGGTATGAAAGTGAAAAGAGACACATTTTTATACTATAAATAATTTATTTAATACAGTACTTCTTTGTACATGAGACAAATTTGGGCAGAATTTGGTAAATTTGTACATGTACTCAGATCTTTTTTGTGACATATCAATATCTGTAATATCATTTGCAACTCTTTACCAAACAATTTCAATATTTTCAAGAATAAAAGTAAAACACTGGCAGCATTAACCAATCGACAGCAATATTTTTTTTGACTTCCAATTTGAAAAGTGTTAGACAATTTCAATTTGATGAAATTTTTAAAATATTTCTATTTTTGGTAAGAAAACATCGTGGAAAATGCAGAAATTGATTGTTTCAAGCAATTTAATCAGTTTCAACAATGTTTTTGCAAGGCTTTCCTTGTGAGGGAGTCACAAGGCCTCAATGTGAAGTATTTTCACATTTTAACAACTTATAAGAGATAATAATTTCTGCACACACATTTTAACAACTTATAAGAGATAATAATTTCTGCACAAACAAGTATCATGCATGACTTTATCCTTTTTTTAAAAACAAGGTCTGGTATAATCATCTTTTCAGGAACAAAGTATATGTATTGGAAATCACAATTTGAAAACAGCCAAAGAAAAGAAAATGCTGATTAACAGCATTTTCTTCATATTCCTCCAAGATTTTTATGCCACAGCATGCTGATTCATTTCTTACCAACGTAAAGTTTTGTAATGAAGAAGCTCAGTTGCTTACCAAAAGTTGAAAGAAAAGGAGAGACAATAAGTATACCCAGAACTTGCTATATAAAACTTTCTTCCATATCCGCTATTACACCAACTTTGATCTTTTTTCATACAAACTTGTGTGAAAAGACTTGGTTGGTAAAGAGTTGAAAAGTAAACATATTGATACATTTTTTCCACCAATTATTACTTTACTACAATCCATATTTACATAACTTATACTAAATATCCACTAACAAAATCTATGCTTTTAACAAATTGACAACCACATCTTACAATTGATCAGTTTGCTAACCATACACATGTGAAATGAAGTTCACTAGAAGATCCTACAATGTAAGCAAACATTGTCTCCCCTTTCCTCAAAAAGAATTTTCATTCTGAGAGTTCTAACAATTTTGTTTGCTGCAACATCTTTAATTTGGACCAGGTTAAGATTTTGTTGTTTGGGGAAAGCTTAAATCTTTCCCAAATGGCAAAAGTTTGGGGTGCTCCAATTTGAAAGATGTTGCAGACGACAAAATCTTTATTGAATCTAGCTCGTTGTCAGCATTTTCCTTTGCCTCGATGTTTTCCGAAGCACTTTCTACTATGGCCATCAAAACCATGTCTTGTTTGGGGATAGTGTTAAAGTGTAAATGGCTAGCAATTAATCAATAGAAGAATGGTGTTGAGACAAAAAAATTTGTCTTCAATGGTTGACAGCTGAATAAAATTATTGCTGAAAAGCAAGAACACCCACCCTTTCCCTTTTTATTACGCACAAATATACAACAAATTTACATACATGTAGATTGTACAAAATTGAATTGGCCAGTGCAGTTGGTCATATTTAACTCTTTACCAAACAAGACCAAAAGTTTGAGAAAACATTGAGAGAATAGAAGAAATTGCTGATGTTCAGCAATTTCTACTTTTCTGTCAAAATTTCCTGTGATTTTAGTACATAATTTCTACTTTTGAAATAAAAGGGTTTTGTCATCTGCAACATCTTTCAAATTCTAGCTCTCATTTTGCCATCTGTAGCAGCTTTTCAACCCATTACCAAACAGCAAAATTTTAGACTAGTCCAAATTCAAAGATGATGCAGAAGACAATTAAAACTGAATGAAATTTTGCATTTTTTTTGTCTATTTCAATAGAAAACATTGTGGGAAATGAAGAAATTGCTTGTCACAAGCAATTTCTTCATTTTCCACGATTTTTTCCAAAGCAATTTTCTTGTGGGGAGTCAAAAAGAGTCACTGTGTGGTAATGGGTTAAACTCTGACATTTGGGAAAGAGTTGAACCAAAGTGAATGGCTTTCAATTTTGATCAGTCATTATTTTTTTCAGAAAATGGTTAAACAGCAGCTTTTGATATTATCCATGACAAAGATTATGCAATAACGAAACTCTTTGGTACCTTCATCTAATAACAGATCGTTGTTGTAAATGCAAAACCTCGTATCTCGTTTTCGAAAAATATTAAAGGGGAAGAAAAAAGGGGTAATAACTCTTACCAAAATGAAAGGTTTTACTTACAAGAGGACCAAGATGGTCCTATATCGCTCACCTGAGAGAGCCCTGAGACATACTTTTAGCAAACCTTTTAATTCTCCGAGGATTTTGAAAAGGAGTCATATGACAATGGTACACACCAAATTTCAAAGCAAAATTTGAGAAAAGATTGTCAAAGATTTTACACTATATCTGTATTTAAAATCAGAAAACCCACAACATATTGCTGAATTTCCATTTCACATAGACAAATCGAAGCATTTGGAAAGAGGTCATTGGGCTATAATATTTAGACCTGTTCCCGCTTTTTCAAATCTAGAATACCTCATGGTAGAGCTTATTTTCAAAGCATAATGATAACTTTTCTGTTTAACAAAACAATACACAACCTCTATGCACTTTTTTCTGTACAAAATGCAAGAGCCTACAGCATAGGAATAATTTTAATAGTTATTAAACTAGGCAAAAAAGTTATCTTCAGGCCTTAACAACTTGAAAAGATTGTCAAATATTGCCCTCTATCATTTATATGGAACCGACAATATAGGGGAAATATTCATTGAACAGTAAGGATTTGGTTATGATTAAGCCTTTTCCAAACAACATAACATAAGTGCAAACATAATTAAAAGCTGCCGTAGATGATAAAACAGGTGTTGATAAAGACTGCATTCATGTATAAAACTGCAGAGAAAATGATGAGGCAAAATGAGAAATCAAGTTATCAACATTTTCTTCTTTTACCATAACAATTTGTACAAGCCTTTTCTGTCGGTGAGGCAAACCTGTTTATGGTAGAGAAAGGGCATAATACTTTGCCATACAGAAAGGAAATAGACTGTTCCAATTTCAAAGTTCAGAATACAAAATTGACAGTGGTACGAATAGGATTCATTTACAATAAACTAGCATATAAAATATTGAGGTAAAAAGAGAATCGGCATTTTCTTCATTTGACTCATTAATTTCCCAAGCCTTTTCTAATAGGGACCTCAAAACAAGGTCTTTTCAGGAAAGTGTTAAAGTATTTAGTTGATCTCTTAAGTAAACAAACATGAGTGCCTCCAACAGCTCCATGCATTCTTTATCAGATATTATGATCTTCCTAATCTGCTAATAGACTTAAGGATATGATATGTAATAAAATCTACCTGGTCAAAACAATTCTTCACTTGAAAATTCCAGAACCCACAACCTAGGGCTTCTTTCCTTGCAATGTAATGATTTTAAGTATACTGTTAGAGGTTCATGAGATGTAAATTCAGGCAAAGTTTCAAGACACTAGGCCAAATAGTCTTTGAAAAAACTGTGTTTCTGTGTGAAACCTTAAACCCAACAACATAGGGCCAATTTTTCTTTAAGCACAACAATTTGAAGTATGTTGGTAGAGGGCATTGAGACAATGCTACATACAAAATTTCAAGACTCTAGGCCAAATAGTCTTTGAGAAAACTGTGTTTCTGTGTGAAACCTTAAACCCAACAACATAGGGCCCATTTTTCTTTAACCCTTTCCCAAACAAGACCTGGTTTTGACGTCCCTAATGGAACAGGCTTGGGAAAACATTGAAACAAAAGAAGAAACTGCTGATAACCAGCAGTTTCGCCTTTTGTCTCAATATTTTCTTAGCTATTTTGTACAAAAATCTTTTCTTTTTCAATGTCCATTTTGTCGTCTGCAGCAACTTTCAAAGTGGACCACCCTTAAATTTTGTTGTTTGGGAAAGGGTTAAGCACAATAATTTGAAGTATTTTGGTAGAGGGCATTGAGACAAAGCTACATACAAATTTTCAAGACTCTAGACCTATTGGTTTGGGAGGAGAAGATTTTTTTGTAATTGTGGACGGACGGACAGACGGACAGACGGACGGACGGACAGACGGACAGACAGACGGACGACGGACATTGACCGATCACAATAGCTCACTCTGAGCACTTCGTGCTCAGGTGAGCTAAAAATTTGGACATATTGTTCACAAATAATGTGTCATTAATACTGATTAGTAAAAATATCTCAAAACCTATAAGAATCGTCTTAACTAGGCACACAAGATTTTGCTTTGAAAATTGTGACAATCGACATACGAGGTTTTGCATTTACACCGACGAGATATTCCTTACATTATCTTTGTAGAATGAAAATAATGGTGTGAACACTTATCAAAAGTATGGCTTGTTTAGCGCAAGTCAGATCTAATTTGTGATATCATTTGCAGCCTCTCTTGTCTTTTCAATAAAAATCTCGTAACTGCAGCTTATTTTAAGCTGTAGTTACGAGGATTTTGTTGAAAAGCAGTGATCTATTTTGGGATTCTTAAAGATAACTTTAGCAAATAAAGCCAAAATTCAGAGAAACTTAATTTTAGAAATTTCTGCAATACAATTAAAATCACTTGCATAATTCAAATTATTCAAAGTAAGGGGATTCCAATAAGTATGTGCTAAAAAAAACTCCTTTAGAGCTAAAATGAGTACCCAAGAACCCACAGCTAGGCTACTATTATTTCAGTATCAGTGTATGAATTTGTTACCTGTTACCCAATTATTAATTTTGGTTTTCAACCTGTATTTATAATCAAACATATCTAGACAGTCAAAAGAAGTAGATCTGCAACATGTTGTCAAGGATCACATTGGATAGCGAAACTCATTTGGGAACAAAGAAATCCTCAAATAGGAACATACGGGCGAGTTGACGCGGCCGAGTCAACTCGTTCGTATGTTCCTATTAGTGGATTGCTACTACAATCCTCAGTATACCCTTTCCCAAACAAGACCTGGTTTTGTTGTCCCGAATAAAAAAGGTTTGGGGAAAATATTGAAACAAAAGAAGAAACTGCTGATGACCAGCAGTTTCTCCTTTTGTCTCAATATTTTCTATGCAATATTGTACACAAATCCTATCTTTAATAACATCCATTTTGTCATTTGTGGCAGTTTTTTAAGAGGATCACCCTAAAATTTTGCTGTTTAAGAAAGGGTTGAAATTGGATCGAGTCATCTTAATTTATTTATGAATTTTCTATTTGTGCTAGTACCCGGTACCTGCCGGTACTTATTGGATGGGTAGAAATTTTGTACTCATTTCAGCCCTCTCCTCCAATTATCAACTCAAGTCACTAAATGATATGATATGACATTTCTTTAAAATGATGGTCAGCACATTAAATTTCATAAAATCATGATAATCCCTAATTTGATCACTGTTTATGATAATAAGATATATGACCCTCATGAACTTGGTCAGCACTAAAAATAAATGCAACAATGAAAATTGCAGCAAATTCAGCCAATCTTCATTGTTTGAATATAGCATAATTATCCTGATTCCTGATCCAGCCAATCCTCATTCTTGTTTCACCTCTGGTTCAGAAGTGGGAGGAGCACCAGTGGCTGTGATTGGCGGCTTTTTATCTTGGCCCCACCCACCATGTTGTTGTTGTCCCTGCTGAACGTTGGGAGAATTAGGAAATTTTTCGTCCTCCACTGTATTGTTCTCATACTGCTGGTTCTCGAGGCGCGTGATCAGTCTTTCGTCCTCGTCACCAAACTCTCCACCCATCAACGTGGGCTCACCAACAACCATTACATCCTGGATAAGAAAGATCATCAGATAAGAGGGGGTGAAGGCCTTTCAAAATGCAATATTTCACTTGTTGTAAATCAAACCCTATGTTGTGGGTACTCATTTGAGTTTGAGTTTATTGAGGTTTTACGGCGTTTTCAACTACCAGGGTCATATCGCGGCGGCTGGAGCACCTACCCATGGATTCCTGTTGTTTCTTAAACCAGTACTACCACAATACCCTTACCGAGCCTCCAGCTGCTCGCCCACTTAGGTTAACGATTTCAAACCCATTGGTGGGTGACAATTTTGTCAGAAAGGGTATCAGCCGCGGCCGGGTATTGAACCCGGGACCTCTCGAATGAGGGTCAGATGCGCTAGGTACTCATTTGAATCGTCTCTGTGAGACGATTCAAATGAGTACCCACATCATAGGGTTTGGATGTACAATAACAAATTTTGAATGTGTTCACCCTAATCTGTTGCTCTAAAGATGGTATATCAATGACATCCCTTTTACCGTACATTTTATCATACAAAACCTGGGCCCAGTTTTACTAAAGATCTTACAACTTCTTTGTGTAAACTTTGTAAGAAGATATCTGATTACGCAAGACATCTGATTGTGCAAGAAATCAGATTTGGCCAACCAATAAGGTTTGTTATTACAAGTGATTATGCAAAAGATAATTGAATATTCCTTAGAAACAAGAGGACCCTGAGGGCCCTAAATCGCTCACCTGAGTAATGTTTTAATAATGCCAAATAACTTTGCATATGTTACGCATTGTTGTCCCAGAGAAGAATTTGGCCATGTAGTTTAGGAGGACATGTTGTTTACAGAAATTGATCATTTTCTGATGCCACAGCAACCAGAGTTTTTCATAAATTTCAATTCTTTTAGCAATTTTATAAGGGACCACCCAATGAACATTACTGCCAAGTTTGGTTGATTTTGACCAAGAAGTTAAGGAGATGTCGTTAAAAGAAGTTGTTGAGCTTTTGTGAAAATTCCCATTTTCCGATGCCACGGCAACCATAGTTTTCCATGGATTCCAATTCTTTTAGCAATTTTTATAAGGGACCAGTCACCACCCAAGGAACATCTCTGCCATGTTTGGTTGATTTTAACCCAGAATTTAAGGAGGAGATGTCGTTTAAAGAAGTTGTTGAGCTTTTGTTAAATTTACCATTTTCCGATGCCACGACAACCAGAGTTTTTCATGGATTTCAATTCTTTTAGCAATTTCTATAAGGGACCACCTAAGGAACATTTCTGCCAAGTTTGGTTGATTTTAACCCAGAAGTTAAGGAGGAGATGTCATTTAAAGAAATAGTTGAATTTTTTTGAAATTTCCCATTTTCCGATGCCACGGCAACCAGAGTTTTTCATGGATTTCAATTCTTTTAGCAATTTTTATAAGGGACTACCCAAGGAACATTTCTGCCAAGTTTGGTTGATTTTGACCCAGAAGTTAAGGAGGAGATGTCGTTTAAAGAAATTGTTGAGCTTTTGTGAAATTTCCCATTTTCTGATGCCACGGCAACCAGAGTTTTACATGGATTTCAATTCTTTTAGCAATTTCTATAAGGGACCACCTGAGGAACATTTCTGCCAAGTTTGGTTGATTTTAATCCAGAAGTTAAGGAGGAGATGTAGTTTAAAGAAATAGTTGAATTTTTGTGAAATTTCCCATTTTCCGATGCCACGGCAACCATAGTTTTTCATGGATTTCAATTCTTTTAGCAATTTTTATAAGGGACTACCCAAGGAACATTTCTGCCAAGTTTGGTTGATTTTGACCCAGAATTTAAGGAGGAGATGTCGTTTAAAGAAATAGTTGAGCTTTTGTGAAATTTCCCATTTTCTGATGCCACGGCAACCAGAGTTTTTCATGGATTCCAATTCTTTTAGCAATTTTTATAAGGGACCACCCAAGGAACATTTCTGCCAAGTTTGGTTGATTTTGACCCAGTAGTTAAGGAGGAGATGTCGTTTAAAGAAATTGTTGAGCTTTTGTGAAATTTCCCATTTTCCGATGCCACGGCAACCAGAGTTTTTCATGGATTTCAATCATTTTAGCAATTTTTATAAGGGATCACCCAAGGAACATTTCTGCCAAGTTTGGTTGATTTTGACCCAGTAGTTTAGGAGGAGATGTCGTTTAAAGAAATTGTTGACGCCGTGACGGACAGACGGACAGACGGACGCCGGACATTGATAGATCACAATACCTCACCTTGAGCACTTCGTGCTCAGGTGAGCTAAAAACAGGGTCCTGGTGCCGTATTCCAAATAACATTAAATGCCATCTGATTGGACAGGACTTATGTCTAAGGCGATCTGATGGATTGTGTAATTTAAAAGCTTAACTTAGAATTTTACTAATTGGTGAATATCACCTCTGGTTTTTGATATCTGTGATAGAGTAGGCTTGGGAAAACATCGAGGCTAAAGATGAAAATGCTGATAAAAAAACAGCATTTCGTTGTTGTAAATGCAAAACCTCGTATCTCGTTTTTGAAAATTTTTAAAGGGGTCGGAAAAAAGTGTAATAACTTTTCCCAAACTGGAAGGATTTGCTTGAGATTTGGACACATTGTTCACGAATTATGTGTCATTAATACTGTTTAGTAAAAATACCTCTAAACTTGCAAGAATTGTCATAACTGGGCAAAAAAGATTCGACTTTGAAAATCGCAGAGATCGACATATGAGGTTTTGCATTTACACCGACGATTTTCTCCTTTTGCCTCTATACTTTCTTTGCTATATTGTGCACTAATCCATTACATTGTATTTAACTTCGTCAATTTTGTCCTCTGCAGCAGCTTTGAAATTGGACCATTCCAACTTGTTATTTGGGAAAGCGGTATTATAGCCCAGCTATTGAAAGTACATGTACATTTGTAGGTACTTTTATTGCGTTGTCCCTCAAGCTAGCATGGACTTCTTCCTTCAATGAATGAAAACACTAGAAATTTCTTCATTTTCATCAACCTTTTCTAAAGCATTTGTGTTTTGGGGCATCAAAAAGTGTTACTTATTAATGTAGGAATGATTTAACCCTTTCCCAAACAAGACCAGGTTTTGACATCCCTAATAGAATAGGATTAGGAAAGCATTGAGACAAAAGAAGAAACTGCTGATAACCAACAGCTTCTCCTTTTGTCTCAATATTTTCTGTGCCATATTTTACACAAATCCTATCAATGATTATATCCATTTTGTCATTTGTGGCAGTTTTCGAAGTGGATCACCCTAAAATTTTGCCGTCTGGTAATGGGTTAAAACAAGATTTATCTGCCTTACCCCTGGCACTGAAGCGTTGATACCCTGAGGTCCAGGTGAGCGTTTCTGTTTACCAGACGGTGGAATGTTGTTGTTCACGTTCGATGCGCTACCTGTTGACGACTTCCTCTTCCGTCGTTTGTTTGGACCTCTTGATGTGTCTGAAAATATCCAGAGATCAAGTATAAAATTTGAATCAATAGCTCCTTCTCATTGTTCAGAATGATGACCTGTTGTTTTTATTCTACTATCAACTACAATTCCCTTTGTCCACAACTTATTAACTAATAGGAAGGGTTCAACTGAAATAGTCTTTTTACAAATCCCCAAAATGCATCTTCAAAGTATCTTTTCCAAATTTTAAAATGGTTTGATATTGAGGACCCTTTAGCTCCTCCTTGGTACTTTAGATTTACCCATTCCAACACAATAATTTCTCTTGTTGTCTTGTAATGGATTAACTAGCTCAGGGTTCATACAGACTGCCAATGCCAAAATTCAAGCACTTTTCAAGCACTTTTTAAGCACATGGTTCCATTTTTCAAGCATGTTTCTTCGTACAACAGTCACTAACAATTGTCTTCAACAAAGAGTGCTGCAGCCCCAATATACACTGCCCTGCCAAATTTCTTACTTTCAAGGGGCATTAGATCATTTTTTAGCTCCACTGGCCGACAGGCCAGCGGGCTATTGTCATGGCGGTGTGTCCGTCGTCCGTCCGTCCGTAAACTTTTTCTTTAAAAATCTTCTTCTCAGAAAATACCTGATGGATTTCAATCAAACTTTACAAGAATGATCCTTGGGTGACCCTCTCTCAGATTCCTTCAAAGAATTTGGATTGAATCAGAATTACCTGAGTTATCTGCCCTTGAATGTCAAAAATAGCTGGTTTTGACTTTAATTTTACTCTAAAATCCACAAATATTAACCAATCAAGACGAAACTATAAGAAAATGTTGGTGACTATAATATCTTGCCTTAGTATCATTTTCAGCTTGATCTGAATTTTACATCATGAGTTATGTGCCCTTGAAATTGACAAAATTGCCATTTTCGACTCTATTTTGACTTTGTTATCACTCTAGCAACTACAAATATTGATCAATCAAGACAAAACTGAGACAGAATGTTGGTGATTATATGATCTTGCCTTGGTATAATTTACAGCTTGACCTGAACTTAACATCATGAGTTATGTGCCCTTGATATTGACAAAATCACATTTTCAGCTCTATTTTGACATTGCTTTCACCCTAGCTACTACAAATATTGACCAATCAAGACAAAACTAAAACAGAATGTTGGTGACTATAAGATCTTGCCTTGGTACAATTTTCAGCTTGATCTGAATTTCACATCATGAGTTATGTGCCCTTGAAATTGACGAAATTGCCATTTTCGACTCTATTTTGACTTTGTTTTCACTCTAGCAATTACAAATATTGACCAATCAAGACAAAACTTGTACAGAATGTTGGTGACTATAAGATCCTGCCTTGGTATACTTTTCAGCTTGATCTGAACTTTGTATGAGTTATGTGCGCTTGTTATTGACAAAATTGCCATTTTCAGCTTTATTTTCACTTTTACAACCATTAGTATTACTTAATCAATACAGAACTTTCAAAGAAATCTTACTGACCATATGATGTTACTTGCTTGTAATTTTCAGCTTGGTCATACATTTGCTTGTTTGTGCAGCCTGAACCTTTGACAAACAATCAGGCCTGTGGAGCGCTTCCAGGCCGCCAGGACTGTCTAGTTCCAGATACTTTAGTCATTCAATCACTTTTAAGCACATTTTTGACAAATTCAAGCACTTTTAAGCACTATTTTTCATTTTTCATCACATTTCAAGAAACAGGCTCAAATTTAAGCACTTTTCAAGACTGTATGAACACTGTGGCTATGCATGTACTCTGTTTAGCTGAAATAGATCTAGTGTTTTTTTCTGTTCCAATACCATGTAAATACTAAGATGATGAACCAAACAAAGGACTGAAAATCCTGCAAATCACCATTTATAAAATGGGGTTAGAAAATTCATCAATAATCAGAAAGTCTTCCATAACTTATAAGTAAGATGTGTCTGTTAGTTGTAACTAGGAACATAAGAGGTTGATTTATGCTAGCAGTCCTTCAGCTGAATGGAATGAAACATTGTGTCAATTTCAAAATATTGTGTCAATTTCAAAAGGTGTACATAACAATGAACAAGTGAAATTGTATTAGTCATCGGATATCATTTCCCTAGATGTGAGAATTGATGTATAATGGAAAGAAAGAACAGCGGTAGATATTACAGTTTAAGTTACCACGGGTTAATCCTCCAAAAGAATTACTAATTCTAAAAAGACTTGTGATATATAACCTCATAGTAGTTAGTGTGATTAATACAAAATTTCAAAACATATGAACTTGTTATTCAACAATTTAATAGACATGTCCGATTTTTGCCGATTTGGAGACGGACTACAGAGAGCGGACTTTCGAAGGGGGTTTCCTCAAAATGCCTGAGCATAAGGTGTCACTCCACTGTTTAATTGACTAGTTAACTAAAGAGTAAAAGGGACCAACCGTGGGTGTTCACAACTCATCTCAAAAGTTTCCTCGGACCACATGACTAACATAGTGTTAAAGAACGTGTCTAAGTCTTTTAATCCGTACTAAGAAAAGTGGGTCATAAGCATCGAAATCATCGGAACATATTCGAGCAAACGCAACTACCCACTCAATTTTTAATGTCAGCATAGTTTATTTGAAGTTTTACCTCTACACAAAGATCGCAACCTGACATGTTATCCCACCGAAATTGAGCTCACTTATTAACACCAATAAAGTGCAGCAGTGGTGAATCTGCCTTTGATCAGGACTGTATGTAGGGCACTTTACCATTCTCTACATACAAAATCTCTGTGAGAAATGTAGGATGTCAAATCTTTAACCGGATCTCGTTTTGGTACTACAACCTGGAAGAAATGCCGTTGTGGAGTGTCTACATAGGCCAAACAAAAAAGATTCTGTTTCTTTAAACTAGCCGGCTTGATATTTATTCGAACATGGCTGAGAAATAAACAATTGTACAATGATTTGGGCTCATGTCCACAAAATTCATTCGACATTATAGGATAGCATCACAAGATTTCTTCTTTATGTTTTTAGATGGTTATGACCTTCATGCAACAGGTATTTTGCTGTTAAATCGTGTACTCGCAAACGCACACGATTTATTTGCAGAAAAAGGGTTTGTTATGCCTTCTTACCTGCTGCACGGCGGTAGCCGACTCGAGAATACGAGTAATAATACATACTTATCTATCAATTTTTTACAGAACAAAATAATTAGCCAGAGAATTCCGCATATCATGCTTCCATGTTTTCTAAAGGCGCTCAACCAACGGACGCTGTCGATAAAAACATAGGTAGTTATCCTGGTTTGATCTTTGGCGCATTGACCGTAATGAAAACACGACGTGCATGTATATACAGAAACACGCGATACCATTGGCCTTTCTAAAGTTTAGTAGGCTAAGTGTACACGTGGAAATCGTTCTTAGGTAGGAGATATGCTATGTAACATCATGACCAGAGTAAGTCATGCAAAAATGTTTCATGTGAAATAGGAATTTCATACTGTTTTAAGTCTGCCCTAAACAGGCGAGAGGTAGTCGTCGAAATTTCTATGCATCTATGCGTCTGGAATCTTTTGCAAAAGTCATAGCCCGTAGACAAAAACTGCTTGCATTATTCAAACAACATAAGTCATAGATCACTTTGTTAAAAGTATCAATGTCAAGAACCGTACATTTAACTCACATATTTTTTCGAGTTGTTACTATTTTTTCTAGCTTTCATTTCTTACACGCCGTTACTGTTTAAAAAGACATTCAATTCCGAAGTAGGCCTAGTGTTTTGTGTACGAGATCTTACATCGTCGATGTTAATGCAAAAACTCGTATGTCATTGTTTGGAATGTTTTAAGGGGGAAGAAACAAAATTATTATCTTTTCCGAATCTTAAAGGTTTTACTTGAAATTAGGACATATTATTCACATACAATGTGTCATTAATACTGCTAAGTAAACAATCCCCAAACATACCAGGGGATTTCTTTGAAAATTGAAAAAAAGACATACAAGGGGATTTCTTTGAAAATTGCAAAAAATGACATACGAGGTTTTGCATTTACACCGACAATAAGTCAGAATATGCGCTAGGTTTTATTATCATATTCGAATGGCTCTTGCATAATTGTCATAGCGAGACAGAAATGTTTGACTTTCTTCTTTTGAAAGAAATCCAAGACCGAAGTTATTCCCTTAAGGCTATTGTAAATAGTTTAACTCTTAAAACTTTCTCAAGTGAAACATGTTTCAAAGCTAGCACGGACGATAACATGAACTTTGATTGAAATATGATTTATTTTTATTCCACTGAAAATGATTATGGAAAAAAGAAAAAAATGTCGGTTGTTAGAATTTCCTTGTTTCGCATCATTGTTCTAGACCTGTTTCATTAGAGCTTCAAAAGCCAGAAACTGTTTTGAAATTTTGATAACGAGTAAATAGACTTGTTACTACCTTACTGTAGTGTGATTTTTCTTTTTTAATTTATATGTGCATGGACTGAATCGACGATCGATGTACGTCTGAACAGATTTTTCTCATTTACTGATGCCACGAAATTTGAAATTGTTTGAGACGACCCCCAGCGAACCGAAATCGGGTGTCCGCTCTCAACATCCGCAAAAATCGGACATGTCTAATACCAGGAGGACTATTCCATTTTCCTGAAAATTCATAAACATGATTGATGGGATAGTTTATCTAACTTGTACAATGGCAAATGTACATTGTGATGCAAAAAGACAAATACAAAGAAAAATGATTGTGTATAATGTATATTGACAGATGAGTGGTAATAAGGATTGAAAATTATGCTTACAAATACAGTCGACACTTGTTGTGTCGAAGTCTCAAAATACCGTCAAAATACTTCGACATATCCAGAGTTCGACTCATCCGATTTTGTTTCGCGTTTCGATTTAAATGGCAGTTGACCATAACTGAAATATAGTAGAAAAAGGATAGAAATTGCTCGACATGAGCAATTTCTATCCTTTTCCTGCTTTATTCCAATGGCTTTATTTATTTCAAAAATTATTTCGTTAAAATTGTTTATGTTCATTGGTGAGGAAGGGGACAGTCTTTCACTTCGACTTAAGCGAAAATTCGACTCATCCGATGTCGAGATAACGAGTTTCAACTGTACATGCATGTAACAAACATTATGTTTACTAGGAAAGACCTTGGCTTTGACGTCTTCTATCGAGGTAGACATAAATACTAAATCTTGGGCATCTTTACTATGACATACATGCAAGTACAAAAGAAAATGGACATAAATATGTAGTGTTCAAGTCAAAGTCAAAGTGACACTAGCCTCAAGGTTTGAAATATGATATATTCTGTTTTTATTCGGGAGACAGGGCGGAGCTTAGTAAACGGTTCATTCCATTTAAGCTTGGGGAGAAACAGCCTTCTCGATTAGCGGTAATTCGTCGGTACTGTTGTAAAACATTATAACTACAGCGTGAATCAATCTGTAGTTACGAGGTTTTATGACAACACATTTTACAATCGCGCATTGTTTCAATTTGAAATATGTTCATGCTCGTGCCGCACGTTTTTTCTCTTCTATTAACCAAGGTATCGAGAAGTAAACTCGTCGAATAACCTCTTTACTTAGCCACACCCTCTCAGGTGAATAACTAGAAGACCTGAAGGTCTTGAGTCGCTCCACAGGCCTGAATTTCATGTAATATTTAATCCAAGTTTTGATTGCATTGTTCAATGTTTGTGTTTCATAGAGCTAAAAGAAAGTAACAAAACTAGATTGTTCAAAATGTGAGGTTCTTGAAGCAAAGAAAGTAAAATTACATGTTTGCCATTTGAGAAAGGGTAAAAGGAAATGGGAGAACATTCTAGCTTAGGATGTCACAAGCAATTAAAATTTTCCTTCTTCCCAACAGATCTAAATTAACAGAACATTGATTACTCCAAAATAGTTCATATTTCTAAAAATAGATTTTGAGCTAAAAATAGATTGTGGGAAAACCCCTTTTAAAAAAATAATGCAAATGGCTGTCAAACCTGAATTTCTTGTAATATCAAGTACAAGTTTTCACTAGATTTTTCAATATGTGTTGCTCTTAAAGCAATTACAAAGTAACTAGAAAGCTGAAAATACATTCATATAAGATCTATTAGTTACCAAGCTTTGCAACAGTCTTTATTAGAGTGAGTTTGGCTGTTAGAGTGGAAAAAAAAGTCACAATTAGCAATTTTGTCAAATTGAAAGGCATATAACTGATGATTTTATATTCCTATCTAGCTAAGAATCACACTAAAGCAAGATCCTAACTTCACCTACATCTTGTTTAAGTTTTGACCTGATTATTCAATATTTGTGGGTGTAAAATCAAAGTTGAAAACAACAATTTTGTCAAATTCAAGGGTAGATAAATCATGATTTAAGATTCATATGAAGCTGAAAATTACACCAACACAAGATCTTACAGCCAGTAAGATAATGTGAAAATTTTAAGTTGATTGGTGGATATTTATGATTTTGTTTAAGTAAAAATAAGGTCAAAAATGGTAGTTTTGCCAATTTCATGGGCACATAACTCAAGACGTAATATTCAGATCAAGCTGAAAATTGCACTCAGGCAAGATCTTATCAGCACCAACATTCTGATCAAGTTTTGTTTTCATTGATCAATATTTGTAGTGGCTAGAGTGAAAACAAGTGAAAACAGCCGTTTTTTTATTCAAGGGCAGATAACTCCAGACATTATGGTTCAATCAGAATTAATTGAAGGAATCTGATAGAGGACCACCTAAGGATCATTCCTGTGAAGTTTGATTGATATCCATCTAGTAGTTTCTGAGGAGAAGATTTTTAAAGAAAAAGTTGACGACCGGACGCATGGACGGACGCACGCACGACGGACACAGCGCCATGACAATAGCCCGCTGGCCTGAAGGCCAGTGGAGCTAAAAACGGAATATACTGACATAACTTAAACCTTTCCCAAACAACAGAAGTTTAGGGTAATCCATATTGAAAGCTGCTGCTGAGGACAAAAGAAATGCTGTTTAAGACAGAATTTGTGTCTGATACAGCACGGACAATATTGAGACAAAAGGAGAAACTGCTGATTATCAGCAGTTTCTTCTTTTGTCTCAATGTTTTCACAAGCCTATTCTATTACGGACGTCAAATCCAGGTCATGTTTGGGAAAGGGTTAAAGTGGTTACAATAACATATCAATTGATAATTCTTCTATTTTACATGGATTGGAAGCCGTAATAAATAATTTATCAGTAAATATCTTAGGCATTGTTTAATATCTTATTCATGCATAGTGTAAGTAAGCTAATTGGTAATCAAATTAGGTTCTAGCACATAAATTAGTCCTAGAAAAATCGCAGTGTTAGCATGCTACTTTAGACCAATATCAAATTAGTAGTCTACATAATTAGTTTATGAACTAGATCTAGATATAACAAATATTCATAATAGTTGTCCAAGAACAACTTTACGTAATATGTCCTGTTTACAAATATGTGACAATTTTAACCAAAATGATGTAATCCATGAATGTAGACAATATGACAACATAGTTCAACTGCTAAGCCGACTTAGTGTTTACAAAATAAGTTGGTGAGAAATACAGCGTTAGTGCAACAATATGAGCCACCATCTTTGCTCCAATATTTTATGTATAGTGTTTTAATTATACTTTAATATTTATGCAGTATGTATTACAAGTTTACAACAGAACAGAACTGTTTCTTGTCCATTCTGTATAAAATTGGTTCATATCCAAACTACAATAGAACAAGAGCCGTCAGAGACGGACAATGCTCCCCGAATAAGGCATTGTCACAATAAATGTATGCCATGCAGAGCTAACATAAAGCTAACAAATGTTAAGCCCCCTTTTTGCATGACATAACTTTTATACCCAAATGTCACATAGTTTATTGTCAAGGGCATCTGATTTACTACTCAAATATGAAATTTCATCAAATTCTGACTATTAGACTAGGAGAAATTAGAGACAAGAGGACCATGATGGTCCTAAATCGCTCACCTGAATCAAGATGACAAGACTGATAATGGCAATTTTGTCAAATTCAAAAGCATGAAACTTATAAGGACTTTCTGTTTGGAAACAATTAAGTAATAATTTTGTTCCAATCGATCCTGTAAAGTTGGGTATGAATTAGCATAATGGTTGAGTTTTTTTCCATAATTATTTCATTATTTTTGCAATATACAACATAGGGCAAATTTTCAAAGCATACTGATCTGTTAAAATTGATTATTTATGATATTATGAGCAAGATTTGGTATGTGATTTGAAAGAATATAGGAAATGAGGACAAACTATCTGATAAGTTAGGCTTATAATCCCTTCTTATTTGTTTACATAAGATAAAAATGGAGCCAGCCAGAGAAATTGATAACAGAAATAGATAAGAGAAATAGTAAAAGCTTTCCAAATTTATTACTTATATCAAAACCCTATGAAGAATGTATTATTTTTTCAAGCAGATGATCGTAATGATCACCAACAACATAGGGTTTCATGAATATTGAAACAAAATATTGCTTTTTGAAAAGCAATCATCTCCTCTTATCTTCAGCTTCTTGTATTCTGGAAGCCATTCATGAAATTAGGTCTTACACAAAATTTCAAGGTTCGAGGCCAAACACTTTAGAAGAAAACTAAGTATCTCCATTACAACCCACAGTACAGGTATAATTTTCAATGCATGGAATTTCCATTACCCTGCCATACCAAAATACTTTTTAAGGAAATAAAAATTACAAGATACAATTTTGAAACGAGTCACACAAGGAACTTTCCAGCCAGGTTTCTTTCAAATTGGCCCAATGGTTGATTTTTAAAGAATTTTCTTATGATTTCTCTTTTCCGATAAGCCTCTTCCTCCCCGACACGCCCACATTTTTTGACAAATTTAAAAATTTGTGAACAAACTTTGAGAAGAGAGACGCAAGGAACATTCCTTTCAAGTTTGATTAAAATTGGCCAAATGGTTGATTTTTAAAGAATTTTCTTATGATTTCTCAAAGTCCGATAAGCCCCTTTCTCCCTTCCACTGCCACATTTTTTGACAAATGTTAAAATTTGTGAACAAATTTTGAAAAGAGTGACTTAAGGAACATTCCTGAAAAGTCTGGTTCAATTGGGCCCTATGGTTAATTTTTAAAAAAAATTCTTATGATTTCTCTAAGTCTGATAAGCCCCTTTCTCCCTGCCACGGCCGTATTTTTTGACAAATGTAAAAAATTATGAATAAATTCGAAAACAGTGACTCAAGGCACATTCCTACCAAGTCTGCTTCAATTGGGCCCAATGGTTGATTTTTAATGAATTTTCTTCTGATTTCTCTAAGTCCGATAAGCCCCTTTCTCCCTGCCACGGCCACATTTTTTGACAAATGTAAAAATTTGTGAACAAATTTTGTAAAGAGTGACTCAAGGAACATTCCTGCAAAGTCTGGTTCAATTGAGCCCTATGGTTGATTTTTAAAGAATTTTCTTATGGTTTCTCTAAGCCGATAAGCCCCTTTCTCCCTGCCACGACCACATTTTTTGACAAATCTAAAAATTTGTGAATAAAGTTTGAGGAGAGTGACTCAAGGCACATTCCTGCCAAGTTTAGTTCAAATTGGCCCAATGGTTGATTTTTAAAGAATTTTCTTTTGATTTCTCTTAGTCTGATAAGCCCCGCCCTGCCACGCCCACATTTTTTGACGAATCAAAAATCCACGAACAAGTTTTGAGAAGGGTCACCCAAGGAACATTCCTGCCAAGTTTGGTAAAATTTGGCCCATTGATATAGGAGGAGAAGATGTTTAAAGAAATCGTGAACGGACGGACAGACGGACGGACAGACAGACGGCCGTGTTAACGAGAGAACATGACTTGGGTAGTTTGTAAGTTACGGAGGCATTTGTTGGGTATTTTTTTGGTGTTGGGTATACCCAAGACCATAAAGCTTGATTTTGTGTCCAACAAAACAATCTTGGGTAGCTGGAGAAAAATACCCATGAATTTTTCAGACACGATTTTGTCTAAATAAATGTCTATAAGTGTCCAAGACCATGCATCATATACGAAGGGTTATTTACGACGTGCGTCGGGCTTTATTCGTTACCCAATGAAAACGTTTGTATTTTCTTCCGATTGATCCCGATGTCCATTCGTTAGCCAATGAAAACGTTCGCGAATTTTCCGGGAATGCTCGGGATTTCTCGTTTCGAGTGACCCACTTCTTGGTACCTCGCCGCAAATCTTCAATGTTATTCATATAGGCGATCACAATAATGGGTGGAAAATCGGACTTGCAACTTATTTAGTATTCCAAACATACACAATGGGATGGAAAATTGATTGACGGATAGAGGTATGTAAAAAATTTACACAACGCAGTGCTATGAGAGCTAAGAATACGGACTTGTAAATGGAACCGCCCCCGATATATTTCGTACATAATTATTTCGATCATTTTTTTAATATGCTTCTATTGACATTTTGAAGACATCGAATATGTACGATATACGAGACAATTTCTCATTGAGATATGGGGTTACCGAAATCTGCTAATGAAAAAATAGGCTTGTTGTTAATGTGTGTTTTTTAAGGGTTGCCGTATTCCGGATGTTATCAGCATTTCGGATATTTCAATTAGTTACGAATAGGCTCTTATAACATGATTTATCTTTATTTAAAGAATATGTTATCAATTTCAATGATCATATTTAACCCTTTCACAAACAAGACAGTGTGAAACATCCTTGAATGAGAAAGGACAAAGTGAGAAAACTTTGAAGGAAAAGAAGAAAATTTTGAATTGATTCGGTCGGCACAATCCCTTCAGCCAATCAAAAACGTCGTCAGTCGACCTGCATTCATTCGGTGGAGGTGAAAGCTTCGGTCTTTTTCCTTAAAACATTACCAACTTTCAGCATTAATATCTCGACGACTACGCCAAATTATTAGAAATGCGTTGGTAGTTAGAAAGTTTAAATCACATTCTTTAGAGAAAGAGTTTTGTTTGTGAATTTTAGCGATAGATTTGGGAAATATTCTGCCTCAAAAATGGTATCCCGTAACGATAAAGACCGAGGTTGTACCCTCGATGAAAAAATGAAAGTGAGGCTATGACGTCATGCCGACTGATTCAATTCAGAAAATCAGCATTTTCTCACCTTTTTTCTCTGAATATTTTGTACCATAATGTACACAGTAAGTGCTTCATTATTCATGTAGACCCAATATGATTTTATTTATTATTATCTACAGTGACTGGCAGGTTTGGAATAATTTCATTTTCTGCTATTTTGGAAAGGGTTAACAAGTACAAATGTTATTCTTGCCATTAAATTTTGCAAGTGCAAATCAGTTATAAAGTTTAATAGAGTGTTGCAACACAGAGATGTGAAAGGGACCCTGAAAGTTGATTGTTCAATTGTGAGGTGGTAAATATTAAAATTATGATCACTGTACATGTGCAAATAGTGTTTTCTGACTTTTTCAGATGGTTGACAGGGACGTAAATAGCACCGACTGACTTTGTGGCTGCCACCTGATTGGTTGGATGGGGGAAATGAGCTAATGAAAAATTCAGCCGGTCAGACACAATTTCAAAGTTTTTATAATGCTGCAAAGACAAAATATTGAAGCATGATGGTGACATACAGTTCAGCAGACAGTTCAACAATATCCACCCAAGAAGCAAAAAGATTAAACAGACATTGTTGGAAACGATGGTTCTATTTTATTCGGTATTAATCCTTGCCACGAAATATTTTTTTAATTCTATAGTCGTAACAATCTGTAGATCGTATTTTTTAAGAATGATGCTTAAAATCGGACAATACTGTTTGTACAGTTTGTTTAAAAAAACTTGATTAAAAATTCAGGGGTGATAAAGTTCAGGATTTATCAGGAAATCCGGATCTAGAGCCCCCCAAAAAATCATTCTTGAGTTCAATGCAAATCCGAGGAGAAATGGGGGGGGGGGGGGGGGGGGGGGGGAATGGAGTTGAATCGGGAGAAAACGGAAAGAAAAACATAGTGTGGGAGAGAAAACACACAAAGTCTGGAAGTATGTATCCTTTTTATATCTATCTAAGGTTAATTTAGGAGGAAAGGTTGTGCATTGGACACCGACACTTAGTCAAGACTCTTGCAGTCGTTATGAGCCACTGCACTTACCCCACCTTCCCTCTTTCTTCTGTCTTGCCCATATCTTTAAAAAGCCTTGGTAAAAAGAAGAAAATGCAAAATAGGGGGAAATCCCTGCCCATTTTTTTTTTTTTTTGATATGGTTGGACTTGGGCTTTTTTAGGGGGGGGGGGGGGGTGAAGGGGGGGGGGAGCATTTTAGGGTGGTAAAATAACACCCTTAAGTATGATTTAGAGTGATAGGGTTTAAAATCACGATATTCATTTTCGGCTGAGGGCTTCGTTCCCCTTTGACCCTTTCCCACTCAAAGCCTATTTTTAATGACATTTAAGGCAAAGGAAAACATTTTGACAAAAGGTAGAAATTGCACAATCACTGCAATTTCTCTTTTCCCACAATGTTTTCTCTCCTATCAGAAAACCAAAAAGAATGTTGAACAATTTTTAAGTCTTCAAATCCTTTCAATTTGGACAAGTTCAAAATTTGGCTGAGTGGGAATGGACGAGGAGACCGGTTTTTCAGTCATCGTCAATAAAAAAAACCCACCTGTACCCAACAGAAAAATTAACCTATATAAAATCATATAATCAGAACCTAATCCGAGTCTTTTCTGATGAAAATTCGCTTTTGATATTCTGTTAACGCTCATTTACATCTGATTGCATTTCTATTCGAAAACGTATGAAAACAGCGACAGAATTTATGACGGCATTTCAACGTCTGTTTTTGTTTATTACTATCCAATCACTTGGTAAAACACTATAGGGTATAGACCAATTAAAACATTTTTTGTCATACCTGACCTAAAATTCCAATTCAAATCAGCTTGCTAAAAGAGTATTACTTTCGAATCTCGACAACCCCAGATTTTCATTTCGAGTCGCGGCCATTGTTTTGTCACGTGACCGAATCTCGTTTAGATATATAGGTCAAGAATTTACAGTCATGTGACCGCCTTCGAGTGGATGGAGCTTTTCCATAAAAGGCCTAGGTACAAACGTCTGTTTACCAAAAGCGCGCGCTGCCTATAGGCAGGTGCGTGAAAAAGGATGACTCTTTAAACTAGTCACTTTACTCGATACTGATTGGTCCATCTATTGCGGTCGTGTGCGAGTTGATATTGATGTAAATGGCGGCTTTCAATATTGGAAATATGAAAATGTAGTCCGATTTAAAATCAAATTGTTCTTCAATTGAAAGTGATTTCAACTTAAGCATACAGCGGATTGATAGGAAACTTGTTACATTGTTGTCAGGTAACATACTTACCGCGTCTTGCAGGCGTTTTGTTGAATTTTGACTTTGTTAAACTTGTCACGAGTGAAAAACTTGCTTAACCCCAAACGTTATAAATAAGATCGGTCCAATCAGGGGATAAATCTATATTTAGACCATTAATTCATAGTCTCGTCACATGGTCATAAAATGGCAGTTCAATGTAAACACTGATTGTTCAGGTGGGGGTTGTTGCAAAACATTGCTTACAAACAATTTAGAAATGCTTTTTGGTCTTAATTTTTTCATCAGACACGACAATAAATGGTTCATTGATTGGAATCATAAGGCTTTTTAAGGATAGCGTTTAAGATAATTTTAAACAATCGGACGATGAAATGCTGACATAACTTTTCTTAAGTTTTGGAGTAGCTTTGCGCTCTGATGTAAATGATAGTTATCAGAATATCAAGAAGCGAATTTTCATCAGAGAAGACTCGGATTAATCAGAACCCATTAATGCCTTGGACAGTGTACCCAATAAGACCCTTAGACTCGGTTAATTTTTAGCGAGCCGGGACTTTATGTCCGGGGAGCTAATGTGGCAGCCCAAGTGTCGGCGTTGGCGTCCGCGTTGCGTCTTCAAAAACTTTAACCTGGTTTATATCTCGGGCACTATTTGAGATACAGCCTTGATACTTCACACATGGATACCTCCTGCTAAGACCTTTCATTTGGGACCATGACCTTTGACCTAGTGACCTTGACCTTGGAGGTTGACCTACTTTAAAAAAACTTTAACCTGGCCTATATCTCATGCACTATTATAGATAGAGCTTTGATATTTTACATATGGATACAACGTACCTTGACCTTGAGACCACGACCTTTGACCCAATGACCTTGACCTTTGACTCTTTTTTGTGACAAGCTCTCGTATAGGCGAACTACGTTGTCCGCGGACAACTCTTGTTCTGTTGGGTACAGAGTCTAAGGGTCTTACTGGGTAATAGTCCATGTCATTATTGGGTTTCACAGTCTTAGATGATTTTTTTATTTTAATATTTTTTGGTTGTTTGGTAACATGTCCAAAGTATTTACTGGGTACACTGTCCAAGACATTGTTGGGTTCGGATAATATGATTTTATACAATACAATACAATACAATACAAAAACATTTTATTTGCTATATGATATACAACTTGTACAAATAGCAAAATGACAAAAACATGAAAAAATATTTGTCAACATGATGTAGGAGAAAAAAGTGAAGAAGTATGGATTTAGTTATTAATTCTACTAAGTTCTTGTTCCCGTGATTGGTTTGCATCATGAATAAACTTTGCCAAATTAAAAATATTTTTGGGGTTGTTGGATGACATTAAACATTCAAATTTAAAGAGGTTAGGCCATCTACAGAAATAAGGTTTAAAGAATCGGATACGTATATCACGGTAAAAGGGACAAACAAGCAAAAAGTGAAATTCTGTTTCGGGTGTGTTTTGATTACAAAGCTTACAAATTCTTCTTGAATGTGGAATATTTTGGTGTCTGCCCTTTTCTATTTCTAAATTATGTGATGAAGTTCTAAAACGAGAAAGTGCTGATCTGTATTTTTTATTTGAAATTTATACAGTCTGATTATTTGTTTGGTAGTGAGTCTATGGGTTTTATTGGGTTATTGTCCATGACGTGATTGTTGGGTTCTATAGAAGTGTTTTTATTTTAATATTTTTTGGTTGTCTGTTAATTTGTCTAAAGGTTTTACTGGGTACACTGTCCAAGAGATTGTTGGGTTCGGATCATATGATTTTATACAGTTTGATTATTTGTTTGGTAGTGAGTCTATGGGTTTTATTGGGTTATTGTCCATGTGATTGTTGGGTTCTATAGAAGTGTTTTTATTTTAATATTTTTTGGTTGTCTGTTAATTTGTCTAAAGGTTTTACTGGGTACACTGTCCAAGACATTGTTGGGTTCGGATCATATGATTTTTATACAGTTTGATATTTTGTTAGATAGAGAGTCTAAGGGTCTTATTGGGTACACTGTCTAAGGCATAGTTGGGTTCCGATTACATGTATATGATTTTTATACAGTTTGATTTTTTGTTGGATAGAGAGTCTAAGGGTCTTATTGGGTACACTGTTTAAGGCATTGTTGGGTTCGGATAACATGTATATGATTTTTATACAGTTTGATTTTTTGTTGGATAGAGAGTCTAAGGGTCTTATTGGGTACACTGTCTAAGGCATTGTTGGGTTCCGATTACATGTATATGATTTTTATACAGTTTGATTTTTTGTTGGATAGAGAGTCTAAGGGTCTTATTGGATACACTGTCTAAGGCATTGTTGGGTTCCGATTACATGTATATGATTTTTATACAGTTTGATTTTTTGTTGGATAGAGAGTCTAAGGGTCTTATTAGGTACACTGTCTAAGGCATTGTTGGGTTCCGATTACATGTATATGATTTTTATACAGTTTGATTTTTTGTTGGATAGAGAGTCTAAGGGTCTTATTGGGTACACTGTCTAAGGCATTGTTGGGTTCCCATAACATGTACATGTATATGATTTTAAAACAGTTTGATTTTTTGTTGGATAGAGAGTCTAAGGGTCTTATTGGGTACACTGTCTAAGGCATTGTTGGGTTCCGATTACATGTATATGATTTTTATACAGTTTGATTTTTTGTTGGATAGAGAGTCTAAGGGTCTTATTGGGTACACTGTCTAAGGCATTGTTGGGTTCCGATAACATGTATATGATTTTTATACAGTTTGATTTTTTGTTGGATAGAGAGTCTAAGGGTCTTATTGGGTACACTGTCTAAGGCATTGTTGGGTTCCGATTACATGTATATGATTTTTACACAGTTTGATTTTTTGTTGGATAGAAAGTCTAAGGGTCTTATTGGGTACACTGTCTAAGGCATTGTTGGGTTCCGATTACATGTATATGATTTTTATACAGTTTGATTTTTTGTTGGATAGAGAGTCTAAGGGTCTTATTGGGTACACTGTCTAAGGCATTGTTGGGTTCCCATAACATGTACATGTATATGATTTTAAAACAGTTTGATTTTTTGTTGGATAGAGAGTCTAAGGGTCTTATTGGGTACACTGTCTAAGGCATTGTTGGGTTCCGATTACATGTATATGATTTTTATACAGTTTGATTTTTTGTTGGATAGAGAGTCTAAGGGTCTTATTGGGTACACTGTCTAAGGCATTGTTGGGTTCCGATAACATGTATATGATTTTTATACAGTTTGATTTTTAGTTGGATAGAGAGTCTAAGGGTCTTATTGGGTACACTGTCTAAGGCATTGTTGGGTTCCGATTACATGTATATGATTTTTACACAGTTTGATTTTTTGTTGGATAGAAAGTCTAAGGGTCTTATTGGGTACACTGTCTAAGGCATTGTTGGGTTCCGATTACATGTATATGATTTTTATACAGTTTGATTTTTTGTTCGATAGAGAATCTAAGGGTCTTATTGGGTACACTGTCTATGGCATTGTTGGGTTCCGATAACATGTATATGATTTTTACACAGTTTGATTTTTTGTTGGATAGAGAGTCTAAGGGTCTTATTGGGTACACTGTCTAAGGCATTGTTGGGTTCCGATAACATGTATATGATTTTTATACAGTTTGATTTTTTGTTGGATAGAGAGTCTAAGGGTCTTATTGGGTACACTGTCTAAGGCATTGTTGGGTTCCGATTACATGTATATGATTTTTACACAGTTTGATTTTTTGTTGGATAGAAAGTCTAAGGGTCTTATTGGGTACACTGTCTAAGGCATTGTTGGGTTCCGATTACATGTATATGATTTTTATACAGTTTGATTTTTTGTTCGATAGAGAATCTAAGGGTCTTATTGGGTACACTGTCTATGGCATTGTTGGGTTCCGATAACATGTATATGATTTTTACACAGTTTGATTTTTTGTTGGATAGAGAGTCTAAGGGTCTTATTGGGTACACTGTCTAAGGCATTGTTGGGTTCCGATTACATGTATATGATTTTTATACAGTTTGATTTTTTGTTGGATAGAGAGTCTAAGGGTCTTATTGGGTACACTGTCTAAGGCATTGTTGGGTTCCGATTACATGTATATGATTTTTATACAGTTTGATTTTTTGTTGGATAGAGAGTCTAAGGGTCTTATTGGGTACACTGTCTAAGGCATTGTTGGGTTCTGATAATATGAATCAATTTCAAAGGGACGGGTAATCTTAGTCTTTTCTCATTGACTAAGCAGCCAGTCTACAATATTTCCAGTCTATTTTTTTTTATTTTTGGACTGACTAATTTGACGCATCACTTTATCCATTTTTGGATAAAAATCACTACGCGGTGCGCATAACTCAGATCCTGTCGCCAAAAAGTAGCAAGCAGAAAATTGCAAGAAAAACTACAATACCTACAAAATAAAGTTTACTTTTCGTCTCAATTTCATCGAATAAAATAATTAATTCAAATCGGATTATTCATTTTACTTTATACAAACATGTGAAGCAAATGTGCCGCGTGACAGGAAGTACCACGTGCATGCACTTTACGGGCGCTGACATCTTGAAAGTAGTTAACCCAGAATGCCCACCAAAGATAGATGGTAATCGACAGGTGGCGACATCTATTGGAAGATATTGCTTCTTTTCTTGCTCAGTTATGGCCTTTGTATGATTTGAAAATTTTACTTGGTGTTTCATATCTCAAAAACTATCAAGGGTATTCACTTGAAACTTGGATTACATTTTTTTTATTATCTCAGCTCTGATTTTTTTAGTTTATTCCAAAAGTACAGAGAATTATAACTCTGCCTAGTTCTGCTTACAGTTATTAAAGCACCTAGTGCTCATGGGAGCTCTTTGGATTGATGACTAAGCCTCCTCGTCTGTCAGAATTTGCTTCTAATATCTGTTGCTCTGAAGCAAGTCACCAGATTTTCAAAATTTTACTGAATTTGCTAGCTTTTATATGTTATAAATTAGAATGGCTCTATTAGTATGTATGTACTGATTAATGGTCTACACGGACTGAAGGATTTGGAAATAACCTTATGTAAGTACTGGTTGTGAAAGCCCGGAAACATGTGGATGCGTTTCTTGCCGCCATGATATGACCTTAACTATGAAAATGGTGTTAAACTCCAATACAAATGAATAGAATGAAGGAGAATACACAATTAAAATGTCCAAGGAAAGAACCCAAGTATTATGTCCAAAGGAAATGCCCAATAATATACCTGTCGTAAGAACATGTTTGTATACCCAATAACAAGTAGCCATCAAGTGTTTTAAGGAACAACCCAAGATGTGTTCCATCGTAGGTAACAGACGGACGGACGACGGACAAAAAGCGACCACAATAGCTCACCTTGAGCACTTCGTGCTCAGGTGAGCTAAAAAACTATATTTTACCTTAAGTCCCCTTTTCCCATGACGAGGCCTCAAATCCAAAAACCGGGAAAAGTACATCGGCATTTTGTCATAGGGAGTTCACATGGTAAGTTTCAATTGAATTGGCCCAAGGGTTATGGAGAAATCACTTCGGACGGATGGACGGACGGAATGACGGACGGACAGGACGGACGGACGGACAGACGGACGGACAGACAAAGCGGCGACTATATGCTCTCCCTTCGGGGAGCATAAATATGGTGTTAGCTACACATTTTTGGTCCAAATAAAGGACTGAATTATCCCTCAATCTTTTCAGGCAAACTGATTCCTGACCAGTCTGAAATGCAAAAGCTGACAAAATCCCCTCACATGAACACAATGCATAGCATCTATTTTAGAAATTCAGACAGTACATGACAATGCAAGGCGATGGCTCAGCGCGAAACGGTTGTAACTGCCTATATGTTTATAGGCAGTTACAACCGTTTCGCGCTGAGCCATCGAAGGGTGGTCTGAATCTCGATCAAATTTATAAAGAAATTCTCTCTGCCTTGTATCCTCTTTGAGAGCATTGTATCTTACACGGAATAAAGAATCAAGGAAACTGTACCTTCCAGAGCAACATATAGTGGGAGTAAAATGCATTCTAAAATATTTATCTCTAATCCAAACCCTTTAACCCTTTCACACACGCTAATGCTTTTGGACACCCTACAAAATAAAGGCTTTGGAAAACATTGTGGAAAATGAAGAAATTGCTTGTGACAAGCAATTTCTTCATTACCCACAATGTTTTCTACCAAGAAAGACCAAAACATGTTAAATGTTGTTCAATGGAACTTGTTGTCTGCAACACCTATTAGTTTGGACTAGGCTAAAATTTTGTTGTTTGGTAATGGGTTAAAGGTTTGGTGATAATTTTATGAAATATTGCATTTTGAATAGCCACCACCCTCTCTTATATACACATATATTAGCTCTGACCTACCCTTGCATTGCAGCAGAGTGGATTCTTGAGGGGTTTGATTTGATTTTATTGGGGTTTTAAGCCGTTTTCAACTTCTATGGTCATATCGCCGCGGCTGGAGCACCTAACCGTGGGTTCCTGGTATTTCTCGCACCAGTACTGTGGCAGTACAACCACAATATCCAAACCGAGCCTCCAGCTGTTCTCTCACATAGATGATTCACACCCATTGGTGAGAGACAAATGACTTTTGTCAAATGTCAGAATGGATACTGGCTGAGCCAGGATTCGAACTCGAGACCCCTGGATTGACAGACTCAGACGTAACCAACTGAGCTATCCGGGCTTGGCGATTCTTAAAGGGGTTCAAAAGCTGCATATAAGAGGGTGTAATGGCCACTAATGGGTTTTCAAAACACAATATTTCATTAATTGTTCACCAAACCCTATGTTGTTGGCACTCATTGGAATCATCTCATTGAGACAATTCAAATGATTATCAATAACATAGGGTTTGGACTTCAAATAACAATTAAGAATGCTTTCATCCTCTCTCTTATTTGTTGCTCTGGTGGTTCTGTCAGCTCATTCCAACAGCGAATGTATTGTGAGTCACTTTGGCTCTACTACAATAAATTAGTTTTTGCGCTAAACAGAAATACGGGTGTTAGCGTGACATTGAATGACCTACTTTTTGTTTTCTGTCCGGCCATATCACCGTGCTGTAGATCCCCCATTCCATCTATCAAAAGTGAAAACATGCAGACAAGCAAGCGGAGATACACATCAAACAGTGCAATGCCATTCTAAACCTCTTATTGACACTCTAAACCCTATAACCTTTTCCCAAATATTAATAAATGTTTTCAATTTGAAATCTAATACAGACAACAAAATTTGTGGCAGGATAAGATATAAAGACAACAAGAGTGCTTTGGTCACAATATACGCCGTCGCAGAGACTAAGTTTTAAGGGACAAAACTCAGGCAAAAATCAATGAACCATAAAATCCTTCCTTCATGCACATCTACCAATTGAGGTGATAACATTGACAAAGTTTCAAAAAGATCCAGCCAAAAACGTAGGAGGAGTTGTGTTAAGAAGAAAAGTGGACGGACATACGGACAGACAGACGGAGAAGATGATGCCTATATACGACCACCTCTGGCGGTGTATAAAAAAGAAAATGCTGATTATTAGTACAAAACCAGGGTATCTTTGGGAAAAGGCTAACTCCTGCCATGCTCTTTATAATTGTTTTTTCAACAGTAAAACATATTGACAGACAAACTTGGGCAGTAATATAATTGCCTCCAACACCAAAGTCCCACCCATTTCATGAATGCCCATTTCCACAAAATGACACTTTTTGATGGCAAACAAGAAGGGTTTGTAAAACAATGAGGAAAATGAAGAATAGCTTGTGACAAACAATGTCTTCATTTCCTACAATGTATTGCACCCAGACAGAGCGTGTAATGGAAAATTCTATTCACTTGAAATTTTGGCTGCAACTTCTTTGTATTAGGTACATTCCAAAGAGTTTGTCTCTTTGGAAAGGGTTAAAATTGTATGAATATATATATGAAACACACAAAATGCCCATGCTATAACATAAGTAATCTTCCAAGCCACATATTACAAACTATTCATATTATAAAAAAAAAGAAGGGATTGAAAAAAACAAGATGTTTGTAAAACATATACCGTCGTTGTAAATGTAAAACCTTGTATCTCGTTTTTGGAAAATTTTAAAGGGGACGGAAAAAAGTGTAATAACTTTTCCCTAACTGAAACGATTTATTTGAAATTTGGACACATTGTTCACAAATAATGTGTCAATAATACTGATCAGTAACATTACCTCAAAACCTGCAAGAATTGTCTTAACTGGGCACACAAGATTTTTACTTTGAAAATCGCACCAATCGACATACGAGGTTTTGCATTTACACCGACGATATACCCACTGAAGGGTCTACCTTTAACAATTGAAGCAATATCAAAACTATATGAAAGAGATTATAAAGAATGGATATGTCGGAGTCCAGATTAGAATCCAGGCCGATCCGGAATCGGCCTAGGCCGATCCAGAATTGGTCTAGGCCAAACTGGAATTCTAGTTTGGACTAGTCCAGATTAGAATTCTAGTTTGGTCTAGGCAGATTCTGGATCGGTCTAGGCCAGAATGGAATTCCAATCTGGCTAGGCCGATCTAGAATCTGCCTAGACCAGTTTGGAATCCATTGGAAAATTGAAATTGAAAATAAAGAAACTTGAAAATATCAAAATTGCAGAAATTTGATTCAATAGACTGAGTTAGTTTTCATACCTTAAAGTCAGGGAAATATTACAAATTGTAAATAATGTAAGAATGTGAACAAAAATATGTTTAGAGCAATTTCTTGTTTTTCTACAGTGATAAATGTTGGATTTCATTTTTCATGTATCTTTAACTTACTCTTAAGAGAGAACACACCGTATTATAGAAAACCCAAATGTAGAACGCATTTGGTAATTAACCATTTTCTAAACAAGCCTTAGTTCTGGCGTCCCTAATATAATAAAAGGCTTTTCAAGTCAATGCGAGAAAAAAATGATGATGGCCTGAATTTTCTTCTTTCACTAAATGTTATAATGCTTTTGCATTTTTTCAGTTGCATTGATAGACTTAATTTTTTGCAGCAACATTACATTTGGACAATCATAACGCTGTGTCATTCGGGAAAGGGTTAAACAAGACGCAAAATATTATGTTCATGTTACTATCTAAATTGAGTTAATCGTTTACCTCCACGTCTCAGTGTCCAACAGTACAGTAAGGCTTGAATCGCCTTATCGTACTTAATTTCCTGTTCAAAATCCATTTTACACCTTTTCCATGATGAAAAGCCATTCATTGTCCATGCTATATCCAATAATACTCCGTCACATTTACTTCATGATTCAAAAAGTATATAACAGCTTTGAAAATGTAAAACATTTTGGCTATTTAAAGCAATAATTTAAAACTGAGCAAGGATTAAGATATGGGCTTACACTGGTCAAATGATACAAAAAATACATAATATGACCAATTACAGGTTGATAACAATTTTATTTCAATAGAATAATTTAAGTTGTCTATGAATGTGAACTATCTGATTCTGGTTGAGAAGGCAAGCCCAATATTGACCAAAGACATATATACTGATTTAATTAATCACTTCTTATCAGAACTGCATAATTGTAAAACAGATTGTAGATTAAAGGTGACAAAGAGATGATTGGTGTGGATACTTATTTTCTTCTTAGCAGATTAAGAAATGAAAACATATGGCTTAATCTCGGCATTCAAGTCGGTGTTACCATTCTCCAGTCATTAAGATACAAAGAATTTGGCCTATAGATCTATGGCAGAAATAAATGAAAACAATAAACAAACAAAAAAAAACAAACAAAAAAAAACAAAAAAAAAAAAACAAACAAAAAAAAAACTTAAAATTGAGAAAAAAATAGATAAACGGAAGAATTATTCTCTTATTTTCGGAACGCCTATTGTTATCATTTGTTTGATATTTTAGTATTTTTACATCTAGTTTGGGAACGATTGTTATTATTGTTTGTTGATTTTTTTAAACAACTCATAGTAGAATAAGCTTATTGCAACGCTTTTTCAACACGAAAAGTGTATAAAATTCAAATTGGTTAGAAAAATAAGTGGTTATTAATGACAAATTAATTTTAAGAACAGATTCCAATCTGGTCTAGGCAGATTCCGGATCGGCCTAGCCAGATTGGAATTCTCATCTGGACAAGAAACTTTCTAGGCCGATTCCAGATCGGACTAGTCCAGATTAGAATTCCACTTTGGACTAGGCCAGAGTAGAATTCCAATCTGGACTAGGCCGATTCCGGATCGGCCTAGATTCCAATGTGGCCTCCGACAGATACACCAACTTATAAGGGAGGAAAACAAAAGCTATGGATAAGGGCTAGTGATGTTGTCATTTTGGATATTTTCGGGTATTTTGTTGCACTTAAATAGCTACTTATTTCAGACCATTAATTTTTGAAGCCATCCTTAAGCAACATTAATCCTTGTCCTACTGGCTTTAAATTTTGTTTCAGAAGCTACCAATTTAAGACACTTTTCAATAAGATTAGCACATGTTTTGCCATGATAATCAAGTAGAAAGCAGGCAGTGTAGACTAAGATCAGCCTGCATGTATGTGCAGGCTGATCTTAGTCTATACTGCCTGCAAAAGCTTTTGTCATAACAGTCAATTGATGTGAACAGCATAAGAGGGATAAAGCTTTGCATTTGATTCATTATAATTTTGGTAATACATGTATATTTTACATGTTGTTTTTCCTGTCCAAGAAAGATGTAAAGATGAAGTGTTAATTTGTTTGCATTATACAGGGTGGATATTCCCTTGACTTAGAATTTCAGAAAATCATCAATATTTTTGTCAATACTTGACCATTTTGAATTCAGTTTGAAGCATAGAAGTTGGGTAAATGTCAGAGATAAGCTGTACGTGGTAGAATTTTGAAAAAATCAACTGATGAAAAAGTTATTGAAGATAAACCAAAACTTTGGTTCATCTTCAATAACTTTTTTATCAGTTGATTTTTCAAAAATCCAACACATTTATCTAATGTGTGACATTTGTCCACTTTCTCTGCTTCAAACCGAATTCAAATCGGTCCCTTATTAACAAAATTATTGACGATTTTCTGAAATTGTTGCATCACGTGATTATCCACCGTGTTTCAAGTGGCATCACTGTCCATTATCCCAGAGCTTTGAAGGTAGGTAAAATATCATCTTCGCTAGCCAAGGTTGAACCCACCTATGTTTGTATTCACCCTTGGCGGATTTAGTCCGATTTTCTTGAAATCGCAAAGCGCCGCCTAGCGGTTGTCTTGCTGGTTGTTTACGTTATTTCGTCCATTATTGATGACGTCATTAACGCGCGTTGTCTTTCGCGTCATGTACGTCTTGCGGATTAGGTTAGCTGCTTCTTTGGTCGAATTGTCGAAAGTATAATAATTCGCCGATTAAAGATAGGGAATTCCTGTCTATTGCAGTGAAATTCTTCGAAAAAATCGCCCATCTTTGCATTTTCGGGTTGCAAATGTAATACTTTTTCCCGCCCGTTGTCATGAATTGGTTACTCATAACAAATGTATCATTCGACAATCTGATTGGTTCCAGCGAGACCTCGCTGGAACCAATGAAAACGCTTTCCAGGAGACCAAGAAAATCGGACTAAATACGCCAAGGGTGAATACAGAAACGACGTTACGTCGTAGATGTCACCCTTGGCTTGCGAAGATGGTAAAATATGAGCTGATCTGGAAAATTAGGCTCTTATGGCATATGGGACCACCATCAATAAAGATTAGCCAGTAAATACAGGTAGTCTGATCAAGATCCATATTTATCTTCTTAACCCATTACCACACAATGACTCTTTTTGACTCCTTACAAAATAATGGCTTTGAAAAACATTGTGGAAAATGAAGAAATTGCTTGTGACAAGCAATTTCTTCATTTCCAACAATTTTTTTTATACCCAAAAAGACAACAAATATTAAATTTCATTAATTTGAAATTATCTTCTGCAACATATTTGAATTTGGACCAGTCCAAAATTTTGACGTTTGGTAATGGGTCAATAATCTGCAGAGAACGTGAAGGCCGAATTTACTAAGTTAGTAGCTTGAATTAAGATCAGACCTCACTATGACAAAAGCTGATCTTGATTCATGGTGGTTCCAAATGCTATTGACCAAACGCCGACTGTCAATCAAAAGCATCGATTAGCCAATGGACGATCAGAATAATGTCATGCCCCAATTGTTCTTCATTGCACGTGTTATTGTATCGATTTATCGACTGACAATCAAAACAATCGACATGCCAATGGCAAAGAATTTTGTGCTAACAATAGACTAGGTTTACCGTTATGTTTTGATAAACCGTCGGTGTTGTTATAAAATCTCGTAACTACGGCTTGAATCAAGCCGTAGTTACGAGATTTTAAAACAACACCTACGAAATTCTATTTTGTTTGTTCGAATTTACGTCACGATTATCTGGATAAAATCGTTCCCTACTAACGATCACATCCCCATTGTTTGCCTTAAATTCTATGTTGGGCGGAGCGATCTGTCGATTGGCTTTTGGTCAATTACAGCCTCACTCCAGACCTAAACTGAAATACAAATGCCTAGTATCACCTAAAACGTAAGCAATGATTACCTTTTCCCGGGGGTGACACCATTCGCTGCCATTTCTGGAACAGTGTGGTTTTGAGACAGTCCCTGGGATTCAAACCATATGCCTTGTGCCTTGACATGAGTTCTTGCATTGGTTCTAGGATTACACATAACTGTAAAATAGTTAAAAATAAATCAAACATTTCAGTTATTTTGAGACAGTCCCATGAATTCAAATATGCCTTTGGTCTTGATATGGGTACTTGAATAGGTTCTAGGATTACAAACAGCTGTAAAATGGTTATACAAGAGGACCATGATGGTCCTAAATCGCTCACCTGAATCAAGATGACAAGAGTGATAATGGCAATTTTGTCAAATTCAAAGGCATGAAACTTATAAGGACTTTCTGTTTGGAAACAATTAAGTAATAATTTTGTTCCAATCGATCCTGTAAAGTTGGGTATGAATTAGCATAATGGTTGAGTTTTTTTTCAATAATTATTTCCATTGTTTTTTAATATACAACATAGGGCTAATTTTCAAAGCATACTGATCTGTAAAAATTGATTATTTATGATATTTTAAGCAAGATTTGGTATGTGATTTGAAAGTATATAGTAAATGAGGACAAACCATCTGATAAGCTAGGCTTATAATCCCTTCTTATTTGTTTACATAAGATAAAAATGGGGCCAGCCAGAGATATTGATAACAGAAATAGATAAGAGAAATAGTAAAAGCTTTCCAAATTTATTACTTATATCAAAACCCTATGCAGAATGTATTAATTTTTTCAAGCAGACGATTGTAATGATCACCAACAACATAGGGTTTCATGAATATTGAAACAAAATATTGCTTTTTGAAAAGCAATTATCTCCTCTTATCTTCAGCTTCTTGTATTCTGGAAGCCATTCATGAAATAAGGTCTTACACAAAATTTCAAGGTTCTAGGCCGAACAGTTTAGAAGAAAACTAAGTATCTCCATTACAACCCACAGTAAAGTATAATTTTCAATGCATGGAATTTCCCTTACCCTGCCATACCAAAATACTTTTTAAGGAAATAAAAATTACAAGATACAATTTTGAAACGAATCACTCAAGGAACTTTCCAGCCAGGTTTCTTTCAAATTGGCCCAATGGTTGACTTTTAAAGAATTTTCTTATGATTTCTCTTTTCCGATAAGCCTCTTCTTCCCCGACATGCCAACATTTTTTGACAAATGTAAAAATTTGTGAACAAACTTTGAGAAGATAGACGCAAAGAACATTCCTTCCAAGTTTGATTAAAATTGGCCATATGGTTGATTTTTAAAGAATTTTCTTATGATTTCTCAAAGTCCGATAAGCCCCTTCCTCCCTGCCACGGCCATATTTTTTGACAAACGTAAAAAAAATGTGAATAAATTCGAAAATAGTGACTCAAGACACATTCCTACCAAGTCTGCTTCAATTGGGCCCAATGGTTGATCTTTAAAGAATTTTCTTCAGATTTATCTAAGTCTGATAAGCCCCTTTCTCCCTGCCACTGCCACATTTTTTGACAAATGTAAAAATTTGTGAACAAATTTTGAAAAGAGTGACTTAAGGAACATTCCTTCAAAGTCTGGTTCAATTGGGCCCTATGGTTGATTTTTAAAGAATTTTCTTATGATTTCTCTAAGTCTGATAAGCCCCTTTCTCCCTGCCACGGTCACATTTTTTGACAAATCTAAAAATTTGTGAATAAATTGTGAGAAGAGTGACTCAAGGCACATTCCTGCCAAGTTTGGTTCAAATTGGCCCAATGGTTGATTTTTAAAGGATTTTCATATGATTTCTCTTAGTCTGATAAGCCCCGCCCTGCCACGCCCACATTTTTGGACGAATCAAAAATCTGCGAACAAGTTTTGAGAAGGGTCACCCAAGGAACATTCCTGCCAAGTTTGGTAAAAATTGGCCCATTGATATAGGAGGAGAAGATGTTTAAAGAAATTGTGAACGGACGGACAGACGGACGGACAGACAGACGGACGACGGACAAAAAGCGACCACAATAGCTCACCTTGAGCACTTCGTGCTCAGGTGAGCTAATAAATCAATAATCAAAATCATAAATAGGACAATATTGAGAAAGTCCCCACAATTTAATCATATAAATTATGTTCGCCTAAGTTCTTGCAAGGTGTGATGTATAGGGAACCATTTTATCAAGTAAGCCATGACATAATTTCAGACAAAAAAAGATTTTTTGTAGGTGTTGTTATAAAATCTCGTAACTACGGCTTGATTCTATTTTATAACAACACCTATGATTTATCAATGTATAACAGTAAACAGAATCTATTCTTAGGACAGAATTCATTGCTATTGCATATCATTTTCAATCTATGTGTTTAGCAAGTAGAGCAGCTTCAGGTTTTGTTCTTTTAGTTCAAGAAAGTATGATTTTGCAAATCATTAATCATTCATGAATATAGATTTTATACCACAATTTCTGAGATATTTTTTTCTTGAAAGATGAATGACATAATCTCCTAATCCTTTTCCTAATTATACTTGGTTTTGACTAAGAATAACAGGAAAAAAGTTTGTTTATTTTTGAAAAAGCAGAAAAATGCTGATGTTTATACATTCTATTCTTTTCCTCAAAGCTTTTTATTATTTCATTTTGAATTTTTTTTTCTTTTTTCTTTACTATATTTTTCGGGAAAGGATGATTAGATTGAATGGAATTTCACGTCCAACTCAAGGGCTAAGGTCATATGGAGATGGGACCTCTGTCTCATTTAGAAAGGATGAACGAAAGAGTGTATTTTACCCGTAGAAAGTTGAGAGTGTAGTTAGTAAGACCCTGTCTAGTTATGTTTTTGGAGAGTTGTTCTACCATGGCTGGTTCCTGGAAGTATAATCACATGTTTGTTATTTGATGTGATGGTGATTAATGTCATTTTAATCCATTACAAGACAGCAAAATTTTAGAATAATCCAAATACAAAGATGTTGCAGACAACAATTTCGAGTAAATGGAATTCTACAGTTTCTTGTCTTTCTCCGTAGAAAAACATTGTGGGAAAGGAAGAAATAGCTTGTGAAAAGCATTTTCTTTATTTTCCACATTGTTTTCTAAAGCCTTTATGTTTTGGGGCGTCAAAAAAAGTCAACGTGAGGGAATGGGTTAACCCATTATCACAGTGAAGCCTTAAATATAATGGCTTTGGAATTCATTGTGACAAGCAATTTCCTAATTTCCAATAATTATTTAAATCCAGAGAGACCAAATAAGGAAAATATCATTCACTTGAAATGGTCAATCTACACCATCTTGGAATTTGGACAAGACCAAGAATCCAAGATTTTGTCATCTGGTAGATCTAATAGGCTAAACAATGGGTGTGTTCAGGGTTCTCCCATCGGTAGCCATCGGTGCTGTTGGTAACCATCGGTAACCGTCGGCATACCGATGGATATTTTGTTGGTAACCAATTGTCCCAAGAGTAGACAAGTCGGGTAGCATCGGTAGCCTCGTTTTCATTACAGTAAGATGGCGGATAACAATCCAACTACAGCGATCCTAATCATATATTTTCTTCAATAGCACGCGAATGGCATTCTAACCATTCTTGATAGAATTTATTGTAATAGTTGAAGCTACAGTTATTCTATTTAGCCATTTGTTTCTGAAAATATCTTTTTATTCATAATTTTTGAAAACGAACGATCACTCTGCGGGGAGAATACGCTCTTGGTAATTGATTATCCGCCTTTTTTACCGACCGGTACAATTTTCGTTCAGGGTTCATCGGTAGCCGACGGTAAATACACTCGGTTACCGATGGGAGAACCCTGAACGCACCCAATATTACAGACATAACCTGGTGGGTGGAATACTAAACAAGGAATTCTTGTTGTTTTTCTCACGAGAGTTCTCTCATAACATTATTTCCCAGCCTCATATTGAGCTTCAGGATTATCTACCCATTGGTGGTAGAAATCTCAGAGAGGACATTTCGACTGCTGAACGCAATACTGTTCTAAGTCACTTTTTGGCCAAAATGAGTTTTTTTCATCAATGTTTGTGTTTATCATAGGTGCATATACTGACAAAATTTTAGAGTTGAAATCAAGAAGGTTTTTGAGATATTCAATAATTCCATAAAAGTCTATCTCATTTGTTAAAAGTAATTCCCTGCAATACTAGTCTAAGTTGACTTGGACTAGTATTGCAGTGAAAAAATGTACAAAACTCTACCAAAGTTGGACTGCAATACTAATCTATGTATCTAATTTTGTATTTTTTATTGGTTCTTCAGAGGAAAATCTAGTTAATTTACTTATTAACTTTGATATACGACATAGTATCATCATCATGATGCTTTTTAGAACGACTATTCATATAATGTGGTGAGGGCTATTCTAGTCACCCAGGCATCCCTGTTAGCCTAATGCTTTGGTTAAATCTTCACGTGCACATTTTTCAAATCTCTGTTTCTACTAATGTTAATACTCTGAAACTTTGCATATGACTCTGTGACCATAGTATCAGTCTCGAGGCAAAGATTCATCACTCAACATATAATTTAGTTGAATTTTTACCCTTACAGACTTTGATAATTATATCTGTGATAACGTTTTTTTCTGTAACAGCTATTGCTTTCAAACTTTGCACATGCTCCTGTGACCATGATATCATGCTTTAGGCAAAAGATTCGTTACTCTGGCATTTAATTTAATGGAATTTAACCCTTTTCAAACTTAGAACTTTTCAATATCTAGTACTTGATAGTTGCGCGTGGCTGTCAGGAGACAGCTCTTTTTATACATAGTTCTATGAAGAAAGATACTAGGCAAGGAAAGCAGTCACAATGTTAAACAAAACATTTTCACTTTCGTTTTTGTATGCATAAAACTTAGTAACATTTCCTACTTGAGTTCTAATCTTCCTCAAGTACACTTTTAAGGTACCCGACCCCTCAAAAGCATTTGAAGGGCCAGAGGCGAAATTTTAAAGTAAAAATAATTCCTAAACTGTGTTACATTTCCATTCCAAATACAAATATAAGCATTTTGCACGGTTTAGAATTTTAAATTAATGCATACTTATGAAAATATTTGACAAAAATGTTAAAAATTACCTCCCTTGCATATGAATAAAGAGTAAAATAATATTGGTAAATTATTTTCTTCTTGAAGCATAATCTTGAAATCCGCCACGGTGAATCAACTTATGTGAAGTGTATTTACAAGTGTGTGAAATTTGATGCATTTCGTACGGCTAGAAAGTGTAGATTTTTTCAGGGTCTGTAAACCTTAAGAGGAATCATCCTTGTTCACCAATAAGCATATTCAAGGGCAAATTCTTTTGAAATATGCAAGAAATAGTGTAACATTATCAAACAAAATATGTTTTTATAGGTGGCATATGACAATTTCCCAGTAAACCTCAATAGTGATTAACAAAGAGTAATAAAGCTTTAGTAAGCTCTCGTATTTAGCTAAAGTAACAGGGATGAGTAGATAATAGTACTATTACTCTGATATGCATCTAAGCAGAATATTCTGATTTACAATATTGAATAAAAGAAATCATTATATCAAGACAAGACTGATTCTATATCAGCAGAGATCTGCAAAATGTCAAAAAATAAATAAACAAGAGGACCATGATGGTCCTAAATCGCTCACTTAAAGATGATACTTTGCTATATCTACTTTGATTATACTGAAATTCAGATTCATCCAAGATCTTATGGTCACCAACATTCTTTCCAAGTTTCATCTTGATTGGTCAATATTTCTGGTTGATAGAGCAAGGTGGAGATTGTGCATCATGGGATGGATAACGACTACGTACAAATAAGTCTTGATTCTGGTAAGATATCTTGCAATAAATTCCTTATTTTTGCATCAATTTTCAAATGGTTTGTTGCATGTACCCTCCTTATTCGTCTTTCATCAGATAAATAGCTTGTAAAAAACTCTAGGTACTTTTCCCAAAATATTGTCCCAACCGACCAGAAAGCGAAATGTTAACAACTACGACCAAATTAATCCCACTTCGGGTAAGAATTTTTGCAATAACTTTCTTAATTCTGAGTCAATTTATAGAGCACTTTCCTTAGATGTATGACGTATTTGGAAACGTCTTGTACTTTTCCCAAAAATTGATCCTAACTGACCGCAAAAACGATCTGAATTTTTTGTCGTTTTTCTGGTGGGTTGGGATCAATTTTTTCAAAAAAGTACAAGGATTCCACAAACAATTCATATATCTGAGGAAAGATCTTAATAAGTCAGGGTACATGCAACAAACCACTTGAAAATCGACGCAAAAATAAGAAAGTTATTGCACAATTTCTTACCTGAAGCGGGGCATATTTGTCCGTATAAGGTACCCATCCCATAATGCATAATCTCCACCTTGAGAGTGATAGAGTGTAAACAAAGTTGAAAACTGCAATTTTGTCATATTCAAGGGCAGATAAGTCATGAAGTTCTACTCTGATTATGCTGAAATTTTAGTCTTATGGTCACCAACAGTGTTTCCAAGTTTTGTCTTGATTGGTCATTACTTGTAGTTGTTAGAGTAAAAACAAAGTCGAAAACGCAATTTTGTAAAATTCGCAGTCACATCATTCACTCATGACTTTCCGGTCCAATCAAATTGAAAATCAAACTCATCTGATATCTTATTGTCACCAAAGTTGTGTCCAAGTTTCGTCTTGATTGGTCAATAATTGAAGTTGTCTAAGAGTGTAAACAAGGTCGACGACAGCAATTTTGTCAAATTCAAGGGCGGATAACTCATAACCTTAAAATGAAATACAAACACATCCATTATAATATTATTAACAAAAGTGTGTCAAAGTTTAGTCTAAATGGTCATTAATTAAAGATGCTAGAGTGTAAATATAGTCGTAAACAGCAATTTTGTCAAATTCAAGGGCGTATAACTCATAACTGCAAAATGAAAGTCAAACGAGAACATTGGGTCTAAGTTTCATCTTGAATGGTCAATAATTGCAGATGCAAGAGTGTAAACAAAGTCGAAAACAGTGGAAAACGCTTTTATATCAAATTCAAGGGCAGATAACTCATGACTTTCTAATTCGATCTAAATGAAACTTTTCTGATATCAAATGGTCCTCAATGTTTGGTCCAAGTGTTGCCTTGATTGATAAATATTAATTTTGCAGATCTTAGAGTGTAAACAAAGTCAAAACTAGCTATTTTTGACATTCAAGGGCACATAACTCTGGATTTCCTGGTCAGATCCGGCTTATAATCGAACTCATTCGATAACTTTTGACCATACTTTTTTTGTCTTGTTTTGTCCAAGTTTGGTAAAGGTTGAATGATATTTGCGGATTCTAGAATGTAACCAACAAATTGTTGACGGACTGACAGACATACAGATGGACGATGGACATTAAGTGACCACAACAGCTCACCTTGAGCACTTTGTACTCAGGTGAGCTAAAAGGACGCCCTCTGTACTAGTATACACAGTTCAATGTTATCCTAGGCAGTTATGAAATGATATAATATAATGTGATTACGAATTTCATGTATTAATTTGATATGAATAACCCACCCTTAAAGGATGTATGACCCAGACAAAACAAACAGACTTGGGCAAACACTGTTCCACAACTGGTATACCTCACGATAAATGACCTGGCAGAGCATCCCAGCCTATTGGCTAGGGTTGCTCTGCCAATTTAATTATCATGAGCTATACCAATGGGCTACTAATGACATTATATAAACATAATTCATTTACATTATAGCGGACGAGAATCGACCTGGCAGAGCATTCCATTCAATTAGCATGGGCTGCTCTGCCAGGTCATTTCTCGTGAGGTATACATTTGCATTACAACACATTTTATGTAAATGCATGAAATTAAATGATTAAGAGGTTTTTGCAAGCTTATCCTATAAGTTTTGAATTTCCCAATTTCGATTTTCTTCTTCTTTTATAATTCAACCCTTTCCCGAACAAGACCTGGATTTGACACTCGGATTTTTTTTTTTTTGAAAACTGTTAAAAATCCTCTTAATTAAATATCAGAGTAGGATCTACACCTGATATCATGGTCACAGAAGGAAGTTTGAAAGGCATATCTCCATCAGAAACATTGTTATTACAGGTGTATGATAAATTGCACACAAAAAATTAAGCTTTATTTTTTTAGTTTGAAAAGGGATATTCCGTTAAATTAATTGTCAGAGTAATGAATCTCTGCCTAAAGACTGGTATTATGGTCACAGAAGCATGTACAAAGTTTCAGAGCAATAGCACGAGTAAGAACAGAAATGACACTTGCAGGTTAAAACATAACCAAAGTTAACACTGATACAAACACCAACACTGACACTTGGTTGACCAAACTAAACCCCATATTCTTTGAATAGTCATGCTAAAAATGCTTGGTAAAAGAAGGGCATAACCAATTTCTTATTTTGCCTCAATATCTTCTGTGCGTTATTGTACTTAAATCCTCTCTTCACTGCATGTTACATCCATTTGGTCATTGCTGCAGCGTTCAAATAAAATCACCAAACTATTTTGTCGTTTGGGAAAGGGTTTCACTAATCTATGTTGCTTACAAAGTAGTGCAATCAAAGGAGAATAAAACATAGAATAGTATTGCAGTCAATAATTTTGTCTCATTAATTCAATTTTTGCATGCAATATTAGTCTATATCAACTTGGACCGGTATTGCATTCAAATTCTGATTTCAAAACTGCTGATATTTGACTGCAATACTAAGCTAAGTCAACAAAATCATATTTCTCTTTTATCATTAACTTGAATGAAAAATGTAATAAATATAATTTAATCTTGTCTATCAGATCAAATAATATCAAAAATTCGGATCATTTCATTCAGTTTTGACAAAATGAGAATGTTTTTTCCTTTTCCTGAAAAATGGTGAAAAATGACTTAGACTAGTATTGCGTTCAGCAGTCGATTTGCATCCAGAACATTGTGATTATCCCTGAATCATATGTAACTATGTGAATGGATGACTTTGATTTCAAATTTATGTATTTAAGAAATGCACCTACATACTATATGATTATCTCCTCTTCTTGTGACATTAAAGGATGAGAAGACAAAATAAAGTATTTCAAAGTTTTCAAATTAACCTGAGCAGACAGGCAGACAAACAGACATATGGACAACTGAATGAAAGGGCTGAAATAGGTAAAAACTTCCAACATTTTCAAAATGTTATCATCCAACAAGACAAGCTAAATGTCTATCACACGCTATAACTATACCTCATTGGCGCCCATCTGCATGGCTATAACACTGCGTGGTATGAGCTCCCTATGTTGTCGTACAGCAAAATGCCAGGTGCGTATTCTCATGAGATCGTCAAATGTGAATTCGAGAAGTAAACGACCCTCTGTTACCACCTGCAATGGATTGTAAGATGAGATCAAATAAATGACTTACCTAGAGCTCCAGATAACAAGGGGTTAATGCTTTTCAAAATGAGATATTTCATTCATTAATCATCAAACCCTATGTTATGGGTACTCATTTGAATAGTCTCATTGAGACGATTCAAATGAGTTCCCACAACATAGGGTTTGGTGTTGAAATGACAAATTTAAAATATCTTTACCTCCTCTTATCTGTAGTTCTGGATAGTTCGATAATATATTGATGACTTAGCCAAAAAGTTTTATAAGTGCGTATATATGTATAACTTACACTACTGTTTTACATGGAACAGCATTTCATAAAATCTTGGAATAGATCTTGATTTTCTTTAACATTTTATTCATCATTAAGATGGAAATTGCATTGAATTTTAATTATCTGTTCAAATCAGTGAAAATCTTGGCATTTTGGATACAGGTAAAATTGCTTGTCACAAGCCATTTCATCGTTTTCCAAAATATTTCAAGAGCATTTCTCTCAAGTGGCATCAAAGTGTTTCTGTGTAGGCATGGATTAAATTGTTTACTGTTTTCCTAAACAAGACCTACCTTTGTAAACATTGGTTTTCCATGATGCGTTACCATGGTAGCAAGGTCACAGTCGAGGGTTATGGAGGATGTGTGGAAGGATTCTTTCGGATGCTCAAGATCGCATTTGAATTTTTAAATACACTTGAGTTAACCTTTACCAAACAAGACCTACCTTTGTAAACATTGGTTTCCCGTGATGCGTTACCATGGTAGCCAGGTCACAGTCGAGGGTTATGGAGGTCGTGTGGAAGGATTCTTTCGGATGTTTGAGATTGTAATAGAGATCTGTGACTCCTCCTTCAAACACGCTACGGAAATAACGCGGTATTAGCGTTCTACCAATGGCTGGAATGGAATAAAGAAATCACATTAACAAACATTCTGCCGTGTGCTCATTTCAGCAATTTATTCTTTTTAATTAATATTTACAAACATACATTATTGTCTAGATTACTGATAAGCATTTTATGCTTAACCCATTTCCAAACGATAAAATTTTGGACTATTCAAATTAATTTTTGAAAAGTGTCGCGGACGGCAATTTCAGGTTGATCAAATTTATAAAATCTTTTCATTTTTGGTTAGGAAACATTGTGGAAAATGAAGAAATTGCTTGTTATAAGCAATTTCTTCATTTTCCACAATGTTTTCGCAAGCATTTTTCATGAAGGGCATCAAAAGGCATCATTGTATGGGAATGAGTTAAAAATAAGAGGATAAGTGTTGGACGACCCTGGTAAAGCACAGCTTCACATAATCATTATTCAAAGTGTGGGGAGTTTGAGTTTATTGGGGTTTTACGCTGTTTTCAACTGCCAGGGTCGCGGCGACTGGAGCATCTACCCATGGATTCCTGTTGTTTCTAAAATCAGTACAACCACAACATCCTTACCGAGCCTCCAGCTGCTTGCCCACTTAGGTTAACGATTTCAAACCCATTGGTGGGTGACAATTTTATCAGAAAGGGTATTTGCCGTGGCTGGGTATCGAACCCCGGACCTCTAGAATGAGAGGCAGATGTGCTAACCAGAGCTCCAGATAAGAGGGGGTGATGACTTTTCAAAGTGCAATAATTCTGTTATTATTCGTCAAACCCTATATTGTGGGTACTCATTTGCATTGTCTCGTCGAGACGATTCAAATGAGTACCCACAACATAGGGTTTGGAATTAAAATAACAAAGTTAGAATGGCTTCACCCCCACTTATCTGTAGCCCTGGTGCTAACTGTGTAGAACCCTGACTCCTAATTTTGCAGTCACCATCGGTGGAAGGCCAGTCAACCTTTTGTATACAATATCTGCTCGTTATTTCTGAGCCTCTCTCTTTTAAACCTTTCCCAAACAAGACCTGGTTTTGACGCCTCTAATAGGGAAGGCTTGAGAAAACATTGAAACAAAAGAAGAAACTGCTGATAACCAGCAGTTTCTCCTTTTGTCTCAATATTTTCTATTCAATATTTTACACAAATCATATCTTAAATAACTTTCATTTTGTCATTTGTGGCAGTTTTTGAAGTGGATCACTCTAAAATTTTGCCGTTTGGGAAAGTGATAGAATTAATTTTCAAAACAAGGTTTTGTAAAACACCTATGTTGCAACATTCTTTATCCCATAAAGTAAAATGTTCGACTTGTCCAAGTTCTCAGATTTTGCAGTCAACAATTGCTAGTGAATGAATTTTTACATTTCTTGAACTTTCTGTGTGGAAAACATTGTGGGAAATGAAGAAATTGCTTTTCAAGAGCAATTTCTTCATTTTCCACAATGTTTTCCAAAGCCTTTAAGGGTGTCTTTAAGGGCGTCTAAAGGCATCAGTATGTGGGAACTGGTTAACCGTTAATGCCAGTAATGTTGACTTACTGTATCGTTTAGGCCCATCTTCGAGACAGAAGGATAATGTGAGAGTGGCTTCATCCTCGAAGAATTCTGTAGCAAAGGCGTCCCACCAGAGATTATCACTCTCCTGAAAACATATTGTAATATAAAGAACAAGTCAAAACATGGATTCATCTCACAAAAGAGACGGTCCCAGGGCTTTCGAGGGGGATGAAGACATTCTAACTTTCTTTATTTTAATTCCAAACCCTATGACACGATTCTATTTAGTAACCCACAAAACGGGGTTTGGTGAACTATAAAATATTGCATTTTGAAAAGCCTCACATCGACTCTTAACTGTAGCTTTATTAAACAAACAGTAGCCAAAGGCCAATAATGCTGATGGTCTTGTTATATTATATAAATGAGCCAGGATCTGGAAAAAGGTCCTTTAAAGCTTTTGATCCCAACATGGTTCTAGATCAGCCTGCATATACACACAGTCTGATCAAGAACCATGTTGTTCTCTAATAGATTTCCCTTGACTTGTAGCAATTATAAGAGAGTTTCATGGGTCCTGATCAGTCTGTACTTTGGCATAGGTTGACCTTGAAACATGAAAGTCTCAAGGGACGTTTTTCCAGATCTGCGCTCAAATATAATAGTACATGTACTTCACAAATACGCAAAAAAAATGGATGAGGGGTTGTCTGAAATGCCATAAGGGCTCATTTCCAGATGGACAGTTGGACACACACTCAGAAACATCATGTGAAATTGTGAAATCTAGATCTATGTGTCACCACATAGCGAGCTTCATAATTAATTTTATAATATCTGACAGAAAATCATTGTTTCCTTTTTTTCCTTCAATATTTTCAGACAACAAAATAATTGTTTCTTTTTTTAGCTTCAATATTTTCAGACAACCTATCGCCAAGTCAATACCTATCAATAGTTGGTGAAGGGTAACCAGAGTAACTATAGAACAAGGAAATAATTAGGGTCTATAATCAGATTATCATAGATGATTATATCTTTATGAGTCAGGCTGCATCTAATTAACATTCCACAAACTAGTAATTCATAAATAATAAGGGTTGTAGCAAACCTGATTCAGCTAAATTTTATTTAATAGGCTCCATTCCAAGGCAATTTTTTTTTTATCCATGTTTTTTTTTCAAATCAATTAGTATTTTTCACATCAATTTACTATTGTGGTAACAGCTTTTGCAGCAAATATGGACTTATATCAGTCTGCACAGACATGCAGTCTGATCTTAGCCTACACTACCTGCTTTCTACTTCATTATTGTGGCAAAAACTTGAGCTAATCATGTTGAAATGTCTCCTAAATTGGTAGTTTGTTGGAAACAAAATATAAAGTCAGCAGGACTAGGGTTAATTGTACCTTACCTCTTGTACGTTGCTGTAGTCGTTAGCTTTGTTGAAATTGTATCCTCCGGCTGGTCCATATATGGTGTGTGTAGCCATTTGGGAAAGGGTTAAAACCCATTACCAGACAGCAAAATTTTGAACAGTGTCGCAGACGACCATATCAAGTTGATGAAACTTTAAAAGAAATTGCTTGTGGCAAGAAATTTCTTCTTTTTCCACAATGTTTTCTGATCCAATATTGATTTTTTAACCCTTTCCCAAACAAGACCTGCTTTTGGCGTCCCTGACAGAATAGGCTTGTGAAAACATTGAGACAAAAGAAGAAACTGCTGATAGCCAGCAGTTTCTCCTTTTGTCTCAATATTTTCTTGGCTATATCACACACAATTCCAATCTTTATCAACATTCATTTTGTTGTCTGCAGCAACTTTTGAATTGGACCAGTCTAACAAATTTTGTTTGGGAAAGGGTTAAAAAAAAATCACTTTGAAATTGTCGTCTGAAATACCTTTCAAATTGGACAACCCTAAAACCTTGCCATTTGGTAATGGGTTACATTTTGCTTACCCCTGTACGTTGCTGTAGTCGTTTGTTGAGGTGGTGTATCCGATAATCATGCTGGCCCATGTGTGGTGCGTGTCGCCATTAGAGAAATGGTTAAAACCCATTACCAAACAGCAAAATTTTGGACTGTTCAAATTTGAAAGGTGTTACAGACATCCATATCAAGTTAATGACATTTTGAAAATCCTTCCAATTTTGGTTAGAAAACATTGTTAAAAATTAAGAAATTGCTTGTGACAAGCAATTTCTTCATTTTCCACAATGTTTTCTATAGCGCTTTTCTTGATGGGCATCAAAAAGTGTGACTGTAAGGCAGAGCTACAGATAAGTGGGAATGAAGACATTCTAACTTTGTTATTTCAAATTGACAATTCCGAACCCTATGTTGTGGGTACTCATTTCCAGGGTTGCCACTAGTCAGAGGAAATAAAATTCCCTGACAATTCCCTGACATTTCCCTGACAAAATTTGAAAATTCCCTGACATGTTTCGTCGCGTAATTTCGCGGTAACTCGCGATATTTTGAGACAATTTTAAAAGGCTATGTTGAAATCATAAATTACATGGCACTGAATCTTATTTTTTCAAAATTCCCTAACAATTCCCTGATATTTGCATGAATTTTCAAATTTCCCTGACAGTTTACAAAATTCCCTGACTATTCCCTGACCTTGAAAAAAATTAAATTTCCCTGACGCGTGGCAACCCTGATTTTAATCGTCTCGATGAGACAATTCCAATGAATACCCACAACATTGGGTTTGATGAAAGGTAAATGAAATATTGCATTTTGACAAGACACCCCTATGCACAATATCAGATTTTGACTTGGGAAGCTCTGACCCTGCAGTTCATAAAAGATAATCAAAAGGCTATAAAATCACAGCATGTGCTTCTTTTCTTGCAGTATGATAATTAGAGTATGCCTGCTTACAGCAGTATGTGGTCACCACCATATGGTACACATGTATAGATAGTGTGACTCTGGTCCCTTGCATGCTGAAATTTGTCATCCTATCCAGGATCAAAATCTGCTACACTAGTCCGTGTTTTCTCTGATGAAATTTGCTCTTTGATATGTTAATGTCGATCATTTACACCAGAGTGCACTACCATTCAAAAACAAAGGAAAGTTCGACACAAGTTATGGCGCTTTGTTCACCGTCCGATCTTGAACGCTATCCTTAAAACGCCTTTTCATACCAATCAATGAACCATTTATTGTCATATCTGTTGAAAAAATTAAGACCAAATTTTTTTCTAAAAGGTTTATAGGCAATGTTTTTCAACAATCCTCACCTAAACAGCCATTGTTTACAAAGTGGGCAGAAATGTTTTTTGGCGACCCTTTTCAAAACTTGTTTTCAAATTTTCGATTCGTCAAAAATGTGGGCTCCGTATGGCGGGGCTTTTTAGACTTAGAGAAACTGTGAAATAATTCTTCAGAAATCTTCTTCTCATTAACCATTGAGTCAATATTTTCCACAGTTGGCAGAATTGTTCCTTTGGTGACCCTTTTCAAAACTTGTTTTCAAATTTTCGATTCATCAAAAAAGTGGGCTTGGTAGGGCGGGGCATATCAGACTTAGAAAAATTGTTAGATAATTCTTTTAAACTCAACTGCTGATCCAGTTTGTACCAATCTTGACTAGAATATTTCTTGAGTGACTGTCTCAATCACTTTGTGTTGACGAATTTTTGATTCATCAAAAAAGAGCGCGTGGCAGGACATGACTTATCAGACATTGTTAATTAATTCTTCAAAATTCTTCTCAATAACCATTGAGTCAATTTTTATCAAACTTGGCAGAAATGTTCATTGGACGACCCTTTTCAAAATATGTTTTCAAATTTTTGATTCATTAAAAAATGTGGGCGTGGCAGGACTGGGCTTATCCAACTTGGAGAAATGGTTAAATAATTCTTTAAAAATCAACCATTGGTCCAATTTGTACAAAATTTAGCTGGAATGTTTTTTGAGTAACTGTTTTCACTGTGTAATGATGATTTTTTGATTCGCCAAAAATGTGAGTGTGGCAGGGCAGGGCTTATCAGACTGGCATTCTGGCACTCTTGTTTAAAATGTACTTCTCAGAAACTGCTGGATGCATTTTAACCAACCTTCACAGGATTTTTTATTGAGTGACCCTATCTCATATTCCTTCAAATAAGTTTGATTGAACCAGAAAGACCTCAGTTATCTGCCCATGTATGTTGAAAATAGCTGTTTTGACTTCAAGCATCGACCAATTAAGCCAAAACTTAGACATAATGTTGGGGACTATAGTATTCTACCTGAGCGTTATGTTCAGTTTGATCGAAGTCTCATGTCATGAGTTATGTGTCCTTGAATTTGACAAACGTGACAATTTTCACTTCGTTTTAACTATAACAACCATAAATATCAACCAATCAAGACAAAACTTGCACAGAATAATGTTTACTATAATAGGATCTTGCTTGCTTGTAATTTTCAGCCTGATCAAAGTTATGTGCCCTTCAATTTGTCCAAATTCCAGTTTTTGGCTCCGTTTTCATTCTGCTTTCACACTTTCAGTCACAAATATTTACCAATCAAGGCAAACTTTGGACAGAATGTTGGTTACCGTACAATCTTTCCTGTTTGTGATTTTCAGCTTGACCAGAATCTCTCATCATGAATTATATGCCTTTAAATTTAACATTTTAATTTTCGACTTTAATATTAATCTAACAACCCTAAGATATTAGTGAATTATTTATACTTTATACTTATTATTTTCTTTTTGCATTGACCATGCATTGCTGTTATTTTACTTTGCTTTTGCTCCAAGAACCACAAGTTTTGAATAACTTAGTTTGGACTTGGTCAAAACTCAGAAAATTGATAAAACAAGAAATTTAGGCCTGTGGAGTGACTCAAGTATTTTAGGGCTTTACAGTTAAATTGGATCAACCTAAAGTTTTGCTGTTTCAGAAATGGTTGATTTTTTTAATAAGTTCAAAGTCTTAGCTGTTGATTTATGCATACAATAAATGATAATGATGAATGCTAATTGATCTGACACAAACATTATCTTGACTTTTCAAAGTAGCCCCGTGTCCAAGCTGTCTTAATTAGTGACAAGAGTGTTTGGTACTTTATCTATCTTTCCCTGCTGTGATAATTAACTTCCATTAATTATGTCAGGATCCCCAATTTGGGGCTGCTCTCTGATATTATTCATATAGGTGAAGAGGGCCATTGGCCCTAGGTCGCTCACCTGAGATGGTGTTTTATAAAAGATCAGATTTCTTACAGGTAATGCAATAAAGGGTCAGAGTTCATATGAACACTGCTATATGATTTCAAACCATAGAAAACCCCGAAAACTACCTCAGTGCAATATCATATGTAACTCAAATATGAAGTTTCATCCAAATCGGCTATGTGGTTATGGACAAATTGCTTTGGACAGATGGAATTACAATAAAACATACAAACTGACAAACAGAAAGTTACAAATTGACCAAGATCTATGACCTTGAACCTACCATAATATATATTTCAAATAGAACATCTACTCATGATAAAGAACACATTTACCCATACATTTTTTTAAATCCATGCATAAATGCTATGCCCCTGATAAGCAGATTTTTACAAGAAGTCCACTTTTTCTGTGACAAGGTTTCATATTGAAAAGCAAAGAAAAGGACCTCTTAGCAATATCAAAAGTAATGCAAATATTAAGCATTGTCAAATTTGGCTCTGCGATTATGGAGAAATTGCTTCTGACAGATTTTGTGTAATTTCTCTTTCTCTGTTGCCATGGCAACCAGAGTTGATTTTTTTTATAAATTGCAATTCTGTTAGAATTTTTTAAATGCGACCTCCTAAGGAATATTTCTGCCTAGTTTGGTTGAAATTAGCCTGTTAGTTTAGGAGGAGATATCATTCAACAATGTCATCGAGATTTGGTGGAAAATCTCCTTTTCTGTTGCCATGGCTACAAGAGCTTTTAATGGATTTCAATTCTTTTAGCAATTTTTAAAAGGAACCTCCTAAGAAATATCTATAGTTTGGTTGAAATTGACCAAGTAGTTTAGGAGAAGATGTTGTTCAAAGAAATTATTGAGAATTAGTAAAATTTCTCCTTTTCTGGTGGCATGGCAACCAGAGTTTTTAGTCAATTTCAATTCCTTTAGCAATTCTAAAAGAGGACCTCCTAAAGAATATTTTTCCCAAGTTTGGTTGAAATTGGCCATGTACTTTAGGAGAAGATGTCGTTAAAAGACAGTATTGAGATTCAGTCAAATTTCTCCTTTTCTGTTGCCACGGCAACCAGAGTTTTTTATGGATTTAAATTCTTTTAGCAATTCTTAAAGAGGACCTCCTAAGGAATATTTTGGCCAAGTTTGGTTGAAATTGGCCAAGTGGTTTAGGAGGAGATGTCATTCAAAGATAGTATTGAGATTCAGTCAAATTTCTCCTTTTCTGTTGCCATGGCAACCAGAGTTTTTTTTACGGATTTCAATTCTTTTAGCAATCCTGAAAAGGGGCCACCTAAGAAACATTCCTGCCAAGTTTGGTTCAAATTGGCCTGGTAGTTTGGGAGGAGATGTCATTCAAAGATAGTATTGAAATTCAGTCGAAATTCTCCTTTTCTGTTTCCGTGGCAACCAGAGTTTTTATGGATTTCAATTCTTTTAGCAATTCTGAAAGGGGGTCACCTAAGGAACATTCCTGCCAAGTTTGGTTGAAATTGGCCATGTAGTTTAGGAGGAGATGTCGTTCAAAGATAGTATTGCGATTCAGTCAAATTTCTCCTTTTCTGTTGCCATGGCAACCAGTTTTTTATGGATTTCAATTCTTTTAGCAATTGTGAAAGGGGATCATCTAAGGAACATTCCTGCCAAGTTTGGTTGAAATTGGCCAAGTAGTTTTGGAGTAGATGTTGTTCAAAGATAGTATTGAGATTCAGTCAAATTTCTCCTTTTCTGTTGCCATAGCAACCAGAGTTTTTTATGGATTTCAATTCTTTTAGCAATTCTGAAAGGGGGTCACCTATGGAACATTCCTGCCAAGTTTCGTTAAATTTGGCCTAGTAGTTTAGGAGATATCATTTAAAGAAATTGTTGACGGACGGACGACGCACGGACGCCGGACAAAAGGTGATCACAATAGCTCAAAAAGCCTTCACTCCCTCTTATCTGTTGCTCAATTGAGGGACTAGGCTAAATGTGTCTTACCTCTGTACGTTGCTGTAGTCGTTTGTTGAGGTCGTGTATCTGGTAGTCCGATTGGCCCATGTGTGGTGCGTGTCGCTATTTGGGACTGTGAGGGAATGTGTTAATAGTGGCTTACCTCCGTGCGTTGCTGTAGTCGTTTGTTAAGGTCGTGTATCCGGTAGTCCGGCTGGCCCATGTGTGGTGCGTGTCGCTATTTGGGACTGTGAGGGAATGTGTTAATAGTGTCTTACCTCTGTACGTTGCTGTAGTCGTTTGTTGAGGTCGTGTATCTGGTAGTCCGGCTGGCCCATGTGTGGTGCGTGTCGCTATTTGGGACTGTGAGGGAATGTGTTAATAGTGGCTTACCTCCGTGCGTTGCTGTAGTCGTTTGTTAAGGTCGTGTATCCGGTAGTCCGGCTGGCCCATGTGTGGTGCGTGTCGCTATTTGGGACTGTGAGGGAATGTGTTAATAGTGTCTTACCTCTGTACGTTGCTGTAGTCGTTTGTTGAGGTCGTGTATCCGGTAGTCCGGCTGGCCCATGTGTGGTGCGTGTCGCTATTTGGGACTGTGAGGGAATGTGTTAATAGTGTCTTACCTCTGTACGTTGCTGTAGTCGTTTGTTAAGGTCGTGTATCCGGTAGTCCGGCTGGCCCATGTGTGGTGCGTGTCGTTATTTGGGACTGTGAGGGAATGTGTTAATAGTGTCTTACCTCTGTACGTTGCTGTAGTCGTTTGTTAAGGTCGTGTATCCGGTAGTCCGGCTGGCCCATGTGTGGTGCGTGTCGCCTGTTAGAATACATGGAAAATGGAGATGAGTAAAACGGGTCAGCGTTCACCGGGCCCATACCCCCGTGTGGCATGCCCGCGTTCATCATCTTGAAGTCCATTCTAGCTATATCATAATGTCTGTAGTCTCTGAATGTACTCTAGTATCATTTGGGCAATTGTCTCATTCTTACAAGCACACACAATTTACAATTAGCTGGATCACCTCACGAATTTACAATGTCTATAGTCGCTGAATGTACTCTCGACTCATTTGGTAAATTCTTACAAGTACACACAACTTGGAATTAGGTGGATCACCTCACAATTTGGGAATCAAGTCTGTTTGAATGTTCTTTCGTCTCATTTCTATAAATCTAGTTACTACTTATATTTTTGTTCTGGTTTTATGGACTGATTATCAATTTCACTTCACAACAACAGTTTTCTGTTACAACTTATCCCTTTGAATGTACTCGTATCTCATAATTTATGCATTTTTAACACATATAAATTACTTAGCATTGTTCTGTTGGATTGTTCATAATACACTTTTGCTTCACAATTATGCCATTTACAGCCTTTGATGGTACTATCTTAGCTTGTATCGGTTATTTTCAAAAAGTCAAAATTATCGCTATTCAACAAAAACCTCGTAACTGCAGCTTAAAAGAAGCTGCAGTTACGAGTTTCTCGTTGAAAAGTGACCAAATGTCACATTGCAACTTCATTTACATTATCTTCTTTTTAAAGTTAATCCTTTCCAAAATGGTAAAATTGAAAACTACTGCAGCGTGCAGATGACAAGATGGTTGTTACTTAATAGGCCTGTCCCACCTAACTGTACATTCGTAGCAAATTTGTTCCGAATGTCAAGGGCTAAATTCGCAGTGTTGGTTGTCATTTTATTCGGTGAACTTTGGTTTTCAACAATTTTGTACCGACCATACACCAAACATGTGACAAACTTGTAGCGACTGTGTGGAACAGCCAACGATGTTTCTACGAAATATACCCAAATTCGTTCACAAACATCAACAAACCCCTACCGTTCGAGTAACGAATATAACGTCATATTAGGAATGGCATCGTGAGGATCGGTGTTTTTCGTTAGCGGTTCGTTTACCTTCTCGACCAGATCGGTAAATAAACGCACCTTCATCGGTGTGCAAACGCTAGTCCTTCAGTGAGATCAAGACGAACATACCGAACAGGAATTCGTCGGCGAATTATTACTGACATCAAAACGAAAGTAACGAATACCAGACGTGCGCCTACTGATCCCTCTGCGAACGATTACCGAACTCATTCCGATATTTTGATTAGGTGCATTCAAAGTAAAATTTTGTGCATGCTCAAAAACTTTTTTGGTCGTCTGCGAACACCACGGAATGTCGACGAAAGGCACCGAAAAGCACCGTAAACATACCGAACATAAACCGTTTGTGGAACGAACCTTTAACGAATATGCCGAATTAAGTTTGGTATGCATTTGGTGTAAAATTCGGTTAGGTGGGACAGGGTTATTAGCTAAATATTTTTAAGAATTTAACACAGAAAATATTGAGGCAAAAAGAGAAAATGCTGATAATCAGCTCTTCCTTTTTTTTGCCTCAATATTTCCCCACACTTATTCTCTTAGGCACAGTAAACCAGGTTTTCTTTGGGAAAGGGTTAAGCATTTCCAAGACAAGTATACAGTACTTTGGAAAAGTCAAAATTAGGAGTTTCCATTAGCACTTGTACACTTTGGTATAAAACTCGAGGTAAAAGATAAAATGTTCATTTCCGGGCTCTCAATCATTTCAGAAATGAATACAATAATGTATATTTGTCAAACCCTGTCATAGTTTTGGTAAGGATTAATCATGTTTCTTTGCATTTATCTGCACTTCAAAATTTTTAATGTTTTAAGTTCCAATCACATGTTGAATAATCATTCAAATCTTGGCAGCCAAGGTATTTTCTGATGACAAATATTTTAACCCATTACTACACAGTGACTCCTTTTGACTTCCCACAAAGTAATGGCTTTGGAAAACATCGTGGAAAATGAAGAAATTGCTTGTGACAAGCAATTTCTTCATTTCCAACAATGTTTTCTTTGTAAACAATGTAAAAGTCTATTCACTTGAAATTGTCGCCTGCATCATCTTTGAATTAGGACTAGCCTAAAATTTTATTGTCTAGTAATGGGTTAACAGCAATGAGCATGTTCAAAATTATACTGAAAATTAAGAATGATTCTCCCTTGCTTACAAAGGTAGGATTTGTAAACATGATATATCATATTAGTGTTCAACCTACTTTTTGACCCATGAAATGGCTGTATATTTTAAAATTTTGCCACTATATTTCGCATAAACGAGACCTTCAGGTAGTCTATACATAGCCACGCCCCCTTCTCCAATAAACTGCTAGCAAACACTAGGTCAGATAGAGTCTGTATAGTAGATTATAGGTGATATAAACATTCAATGCGCTGTGCACATTAGAATGCGTACGAATTTTGCGTAGAATCTACTATACAGCCTCTATCTAATACATAGAACAAAGTTACATTTAGTCAGAAGACAATAGCTCCAGGATAATTATGGACAAACAGCTAGTTAGACAGAATGAGTCTTGACATTTACTGGAATATAAGCATAAACCACTTAACCTTAACACAGTGTCTGCCAAGAAACTTAATTTTGCTTCTCCAGAGTTCTATGAAAACAATATGAGACTGAATATTCTGAAACTCACTGATTTTAGTTCTAGTGACCCTCAAAATTTGAACAGCATTAACCATTCTGAAGCATTATTCAAGGGATAATGTTGAATAGAAGAAGATAATGTGAACAACTCAAATTTTATGAACCCCCAACCCTTGGATTGATACACCAAACTATCTGGGCTTGCCAGGTTTGCCTCCACTTTTTTTCTCAATCTGAATCTGCTTCCTACATGTCAACAATGCATAAACTTCTTTTGGGACAGTTCCAAAGACTAATCCTCTAGCTCGTTAAAAAATAATTAACATTTGAAAAGCACACACTTTTGCAATCAGACAGAATTTGCAATGTTATTTAAAAAGATATATCTCCACATTCAACTTTAATAATCCATTACCAATTGGCAAAATTCTATACTTGTCAAAATTGAAAGATGTTTCAGACAACATTTTCAAGTGAAGCAGAACATAATTTTACAGTTTTTGGTCTACATGAGTAGAAAATATTGTGGGAAATGAAGAAATTGCTTGTCATAAGCAATTTCTTTATTTTCCAAGAAGTTTTCCACAACCTTTGTCTTGCATGGCGTCAAAAGGCTTCATCATGTGGTAATTGTCTTAAGTTAAAGATTAGTCTGATTAAATAAATGCACTTGACAATAAGGGGGGTCCGGCCATAGCACAGTTGGTAGCTCATCTGCCTCTCACTCAAGCAGTGATTCATTTACCTGCGCGTCCTGTGATTATCTCGCACAAAATCCGCCGAGGACGCATATTATTGAAAGATGTGAAACCCACGGACGCAAACATTTTATAGTCAACGAGTCCTGTCGTCAAACAAAACTTCGAAAATTATTCGTACATCGTATAATGAAGCAAATGCACACCGATAATAATTTACTTAAACACCGGTTCGGCTGGTTTCCTTCCTCAACTACGATGCATTATGATGTTGTAAACCGTTTGGCAATACTTACCATTTTAAAATGGGCATATCCCCATTTTAAAATTGTTAATCCGATCGCCCCATTTTAAAATGGGAAGGTCGGAAAGTGCGACACTGAACTAGCTATACTTTGTTACTTAAACCTTTTAATTCTTTTACGAAGAATAAAAGAAGGCCAGAAAAGATTTTTATTCAATAAATACAATAGGAAAAACTAATATTAGAGCTTAATTATCTCATTAAGCCTGTCAATCTATTGGGAAATTTCGACAGAACTCACTTGGTGTTTCAAGTTACCTAGCACAGCTACGAACGACATAAGACATTTTATTTTATGAAAACTAACAAATTTCAAATGTATTTTATAGGCATATGCACCTATCAATGTGTTCCCAGAATTTACTAATTGGTTTTAAGCACCTTACAAACGAAAGCCTTTGATAAAAAAGGACTCAGGAATTTTAAACTTAGTTTTCCATGCTTGATAACAAGGAAACAAATAATTTAAGTTATAACTCGCTCTCAAACGGCAAAATTTTGTTCAATACGTAGGGTGCCTATCGAAGGAAGTTGCAGATGACAATTGCAATGAAATTTTGCAACTTTCTGCCCACTTTCTAGTTAGAAAACATTTTGGGAAAATAAGAGTTTGCTTGTAACAAGCATAAGGTGTGCATCACGCATAGCCTGTATAACTTAAGCTTGGGGTGGACAGTCAGTGCATCATGCACAAACAGTCTGTGCATCATTAAACAACATTTACAATAAAAATATTTGATTTGATTTATTGGGGTTTTACGCCGTTTTCAACTTCTATGGTCATATCGCAGCGGCTGGAGCACCTAACCGTGGGTTCCTGGTATTTCTCGCACCAGTACAACCACAATATCCAAACCGAGCCTCCAGCTGCTCTCTCACATGAATGTTTCACACCCATTGGTGAGAGACAAATGACTTTTGTCAAATGTCAGAATGGATACTGGTCGAGCCGGGGTTTGAACTCAAGACCTCTGGATTGACAGACTCCGACGTAACCGACTGAGCTATCCGGGCTCGGCACAATAAAAATAATCCGGGGCAGTCTTTACATCAAATATAGCTGTAGACTATAGTGAAAAGTCTGCATCATGCACAACCTTATGCTTTCTTGTCACATAAACATTTGGAACGTGAAACCAGCAATGGGGCACCAACAGTTTTTGGTAGAATCAAAGATAACTTTGGGAGTTGGCAACATGCCATCAATTGATGGATGGCCCTTGCAAAGAAATATATTATATACAATAGGGCCTTTATATATTTTCAGGATTGATGGTGCATCAGCATGTTTTGACTTCAAGTTTAAGACAAACCAACCAGTCAAAAAGTTTGCAAAGTCTTCTTGACCAGTTATGGGCTATCAAACCGTATACTCAGAAATTGTGGGTATATACACCCACTTGGCCAGATTTTTGATATTTGATTTAAGTCATTTGTATCCCACCTATGGATGTGAATCATCTAAGTGAGAGAGCAGCTGGAGTCTTGAATTGGTTTTTGTGATCCTATTGGTCCAAACTGACGTGTCGACTTAAGATGAGTCAATATTCCTGAAAAAATTGAAGTGTTTGTCAAGTCCCAACTTTGTCCCTTCATATAAATTTTGATGTTTTAGTACACCCATAATGAGATTCACATGGAAGATGCCAGATGCTCAAAGGGATTAAGAAGAGATTAGAAGAGGTTTAATCCCAACTGTGTTGCCTCTTAAAATTAAGTCTTTATTCCAAGCAAACATTTCAGACTGGCCTGATATTCACAGAAATGTCGTCTCTGTAACGGCAAACTCTATCCGTCTGATATCGGTTTTGATAATCGGCCTGATATCGTCTCCTATGATCTTCCCAATATCTACGCCTGTGATCAGTCCGATATCAGCCCTGTAACACCAACAGCTGCCTACCCAATATTGGCTTTCATGATCGGACCAATATCGTCTGTCAAAATTGGGCGTATATCGGCTCTGTAACACCAAACGATATATGGCCGATATCGGCCTTCATGATCAGACCGATATCGGCTCCTTTGATCTTCCCAATATCGACTTCCATGATCAGTCCAATATTGGACCTGTACCACTAAAAGCTGGTTACTCGATATCCGCTTTCATGATGGGACCGATATTGTCTCCTATGATCAGCCTGATATCCTCTGTCAAAATCAGGGATATATATCGGCTCTGTAAGATCAAACGACATCTGCCGACATATGGTAGAATGATACATGTAGGCTTCGTCAACTTATCAAGAAATTGCTGATAATTGAATTAAGGTAGTCCAACCCTGATAAGATTCTTGCAACTTCAAAATTTTTCAAGCAACATTGTTAACATTTGTTATGTAATCAGAATTTATATGTGCGACGTTGTAAACATTACTCGGCGAAAAGTTCCTCAGCCACATGTTAACAACATTACCAAAAAAATTGCAACGTCCCGTGAATCTCATTCGAGATGGACTACCTTAGGAAGATGTTGGTAATGTCCGCTCAGTACTTTGTCAGATGAATGGCTGTATTCTAGTATTCTGCTTTGATGGCCTATTGCTTTGCCGATGTACGGTAGAATGATACATGTCGGCTTTTACAACTGAACAATAGATTGCTGATGATTGAATTAAGGTACTCAACCCCTAAAGAGATTCATGCGACATTGTTAACATTGTTACCTAATCCAAACTTATACATGCGACATCATTAACATGCAGTGGTGGAGAATTCCACGGCTGAACGTTAACAACATTACCGGAATACTAATCTGATGTCGCGTGAATCTTATAAGGGATGGGCTACCTTAAGAACATGTTGGAAATGTTGACTGTACTTTGTCAGACGAATGGCTGTATTCTGGTATTCTACTTTAATGGATCATGGCTTTGCCGACAAATGGTAGAATGATAAAAGTGTACATGTCGTTTTTGCCAACTTATAAATAAATTACTGAAATTAGAATTAAGGTAGTCCACCCCTTATAAGATTCATGCACCTTCAGAATTTTCGAGCGACATTGCTAAACTTTGTAACGTTATCCAAATTGATATGTGCGACATGGATATTTTTCCGCTGTGAAACGTTCCACAACTGCATGTTAAAAATATTGCAGGAATAATTTCGATGTCACATGAATCTCATTTGGGATGGACTACCTTAGGAATATGTTGGAAATGTCGGCTGTACTTTGTCAGATGAATGGCTGTATTCTGGTATTCTGCTTTAATGGATTATGGCTTTGCCGACATATGGTAGAATGATAAAAGTGTATGTCGTTTTTGCCAACTTATAAATAGATTGCTGATAATAGAATTAAGGTAGTCCACCCCTTATGAGATTCATGCACCTTCAGAATTTTCAAGCGACATTGCTCAACTTTGTAACGTTATCCAAATTGATATGTGCAACATTAATATTATTCCGCTGTGAAACGTTCCACAACTGCATGTTAACGACATTGCAGGAATAATTTTGATGTCATATGAATCTCATTTGGGATTGACTACCTTAGGAAGATGTTGGAAATGTCGGCTGTACTTTGTCAGATGAATGGCTGTATTCTGGTATTCTTCTTTGATGGCCTATGGCTCTGCTGATGTACAGTAGAATGATACATGTCGGCTTTTACAACTGAACAATAGATTGCTGATGATTGAATTAAGGTACTCCACCCCTAAAGAGATTCATGCGACATTGTTAACATTGTTACCTAATCCAAACTTATATGTGCTACATCATTAACATGCAGCGGTGGAGAATTCCACAACTGAAAGTTAACAACATTACTAGAATACTAATCTGATGTTGCGTGAATCTTATAAGGGATGGACTACCTTAAGAACATGTTGGAAATGTTGGCTGTACTTTGTCAGATGAATGGCTGTATTCTGGTATTCTGCTTTAATGGATTATGGCTTTGCCGACATATGGTAGAATGATAAAAGTGTATGTCGTTTTTGCCAACTTATAAATAGATTGCTGATAATAGAATTAAGGTAGTCCATCCCTTATAAGATTCATGCACCTTCAGAATTTTCGAGCGACATTGCTAAACTTTGTAACGTTATCCAAATTGATATGTGCGACATTGATATTATTCCGCTGTGAAACGTTCCACAACTGCATGTTAAAAATATTGCAGGAATAATTTCGATGTCACATGAATCTCATTTGGGATGGACTACCTTAGGAAGATGTTGGAAATGTCGGCTGTACTTTGTCAGATGAATGGCTGTATTCTGGTATTCTGCTTTAATGGATTATGGCTTTGCTGACATATGGTAGAATGATAAAAGTGTATGTCGTTTTTGCCAACTTATAAATAGATTGCTGATAATAGAATTAAGGTAGTCCACCCCTTATGAGATTCATGCACCTTCAGAATTTTCAAGCGACATTGCTCAACTTTGTAACGTTATCCAAATTGATATGTGCGACATTAATATTATTCCGCTGTGAAATGTTCCACAACTGCATGTTAACGACATTGCAGGAATAATTTTGATGTCACATGAATCTCATTTGGGATGGACTACCTTAGGAAGATGTTGGAAATGTTGGCTGTACTTTGTCAGATGAATGGCTGTATTCTGGTATTCTGCTTTAATGGATTATGGCTTTGCCGACATATGGTAGAATGATAAAAGTGTATGTCGTTTTTGCCAACTTATAAATAGATTGCTGATAATAGAATTAAGGTAGTCCATCCCTTATAAGATTCATGCACCTTCAGAATTTTCGAGCGACATTGCTAAACTTTGTAACGTTATCCAAATTGATATGTGCGACATTGATATTATTCCGCTGTGAAACGTTCCACAACTGCATGTTAAAAATATTGCAGGAATAATTTCGATGTCACATGAATCTCATTTGGGATGGACTACCTTAGGAAGATGTTGGAAATGTCGGCTGTACTTTGTCAGATGAATGGCTGTATTCTGGTATTCTGCTTTAATGGATTATGGCTTTGCTGACATATGGTAGAATGATAAAAGTGTATGTCGTTTTTGCCAACTTATAAATAGATTGCTGATAATAGAATTAAGGTAGTCCACCCCTTATGAGATTCATGCACCTTCAGAATTTTCAAGCGACATTGCTCAACTTTGTAACGTTATCCAAATTGATATATGCGACATTAATATTATTCCGCTGTGAAATGTTCCACAACTGCATGTTAACGACATTGCAGGAATAATTTTGATGTCACATGAATCTCATTTGGGATGGACTACCTTAGGAAGATGTTTGAAATGTCGGCTGTACTTTGTCAGATGAATGGCTGTATTCTGGTATTCTTCTTTGATGGCCTATGGCTCTGCTGATGTACAGTAGAATGATACATGTCGGCTTTTACAACTGAACAATAGATTGCTGATGATTGAATTAAGGTACTCCACCCCTAAAGAGATTCATGCGACATTGTTAACATTGTTACCTAATCCAAACTTATATGTGCTACATCATTAATGTGCAGCGGTGGAGAATTCCACAACTGAAAGTTAACAACATTACTATAATACTAATCTGATGTTGCGTGAATCTTATAAGGGATGGACTACCTTAAGAACATGTTGGAAATGTTGGCTGTACTTTGTCAGATGAATGGCTGTATTCTGGTATTCTGCTTTAATGGATTATGGCTTTGCCGACATATGGTAGAATGATAAAAGTGTATGTCGTTTTTGCCAACTTATAAATAGATTGCTGATAATAGAATTAAGGTAGTCCATCCCTTATAAGATTCATGCACCTTCAGAATTTTCGAGCAACGTTGTTAAACTTTGTAACGTTATCCGAATTGATATGCGCGACATTGATATTATTCCGCTGTGAAATGTTCCACAACTGCATGTTAAACGACATTGCAGGAATAATTTCGATGTCACATGAATCTCAATTGGGATGGACTACCTTAGGAAGATGTTGGTAATGTCTGCTGTACTTTGTCAGATGAATGGCTGTATTCTGGTATTCTGCTCTGATGGCTTATGGCTTTGCTCATGTATGGTAGAATGATTCATGTCGGCTTTGCCAACTGATTAATAGATTGCTGATATCTGAATTAAGGTAGTCCATCCCTAATGAGATTCATGCAACATCGTAAACATATGTTACCTAATCCGAACTTATTTGTGTGACAACGTTAACATACGGTGGTGGAATGCTGCAATGCCGTATCTTAACCACATTGCTGGATTAATTCCGATGTCGCATGAATCTCATTAGGGATGGACTACCTTAAGAACATGTTGCAAATATAGGCTGTACTTTGTCAGATTAATGGCTCTATTCTGGTATTCTACTTTGATGGCTTATGGCTTTGCTGACATATGGTAGAATGATACATGTAGGCTTTTCCAACTTATCAAGAAATTGCTGATAATTGAATTAAGGTAGTCCACCCCTATTGGGAATCATGCGACATTGGAATTTTTGGAGCGACATCGTTAAAATTTGTTACCTTATCCGAACTTATGCCTGCAACATTGTAAACATTTGGTGGTTGAACGTTCCACTGCCACATGGTTTTAACTAGCAGAATATATAGTGGAGTGACTTTCGCTGAAAAAGTGGCCTATTTCATGGAGTAGGTGGTCACAAAAGTACCACATTTTCTAACCTATACCAAAATGTTTGTCATATCCTGAAGTTTATAAAACGGTCAATATCAAGTCTTGGATGTTGGTACGAGCTGAGAAATCCAAGATGGCGTCCAAGATGGCCGCCAGAATTGAAAACAAGGGGTTGTTGTATATGATTGCCTGTACTGATTTAATGTATATCTATACATCATACAAACTAGATTTAATATCATATACTATGTTTGAACTTTCTCGTGATACATTTTACAATGGCCATAATGTCAAGGTCAAGATCATATTCAAGGTCAAATGTGAAAAATAGTGAAAAAATACGTCATCTACCAGTTTTCTTTTCTTATTACTCAAAACTTTGCATAAAAAGCCAGGAATGTTATATATCAAAATAAAATACAATTTATAGGCTTTAATAAATTAACATAAAGATTAAGATATCTTGTGTTTCCATGGAGATATTCAAGATGGCGTCTAAAGACCCCTAGTGAAAAATAATGGAAAACTGTATTTTACGAGTTTTCCCATAATTTTGATATACATAATGGTCATTTAAATTAATGTCAAAGTGTTACTTTATTTCTTTATATTTTAGCAATGCTCATATTCTAGATAAAGCTGTCATGTAAGACTAGAAAATATTCTTATTTGTTGCAAAATCCAAGATGGCGTCCAATATGGCCGCCACAATGAAAACCAAATGGGCCGTCTTATATGATTGTTTTTATTGACTTAATGTATATCTGTATATCAAATAAAGCAGATTTTTTTCATGCAGTGTATTTGATCTTTTTATGATACATTTTTTAAAATGTTTTCAATGTCAAGGTCAATGTCAAATTCAAGGTCAGATGTGAAAAATTCATTCAATTCGTTTATTTATACATTTCAGGCCTCCAGCCTATTGTACATACATATTACAAACATGATATATAAACAATTGTACAGTGATGGTCAAAGGAACAAAATAACATGTAGACAAGGTTACAAGAAGGAAATAATAGAATATGTCATAAACAGAAGACATTATTTTTGGCTTTTTATACTAGAGGTATATAGGCCAGCACTGCCTGGGAGGAGACGTGTCGCAAATGTTTGTGTCACGTCACCTTCCATTCAGGTCATGCCTTTAGATCCAAATATGAAATTTTAAGGTGATTTTTTTACAGTTCCAAAATAAGTTTTCTTCTCTGTAGTGAAAGATAAATATATTGGGATATGTTTTTTATTATTAAATCATTTTTGCTACTTAGCAGCATATGTAATTTATGTTTATTGGGTCTTTTGTAATATTTTTCCGGGATATAAACTTGTCTAAGATCAGCATAGATTCTACAATAAAATATAAAGTGATACTCGTCTTCTACTGAATTGGAAGAGCAAACTTTACATAGACGTTGCTCTCTTGGTGTGTTTTCATATCGACCTCTTTCTATTTCTAACGAGTGCACTCCAGTACGAAATTGCGCATATGCATGTCTAAATTTTCTTATATTTAATATATCAAGATAGTATTCCTTTTCAAAAGATGGTTTTATATATCTATAAACATTCAATTTTGAACTATTTTCTATTGACTCGTGCCAATGTTGCATATATTGATCTTTTAATCTTTGTGTAAAAGTATTCAAAAACTGTTTTTCGTCATTAACAACTTGACTATACCAAACATGTCCAAAGCCATTTTGACATAATAACTTTTCGACTTCTCTCGCCCAATTGAAATGAGATCTACTTATATTAACATCATTAAGCAGCATTAAATAACATTGTTTTACGAATCTTTCCTCTGGCATTTTTAAAACCCTCACCCAATATTTGATACATCGTCTTGTGCTTTCAATATACAAAGGAAAGCGAGCACAATCACCTAAAGCTGCGGCATTTGTTGAATTCATACTAACACACATGAATCTTTTACATGCATAGTTTAAAATTCTTTCGCATGATTCTCTTGAAATAAAGCCCCATATCTCAGAGCCATACAATAGTATTGGTAATATTTTTGTGTCAAACACTTTAAAGAACACAGTATAAGGTAACTGACCGTACGAATTTAATGACGACAAAATTGAAAGTAACGCCCTTTTTGCTTTGACTGACATATCATTTGCCATAGCATTTAATGACAGAGCCGATGTAAATGTGATTCCAACATATGTAAAAGATGAGACAACGTCTAATTTTTCTCCACCGAAGAACCATTTTTCGAATTTCGACAATTTGCCACCCTTTTTAAAGACCATGATTTTACTTTTCTCTGAATTAACTTTTAAGCAACTATTTTGGCAAAAGTTGTGTAAAAAATCAAGTTGCTTTTGTAGATCTTTAACTGTGTCGGCAATTAATGCTACATCATCAGCGAATAATAGAATTAGAATTTCAATGATGCTATTTGGCTGAGGTTGAATTCCTCTTAGATTGGGATCTTGTCTCATTTTGACAGCTAATTCATTTATAAAAATTGCAAATAATTTTGGTGATGCCATGCAACCTTGTTTTAAACCAACTGTGCAATCAAAATAATCTGTTAGGTATCCATTATATCTGACACATGATTTTACCTGTTTGTACATTGCTTGTATAGATTCTAATAAATGACCTTTCAATTCGACTTTGATAAGAACTTCCCATAACTTATTTCTCACTACTGAGTCAAAGGCGGTTTTAAAATCGATGAAAGCAACATATAATTTGCCTCCCTTTTTACGTAACATTTTAGATATAAGTGATTGCAAGATGAACGCATTATCTATGGTAGAATAGCCTGTTCGAAAACCCGACTGTGATTCATCAATTTTGTCAAATATGTTAGCAAAAAAAGAAAGTCTTCTTTCAATAATACTTGTGTAAATCTTTCCGAAAATGTCCAACAATGATATACCGCGATAATTTGACGGGTCGTTTTGATCACCTTTTTTGAAAATTGGAATAATGATAGCCTTACTCCATGAAGTGGGGAACTCGCCCTTCTCAAATAATCTGTTAAACAATCTTACCATGATAGGCATCAATATATCAACTGTATTTTTAAAAAATTCTGGTGGGATACCATCTTCACCAGGAGATTTAAAGTTCTTAAGGGATTTAATACTATGTAAGATTTCTTCATCGGTAATTTCTGAATTGAAAATGCTATATTCAATTTCAGTCATATCCTCGTCTTGGGAAATGAAGTTTTCACCGACTTCGTTTACACCTTCAAATAATTGTTCAAAATGATTTTTCCATCTTTCCATTGGGATATCACTCTGAATATTTGTTGTATTATTAAAGCATTTCAACTTTTTCCAGAATGTTTTTGGATTATTTACATTCTGTATAAGGTCATTCAATTTTTTGTCTGCCATACTTGATTTTTTGTTGCGACATAATTGTTTAAAATCAATTTTCAGCTTTAGATAACTTTGAAGATGCTGAGATAGTCTTGTTTTTCTGTATTTTCTTAATGCTTTTATTTTTTCTCTTTTAAGTCTCTTACAATCGTAATCAAACCAAGTTGGTTGCATCTTTTTCAAATTTTTACTTTTTAATGTAATTTTTTCACAACATTGAAGAGCATTTCCTATAATTGTTACAATTTCTTGTGTTACAAAATCAATGTTTTCTTCATAATTATTAATCATATTTACTAATTTATTTGTCATTTGATTATTCAATATATTGTTTAGGCTGTTTCTAAGATCAGCAATAGAAGTTTCATTAAATATGTACTTTTGCTGTTTAAATTTCTCATTATTTTGATCATCATTATTAGAAGTATTTTCTGTTTTTACATGTGTACAAGAATTTATGACAGTTTCAACAGGAAAATGTGTAGACTCTGTCCTTTCACTGACATGGAAAGATTCAATCTTATGATAACAATCATTAGATAACAACATGTAGTCTACAACACTTGATCCATTCATATTTACAAATGTGAAATGACCAATATCTTTATCACTTCCACTTCTGCCATTTAAAATACGAACACCATGTGATTTACAGAATTCTAGCAGTTTTACACCTCTATTATTTACAATTTTATCACAAGAAACTCTATTTGGAACATTTGCAAACAATATATCAGATAACTCTTCAGGGTAGAAAACACTTTTTGGTTCATCTATATAATCTTTATCACTTCCAGTCCTAGCATTTAGATCTCCCATTATCATCATATCTACATTCATAATATCAATCTCTAATTGATTTATATAATGTTCTAACAGTTCAACACCTTTAAATGGTTCATCTCTATAAGATGGTGAATTGTCAGGCGGAAGATAAGTTATACATATTAAGAAATCTTTATCTCTGTTCAAGAATGGTTTCCTAAACTTCAAAAATATGCATAAATTCGAATTTGTATCCAAAATATCGTACATACAATCAAATGATTTGTGGACAAACAGACAAATACCAGCCATGTATCTACCCTTACTGTTAAATTTAAAAGCATTTTTAAAATAACATTTGTGATCTGGGAATAAATTTGTATATCCAACAGAGTCTGATTCCCAAGTTTCAACTAAACCAAAAACATGAAACGATTTTAAATATTTAACAGTACTTTCAAATTCAAGTTTATTTCTCGCGCCATCAATGTTCCAACACAACAACTTAATTTGGCTTATATTTTCACTATGGCTTCGGCCGCACCCCTAGAAAGTTTCCATGATTGGCCCAAAATCGTTCGTACCACTGGCATCTGTTAAATCACTTGTAGGCGCGCTATTTGTTACTGTATTAGACGCCCTGGACTTGTCCTTAGTTTTGTCGTTCACATTATCTCTATAATGCAGTTTGCCTTTATAGAAATATCCCGTTTGACCTCTGGATTTTAATGTTTTCAGTGTTTGACGTTGTTCATATGTAATATCGTCACCAACTCTAATCGATCGTTTACGTAACTCTTCTCTGCCAGAATACACCCTAAATTTGTCGTCTTCGTATCTAAATGTAACAATTACTAATGGGGGAGAGTTATCTTTACTTGGTAGCACTTTAACATTCTTAATGTCATCAGCTATCCATCGTTCTCTAGGACAAGCAACTTTCAACACCTTTTCAATCACCTCTACTTTTTTATCAGCGCTACTGAGATTCTCGTCAATTGTTAATCCAAACACTCTCATATTAGACGCAATAGCTTTCTTATGTAGTATCTCCATGTCAGATTTTAGGCTCATCAATTTATCATCGTGCTCCTGTGTAATATTAATGATATGGTCCATGTCAGTGTGTATACTTTCTGTTACCACATGCCATTTTTCACTCAGACGATCCGTTCGTTCAATACCCTTTTCAAGAGATGACTGCTTTTCTCTTATATTGTTCAACTCCGTTTTGATTCCATTCTGTTCAGACTTAATATCACGCATGTCATCTTTTAGATTTGAAATATCAGCTTGCATCGACTGTATTTGTGCTAGTACATTTAGTTCGGAATCTTTAATTGCTTTCAGAAGTGTTTCCGTTTCAGTAGGACCTGGGTTGCTCTCGATATCATTTGATAGTATAAGTTTTAATTGTTCAATGTTGAAGGTGCAAACTACACCAATATTTGCATATAAACTGGTCGTATGTGAACAAACTAGTATCTCATTTCTGGATGATTCCATCATTACATATGAGTTACACGCTAGAACAGTGCACTGGGTTATCAGTATTATAGGTATCAGTATTGTGAAAAAAGTCATTGTTCTAAAGTGGATATCATCAGAATTCGTGTACGGTGTGTAATTCCCTTGCTGTTTGTAGAGTCCAATTTTCTGCCCACGACCACCTTTAAATAAGCCAATGCGCGCTCTGTAAATTGCAATACTGGCTTCCATATTGAGTGTTATATCTATTGGTTACTACTTTATAACAGTATGTCTTCACTAATTAAACAATTGACAAAGTGAACCTTTTTGTACACCATACATCAGTTTTACCTATACTACACAGTCAGTGATGAATCGATGAGTTTAAATCACGATAAACAATGTATAGGTAAGTAATTGTCCAGGTAAACCGATATTATAACTGTACACTATGTGCACTATGTGCATAGAAGCTAAAAATAGCCTGTTCAATCAACCATGAACCTATGAATTCAACTTTTTGAAATGAAATTATTCCAAATATATCAAAAGTCAATTTTCAAAAACTTTTCAAAAAATAGTGAATGTATCTGTTATTTTACGTAATTTTTTGTTATTGTACACAAAATCTTGAATAAAAAGCTATATACTAAAATAAACAATGGTGTATGAACTTCAATAACTTGATATTAAGATTAGGATGTGTTGCATTGTCATGGAGATTGTAAAACGATGTGTACAAATACCTTGTGGGACACCTTGAGAGAATAATAAAAATCTTTGTTTTTCCCATGTTTCAAATTTGATTTGTGTTATGGTAATTCAAATAATGTCGAAGTCGTTCATCTTTATATTCTAAATTGGCACAATACTCATTTTCTATATAAAGCTACCTGAAGTATCACCATTATATTATCCGATATAGAATCGAATATGCCATGCAAAATGAATAAAAAAAATCCCATCCATCTGAATTTAGGTTGACGGTAGCCTTTTGAGCTTTGAAATGTCAGAATTCGACAACAGGAAATATGTAGAATAAAATAAGTGCTTTAAATACAGTACCTATGCAATTTAGTTCTTCATTTAAAAACAAATTTAAGACACAGTTCATTTCGACAAAAATCAAAATGTCGATACTTCTTTATTTGGTATATCACACAATACACTGTATAGAACAATTTTGCCGTCCTAACCAGTTTAGGCATTTATTTTCTAAATTCACTAGAATCACATGTCCCATTTAAAACTTTATGAGACCACCAATTATGATGGAATTTTTCTTCTTGTAATATATCATGACATCCTACTAAAATCTGAATTAGTAATAATTATCAAGTTTAGTATACATAAACACTGGTTACTTGAGAGAAGCTACATGAACAATTAGTGCAATCAAAGATCTTAGATAATGGTATATCCATTAGGTTTTGCGTACATTGATGCTCATATATATCTATTCTATCACAAACAAAGTCACTGAGAAGTTCTGGTGGAGTAACTGGTAGACTTATGAGTTATGGAGCTGATTGATCTGTCTTACTGTCCATCATTTATCCAACTTTGGTTAGTCAGACAGCTGCTACATTGCAGGATGGCATCCTATCCAGACCAGCAAGTGATACTCGCATTGTAGCATATACAGCAAAATTATGTCATTTGCTGGCACAATTTTAGGGTTTAATTTTTTACCTTTTCTGTTCAAAGTTTGTTAAAAGAACCACCAATACTAATACCATATAAAATACCAACATAATTTATTAACGCTTCCCTTACTTTTGTATGTAAGTTGTTGATAGTTCCATTTTTTTGTAATGTTCTTGATAGCCACAAGGCCTCTCTCTCTCCTTATTCAGTAAATATGTGTATCAGGAGTTTTAGCACATGACCTGTATATGGACTAACCAAGACTACATTAGCCACAGTCTGGCAACCAATGTAGTCAGTATGAAGTTTCATTCAAGTCCCAATCATCTGCTTCTTCTTGATTGGAGTAAGGTTCTTGAATGTATTGTGATTTCAGATAGTGAAATAATGCATAGACAAAGGAAAAGCTTCTATGATCCTTTACTTAAAAGTAAAGTGGCAGCAATAGGATCCATAAAACCAAAATTGAAATGCAAGATTAAAAAGATTGTTATCAGTTTGTAAGCGATAAACAGCTTAAAAAGGTACCACTGGAAACAGGAGAGAGTTATATCATTTGAAAATGCACAAGTACCACTTAGCTTGTTTGATGAGATTCGCGAAATGGTAACAAACAAGTACATTTATGTGAGACTTGGTTTAATAAACACCAATTGTATGTTGATGAAATTGTGTGTGGGTTGATCATCTTAGGTGAGATGGCAGTCGCTGATGTGTTATAGTCTCTTGCCTCACCACTCCAACCTATATTCTGTGATCCTAACAATATGTTCTAAACTTACATTAAATGCAATAGTGGAGGTGTAAATGCCGATAATGTTATCTTCGATCTCATTTTGAGAACAGAATTAAAACCTCGAGCCAAGAGCTTGGAGACCTGTCATTGATGGTATCAAAAAAACAAACAAATGTGAAAGTCATATATCCAAAAAAAGTTCTTGACCAGCTTTACGTAGACCTTCAGGTGACATCTCAACAGGTTTTAAACAAAATAATACTGTAAGTAAGCTCTAACTGACAGAATATTAATCCATGTCCATCAGTAGTGGATTTGATTATACTATTGTACAAGTCAATTGTTATATTGAACAATACATGTTTATCCCAAGTACTCTTGCTTAGTCCAGGTACAGACATCTTTTATACTCCTGCTACATCATTTTGCACCAGTTTACCGAACTACATGTAGGAGTCTGAGCACTTTTATTTCAAAACCAGACATTTACATCTATTTAAAATGCCAAATCCAAGCTTAAAAGGAGATTTCTTAAGTTTTCATGATATGTCGATTTAGTGATTTACACAACTTTACATCTTTTTAATTCAACCCTGTTTATATGAAAACAGTCATGTTTACCCTTTTATTATTGTTTGAATTTGACACAAAGTTGTTATGATTCTTTGTGCAATACCTGTATAACTGATTGGGTTAATTCATTTCAACCAATTTTGATCAGCATTTTATGTCACCTGACCGAAGGTCATGGTGACCGATTGCCACCATTTTTTGTCCGTCGTCGTGCGCTGTGCGTCATCCGTCGTGTGTTAACTTTTAACATTTTCGACTTCTTCTTGAGAACCATTGGACGGATTTCAACCATATATGGCAGGAAGTATCCCCCATGGAAAGCCGCCTCAGATTTGTACAAATCATGGAGTTATCTCACCTTGGGGCCACATAAGGGGCCAACAAGTGTGTAAAAAGGGTACATCTTAAAATATTCTTCTCATGAACCGGCTGTTGGATTGGATTCACATTTGGTATTTAGAGTCTTTTGGGCAAGGACTGCAAAGTTTGTACAAAAGAAAAAAAATGTCAAGTATTGGCACTGCTGAGGTGGTGGGGGTGGGGCGTGTTATTAGTGTATTAGTGTTATTTTGAACCATTGGATGGATTTCAACCAAACTTGGTAGGATGCATTCTTATAGGAAGTAGCTTCAGAGTTACCTTCCCTTGCAACCCCATAATGGGCCACTAAGGGGGTAGCCTAAATATGGTACGTCTTAAAAAATCTTCTTCTCGTGAACTTGCAGGTGGATTGGATTCATATTTGATTTTTCGAGTCTTCGGACTATAAAGTTTGTACAAGAAAATAAAATCTGTTTAAAAATGGCTATGCTGTGTATATCTTTCAATATACTTGTGGGAATGATATAAGTATACTTTATCTGTAAATACATGCCTTTCTGCTCATTTGATTCAGGTGACCCATAAGGCCCTCTGTGCCTTTTGTTGATTATCTTTGAGTTTTAAAGGAGTACTATACATGTATGTGCAACATACATAAATGACTATTAAATAATCTTGCTATTATGTATTGTGACATTAGTCTTTCCATGAACGATCATTCAAGTATGTGTTTTAAACAGGTTAAGTGTTCAACTATGACTACTCTTAAACCGGGTGGTAAAATATTGAATAAAAGTCAAGAATACTGTTGTTTTGTAATTACTTTTCAAGCTGTTATAGTTAAAATATGAGTATCCTCCCTACTTAAAATTTAGCATATATCATTGTAGTGACTATATCGCAAATCATATATGAAACATGGTTTAATCAATATGGTTTTCAATTATTTTCACAAGGTTTCTGATTAGACACCACCATGAAAATATCCATGGCTACATGGCATATCCAAATCTTTAATGTAGCCATGCTAGGATGTCTGGGGTAAAAAAAACGTATGCAAGAAATTACCAGGGGCGCCTTGGTCTAGAGGTATGACACGGGCTTTGGAATCGAATGGTCCTGGGTTCAAATTCTGCCGGTGCCACAGATATTTTTCTGAGCAAAAGAATTACCCCACGTTGCTCCTCTTCACCCAGGTATATAAATGGGTACACAGGAATGTTGAAACCCAAATTGCTGTGGCTGCCGAAGGCGACAATTAATAAGAGCCAACTTGAGACTCAGTGGTCCTTGGTTAAAGTGTAAAGTCGGTTAAGTGCGTTTCTCGGTTCGTAAAACAGACTTTAAACCAAACTTTGAAGTATGGAATGGTCAACATGCATATCATATGTTGCTAGATTATTTCTGTCAAAGGAAATTTCAAATGAATTTCATTTAGTCCTTATAGATCAAATCTGTATATTATTGACTGACCCACCTTTTATATTTATAGTGATATTTATGGGAAACTGAACCTTGATAGACTGTGAAAAATTTGGTATATTCCTTTCTTTTGGCCGAAGATAATTCAATGTACCACATAACAATGCATACTCTGACTGTGCCCATGTTGTTCTGATCCCTGGCATTGGCCCTTTTAACATTTAATCATAAAAGCCTGTATATTGTTGTTTATTGTGGTATATAACATTTCATATCTTTTGCGCAAGATTTTCTGTAAAAACAAAAGAATATGTAAAATTGCAGATTTATTTCACATTTGACCTTAAATTTGACCTTGACGTTGAAACCAATTTGATTTTTTTTTTCATTTTAAAATATACCCTTAAAAAGACCAAACACACTGCATGAAATAAATCTAGATTATTTCATATACAGATATACATTAAGTCAGAACAAACAATCATATATTATAGCCCATTTAGTTTTCATTGTGGCGGCCATATTGGATGCCATTTTGGATTTTACAACAAATAAGATTATTTTCTAGTCTTACATGACAGCTTTATCTAGAATATGAGTATGCACTAATATAAAAAATAACACTTTGACATTAATTTTAGTGATCATTATGTATATCAAAATTGGTGGAAACTGGTAAAACACAGTTTTCCATTATTTTTCAGGAGGGGTCTATAGACGCCATCTTGAATATTTCCATTGAAACACAAGATATCTTAATCTTTATGTTAATTTATTAAAGCCTATATATTTTAGTTTATATTGGTATATAACATTCCTAGCTTTTTATGCAAACTTTTGAGTAATAAGAAAAAAAAACTGGTAGATGACGTATTTTTTCGCTATTTTTCAAATTTGACCTTGAATTTGACATTGACCTTGACATTGTGACCATTGTGAAATGTATCATGAAAAAGTTCAAACATAGTTTATGATATTAAACCTAGTTTGTATGATGTATAGATATACATTAAATCAGTACAGGCAATCATATACAACAACCCCTTGTTTTCAATTCTGGCGGCCATCTTGGACGCCATCTTGGATTTCTCAGCTCGTACCAACATCCAAGACTTGATATTTACCGTTTGACAAACTTCAGGATATGACAAACATTTTAGTATAGGTTAGAAAATGTGGTACTTTTGTGACCACCCCACCTTCAACCAAGCCTTGAAAGTCACCCTACTAATATTGGCTGACACGCTTTCGATCATGAAAATATTCTGTTTTGTTGACCAATACCTCTATCAATCAACGACATAGGCCTACCGCCAACTAATCTAAGATAATATCTCTGATTCTACAAAAAATATGCCAGTACCACATCGCCGGGGCGTCAGAACGTTTATCTGTAACCACCTGAAGACTCGAAGCGACGCCTGCGCAGACACAAGGGCTGTGACATTAACTCCCGGACATGGAGTCCCGACTCACTTGACAAGGCATCTCAGACTAATTGCTGTAAATTCTCATTTCAATAATATGACAAAACCAACGACAAAAACATCACCTGCACGTCCAAGTACTTCTGTGACATTATAACACTCTATTGTAAAATCCATATATAGCGAGAGAGGAACTGCATTGGTTTTTATTTGAACAACAAACAACAAAGACTCTATGTAATTATGCTTTGTGTATGTGCCACAGCGTCATGTGGCATCAACATAATGTCAAATGACATCATCAATGATTTCACTAAACCGCCTAGCGCCAGTGTGTTTCCTACGCCAAAAACTAGATCATGGCATAATTTCCACAAAATAACACATTTCGAATGTGCGTTTTCTAATTAATTGTGTTATAATGGAGATAATGTTAAGTTTAGAGGTCTTTATTTGCCAAATAAAAACCTCTCTGCTCTGAACTACATGTTAAGGCAAATACCTCGGCGCTGAGCACCTTGCTTTTTACCTACACATGTAGTCCGTCGGACATCGGTTTTTATTTGGCAATTAAAGACCTCTAAACTTGTTATTATTCATAACTATTAATCGATCAACGAAAATCAACAGATCAAACAGTGGTATTTCTTGGATACAATAAAGAATTGGTGACTACTCATCGGCGATCAGGCAGAATATTGCTACAAGTCTAATAGCTAAACGCGACTTTGTACACATCGCAAACATGTCTGACCCATTTAATTTTGTCTTAAGTTATTTTAGATCTGAGCTCTAGCTGCTGGCTTTAAAAAAGCAAAAGATTAGGTATCCCCAAAATTAGATGTCTCAAGAAAATGTTAAAGAAGAAGAATCTTTAGAAATATGTATTAATCTAGGCATTTTTAATTGAATGGAATTGGCCCATAGTAATTTAAAATTGCTAAAAAGTGAAACATGTACATATGAAAGTAACAAGAGGGCCAGAATGGCCCTATATCGCTCACCTGAAAGAAGTTTGTGACATGCCCACTTTTTTGTACAAATCATAAATTCGTGAACAAATTTTGAAAAGGGTCACTCAAGGAACATTGTTGCCAAGTTTGGTTCAAATTGGCCCAATGCTTCATTTTTAAAGAGTTTTCGTATGATTTCTCTAAGTCTGATAACACTGCCCTTCCACACCCACATTTTTAGACGACAAAGAAAATTTGTGTACGCATTTTTTTAAAGTCACTCAAAGAAAATTCTTGCTAAGTTTCGTTCAAATTGGCCCAATGTGTTTTTAAAGAATTTTCTTAGGGTGTCTCAACTTCAATAAGCCACGCCCTGCCACGCCCGCTTTATCTGACAAATCGAAATCCGCAAACAAATTTTAAAAAGAGTCACCCAAAGAATAATTCTGTTAAGTTTGGTTCAAATTGGGCCAACGGTTGATTTTTGAAGAATTTTCTTAGGATTTCTCTAAGTCAGAGAAGCCATGTCCTGCCACGCCCACTTTTTCTGACGAATCAAAAATTTGCGAACAAGTTTTGAAAAGAGTCACCCAGGGAACATTACTGCCAAGTTTGGTTCAAATTGGGCCAACGGTTGATTTTTAAAGAATTTTCTTAGCATTTCTCTAAGTCCAATAAGCCATGCCCTGCCACGCCCACTTTTTTTGAAGAATCAAAAATTTGCGAAAAAGTTTTGAAAAGGGTCACCCAAGGAACATTTCTGCCAAGTTAGGTTCAAATTGGCCCAATGGTTGATTTTTAAAGAATTTTCTTAGGATTTCTCTAAGTCTGATAAGCCACGCCCTGCCACGCCCACATTTTTTGACGAATCAAAAATTCGCAAACAAATTTTGAAAAGAGTCACCCAAGGAACATTCCTGCCAAGTTTGGTTCAAATTGGGCCAACGGTTGATATTTAAGGAATTTTCTTAGAATTTCTCCAAGTCCAATAAGTCACGCCCTGCCACGCCCACTTTTCCTGACAAATAAAAAATTCACCAACAAATTTTGAAGAGTGTCACCCAAGGAACATTTCTGCCAAGTTCGGTTCAAATTGGGCCAATAGTTGATTTTTAAAGAATTTTCTTAGCATTTCTCTAAGTCCGATAAGCCACGCCCTGCCACGCCCACTTTTCCTGACAAATCAAACATTCACCAACAAATTCTAAAGAGTGTCACCCAAGGAACATTTCTGCCAAGTACGGTTCAAATTGGGCCAATGGTTAATTTTTAAAGAATTTTCTTAGGATTTCTCTAAGTCTGATAAGCCACGCCCTGCCACGCCCACTTTTCCTGACAAATCAAAAATTCACCAACAAATTTTGAAGAGTGTCACCCAAGGAACATTTCTGCCAAGTTTGGTTCAAATTGGGCCAATGGTTGATTTTTAAAGAATTTTCTTAGGATTTCTCTAAGTCTGATAAGCCACGCCCTGCCACGCCCACTTTTTTTGACGAATCAAGAATTTGCGAACAATTTTTGAAAAGGGTCACCCAAGGAACATTTCTGCCAAGTTAGGTTCAAATTGGCCCAATGGTTGATTTTTAAAGAATTTTCTTAGGATTTCTCTAAGTCCGATAAGCCACGCCCTGCCACGCCCACATTTTTTGACGAATCAAAAATCCGCGAACAAGTTTTGAAAAGGGTCACCCAAGGAACATTCCTGCCAAGTTTGGTCAAAATTGACCAAATGGTTTAGGAGGAGAAGATGTTTAAAGAAATGTGAACGGACAGACGGACAGACGGACGGACGGACAGACGGACAGACGGACGACGGACGGTGAGTGACCACAATAGCTCCCCATGAGCACTTCGTGCTCAGGTGAGCTAAAAAGGAACAAAACGAATCCATACTTCAACCTACTGTCGAGATTTCAAATTGAAATAGTCCTTTAGCATAGAAAATATTGGTGGAAAAAAGAGAAAATGCTATTTATCACCAGTTTCCAGCGGCGGATCAAGGATTTCTGTGAAGGGGTTCGTTTGTACACAAAGGGGGTTCATTTACTAGTATCACACACTTTTGACTAAATTTCTGCATGAAAATAAAATAATCAGGCTTCATATATGGGGGTTTGTTTGACCCCCCCACCCCCGGAACCACCTCTGGATCCGCCACTGGTTTCTCATTTGTTCTCTTTGTTTTGAAAAGATTTTCTCTGGCATAGATATTAAAATAAGTTATTTCAGGGAAAAAGGTATGCATCTTTAGTCACAAAAGCGGCCGTGGCAACAAAAGACTTCGTATCATATCACACCACCTCTTATTTCACTTACAACTCGATTTTAAGCTTATTTGATAGTTTCCACTTTTAAAAACATTACATTTGGAGAATGTAATAGGATATGATGTCATGATATTGTAGAAGGAACTACTTTGCCACGCCCCCTTCCCATTTCCAAATGGATCGAGCGGTTTCGCAATACCTTGAAATTGCCAAACGGGAAGGTATTGACAAACGGTTTACAACAATGATAAACATGCAGCGCGGGGACCCAGGTCCAAAAAGTCAAATCGATTTTTCATTGGTCTTTCAAGGCATTTACAGCCAATCAGCGCGTGCGGTTGACATCTCTTACGTACACGGGCTAAAAACGAAAGTAGCGATGCCCCCGAAAAAAACTTAAACCTCTCTCTGATGCCAAACAAAGGACGATCAGCGGTCTGGTTAATAAAGGTCAGACCGGAGATACAGCCGCGAAAAAAGGTACTCAGATGAATGAGAACACTTTGAAAGACAGGTCAGAAAAACGAGTCAAGCACCGCCCCCAAAAAGGTTCATACCTTTCAACAAAACTGGTTGGCGCTTTACAGTTGGCTGGCATATGATAAAGATAACAACTTTATGTTTTGTAAGATTTGCGCAGACGCCAATAAACAAAATTCACCATTTTCATGTCGACGACCTTGCAGCGTCATATTGAACTTTCCGATCATAATTCAATTTCTTCGTGTCCCTCAATATTTTCTATTCAAATTCATATTGTTTAGTGCAGCAGAAATACCTCCTTGAAACTTTGTTACTGTGGAAAGATTTATTAACCCATTACCACACATTGACTCTTTTCGACTCCCCTCAAGAAAAAAGCTTCAAGAAAATAGCGTTGGAAAACATTGTAGAAAATGAAGAAATTGCTTGCAACAAGTCAAACTTCATCTGAGACTGAATGCATTCTAGTCATAATGTCAAATTTCTAGTCTTACTCATACATGTGTCACAATCATGTGTTACAAGTTAAAACTCATGTTAGTGGAATTCTAGTCTGTTTTTAAAGGGACATTTCATTCCAATTTCATTTTTTTAAAGTATGTCTTGATGCCAAGATTGGTTATTCTAATGAGTATAAATACTATTAGTTTTTTGAAGTTGTTGCCAATAAGCGAGAAACACGCATTTAAAGTTGACACATAATCGATAAATTGCATATAAATCCGAACTGTTGTCCACAACAATTTGTTCAATTTTAACACAAAAATATGAATTTCTCGTAAACGGCGCAATATTTTGGCTTGAAATTTCAGAATTTTTATAAGGAAATATGCTCTTTCAGATAAAAATAAAAGTAAAATTTATGACAAAAAATTCTGAAATGTCACTTTAACATGTTTGCCTAGTTCTCAAAATCATATATTAAAAAAAAAACACTTTAATTTGTTGCTGTTGTTTTCGGTAGTTATCGAAAGTTGTCAAAATAATGGGACTCATAAATTTCCAAGAGGACTCATGAAATTTTGGGGTAGCGAGTCCCAGGACTCACTGTTGCAATTTTGTAAAATAATCACTGCTCAAGAGGTCTGGGGTTTGATCCCCTGCCAAGACAAATATCCTTTCAGACAAAAATGTCATCCACCAATGGATTGATATTGTTCAACTGTAAGGGCGAGCAGCTGGAGGCTCGGTAAGGGTGTTGTGGTAGTAGGTATAGGAAACAACAGGAATCCATGGTCAGGTGCTCCAGACACCGCAATATGACCATAGCAGTTGGAAACGGCGTAAAAACCAAATAAATTAAGCTCGACAATAAGAAGGCTAATGAATGACTAATTGAATGGGGTTTAACACCTGTGACTATCAACTGCTATGGTCATATTGCAGCTCAAGCAGCTACCCATGGATTCTTGTTGTTTATCTTTGCAGTACTACCATGACATCCTTACAGAGTCTCCAGCTGCTCCCCCACATGGATTTACGATTATTGCAAAAACTGTCAGATATGTCTGATGAAGTCTCCCTTTGTCTAACAAGTTCAAATCTGCCGTCAAAAAGGGGCATTCATAATAAGAGAATAGTCAGGAAGTGTTAATGCTACTTATAGTCTTTCTTTAAATTCTGTAAGTGTTTTAAATTCTTAAGTATTTTCACATCACTTAATTATGCAGAAATGAGCAGCTAGGACCCTTTTTATCCCAACTTTAACAACCAGTGATTTTTTTTCTTAAAAAAACGGTCGTTATTGGGCCCCTTTCCCCTCTCTGAGGAATATACTTTTTTCCCCCATTTCAGAGAAATTTTCCCCTCCTGGAACTAAATTTTTTGTTGTAAAGAAAAATCCAAATCATATTTAGATTCTAGGCATCTCTAGCAGTTCTAATGGTTGTTTGAAGGTCCCATTATGATATACAAGCAAGTTAAATGCATTTATAACACTATTTGAGAGTATAAGCATGTATTGAAATTTCCCCTTTTTGGGCGTTCACGCGCAAATTTTCCCCCACCTATGGGCCCTGACCCCCTTCCCCCAAAATTAAAAATAAACACTGACAACATATCTAAACATTTTTCTAACAACAAAAGATCCAGGGGTGGGGCTAGAGAGTTGGCCCCCCTCCCAAAATTTGAGAAAAGCCTTATCAAAGAGAAATTTGAGTTGAGGAATTATTCATGTGCCAAAGAAGTTAGGCCTCCTCTGGGATAACCCACAGTCTCCACCCCCCCCCCCCCCCCCCACCTCCCTGTGAAAAATATCTCGATTCCCCCACTGATTTGTCATGTTTGAGAGATGGTTAGTAAATCACTCTTTATTCTATAAATTGCAATTTCACTTCCTAAGAATAAATTCATTACATTGCTGATAACTAGGTAATTTTTCCTTTTCCTTTGGCAAGGAAAGTTAACCCAATACTAAACCGCAAAATCTTAGAATCATTCAAATTCAAAGGTATTGCAGACGACAATTTTGAGTGAATAGAACTTTACAAATTTTGTCTATCTGCGTCTATCTGTGTGGAAAATATTGTGGTAAGTGAAGAAATTTCTTAAGTTTTCACAATGACTTCAAAAGCTTTTCAATTTTGTGTCATCGAAATGCGTCATAATGTGGGAATGGGTTAATAGTGAATGGTTATTAGTTACATGAGTTTATTTAACCTTAAGCAAAATATTTAACCTACATGTATAACCCTCTCCTAACCTATTATTTCAACAAACAATTTTCATTTTTTTTATCATTGTCATAAAAACTTATTCTGAATGATATCGAGATTAATTTTGTGAGCATATTGTGCTAAAAATAGATTGATTTACACCTTATGTAGATAGAGTTTAATCATTGAGTTTTAGATAAGACTAGTGACATCACTAAGTCTTGATACTAGATAAAATCAATCCCTAATGCTTTACAACTAGACTATTTTGGAAATATCTACTAAAAGAAACCTGGACCAAAGTGATAATTCAAAGCCCTAAAATACCTTTGCATTGAACCTTTGACAATATGCATTCCCATTTTGAAAGACCCAGTTTATGAAATACATTTTTCTAGAATTCACTTTAATTTTTTCACTACCCTGTATGCATGCTTTTTATCTTGACATTGTCACTGTATTTTCACATCACACATTTTGCAACCACGGAAAATTAAATCATGAAAGAAAATTCTTTCTAAAATTCCTTCACATTATAACACATAAAACACTTTCTCCATTGAAAATACCAGGTATTAAATCACACAGCCTTGGAGCTACAGCTGCTGTATCGACTGCAGGTCAAATTCCATCACAAAAACATTCCTAAAACAAATATTTCAGCTTTTGAGGTCAACCTATGTCCAATATTTTCTCCAAACCTGGTCAACAAGAAATAATTTTTGTGACATCTTCTATACATGTATATCGGTATATACCACAGGCCATGTGTACATTATTGCATGTATACAGATTATTTCATTTGCATTGTGGGAAAGCTAGAGGCCCCCAGCGGGGAATATTGGTCTTCAGGTGTATTAAACATGGACCAAAAATAACAGATAAAACGTTAATAATGCTGCTCTTTGCCTCTTGTTTCAGTTCAAAACCTTATGTTGCGGATACTCATTTGAATCATCTAGATGAGATGATTCAAATGAGTACCTACAACATAAGGTTTGATGAAGATAGACAGAAATTTTGAGTCTTGCAATGGCAAAATGCCATGTTCTCCGTTTCTCTGATAACCCTTTCCCAAACAAGACCTGGTTTTGACGTCCCTAATAGAAGGGGAATGGGAAAACATTGAGACAAAAGAAGAAACTGCTGATAACCAGCAGTTTCTCCTTTTGTCTCAATATTTTCTAAGCTATATTCTTTACAAATTCTATCTTTAACAACATCAATATTGTCATCTTCAGCAACTTTTGAATAGGACCACCCCAAAAATTTGTCGTTTGGGAAAGGGATAAAACAAACATTGATTTCCTTTACAACTACAACACACATTGAACTTTAACCTCTGGTAGCATAAAATTGTTCAATAAATTGCACAAAATCCAGATAAAAATCCCATTTTCGGTGAAAACTTGAGACATAAATTGGGATAATTTCCCGCTAGATGCCTTCCCACTGACTTACAGACAAGTCTGAAAATAGCCCAGTAATCAAGTATAGTCTGTATCAATTATTAGGCCAATAACCCTTTACAAACAACAAAAGTTGCATGTGCCAACAGGTGGCAGGAGAATAGCAATGAATTTTGTGCTAAAAAAAGACTGGGTTTACTATTTAATGTATTGATAAACTGGCCATGATGTTCTAAAATATCGTAACTACAGCTTCAATCAAGCTGTAGTTGAGAGGTTTTAGAATATTACTGTCAAAATACTATTGTTTGCCGAAATTATGTCAAGGTTTACTTGATAAAATAAAACTCTATTTGGGAAAGGGTAACATATTAGGGTCATATTTAGATAGGCCAGGGCTAAAACAATCGATTTTGTGGGGGTTTGTAAAACTAACAGAATACCAACAGTGTAGATTGAACACTGACCTAACTCTCACTTATTGATTTTTTCATTTTTCCAAACTTGCCTCGGTTTTGACATCCCTATGACACCATCGAGAATATTGAGAGAAAGGAAGAAAATGCTGGTACCAGCATTTTCTCACTATCTTTCAATGGTTTCTGTCTTATTGGAATAAGATGTCATGTTTCTATTTGGGTTGATTTTCTCAAATGTAACTCTTTTGAATTGAATTCGTACCAGTCTTAGAAATTTATAGAGACAAATGAAGAAAATCTTGATAACCAGCATTTTCTCATTTTGTCTCAATGTAATTATTTTCTGTGCAAATCACATCTTTAGAGCATAAAATGCTGTTGCCTGCAGAAGCTTTTGAATAGGAACAGTATAAATTTTGCCATTTGGGGAAGGGATTAACCCTTTTCCAAACAAGACCTGCCAGGCACCGTAATACTAAACATCTTACGATCAAATTTTTGTGTAAACTGTGTAACAAGACATCTGATTGCACAAGAAATCCGACTGAGCCAATCAGGGCTGTTGTTATAAGTAATTATGCAAAAATCGAACGTACGATCGTTAGTAATACAGGCCCCTGCCATGGTTTTGACATCCTTCATAGAAAGGGTTTGGGAAAACATTGAGGCAAAAGAAGAAACTGCTGATAACCAGCAGTTTCTCCTTTTGTCTCAATATTTTCTGTGCTGTATTGTACACAAATTCTATCTTTAACAACATCTCTTTTGTCGTCAGCAGCAGCTTTCAAATTGGATCACCCTAAATTTTTGCCATTTGGGGAAGGGGTTAATGGAGATTGAAAACTGACCTAAGTCTCCCTCTCTCTATTATTGATTTTAACACTTTATCCAAGATGTCAGAATATTTTATACTGGTCCATAATGTTGCCTAGACCCTGTCCCTTTCCAATGACAATTTCTTAAAGGGGGACGGTAACAGATGGTCTAATTGCAAAAAATGAATTTTTTTGAAAAAATATGCAAAACTTTTGTGTTTACCACCTCGGGATGGTTAATAATATGCGATTCAGACAGAGAATGAGCCGAAATTACAAGACAGATAGCTGAATTTAGGGAGAATCCAAGCCTAAATTCAACCCCATCACTGATGGGGTTAGAATTATTTTCAAATTGTTGCGCATGCGCATACAGCGCGGACCATGATTCAAACGAGATTCATACTTAAATTTCAATATGACGTCATCATGTATGTTGTGACGTCATTTAAGAAAGTCGCATGTCCTACTGTTTTGACCTACTTTCGACATCGCTTCATGAATTTGGTATCAAATTGCGAAAAAATGAGTCGTTGCTTCAATAATTTCTCGTAATCATTTAATCAGGTCATATAAAGCTTAAAAAGTGTACATTTCGTTTGTATTTGACAATTTTTGGGTCCAAATCTGGGAAATAGTAGCTTTAACCCTTTCCCAAACAAGACCTGGTTTTGACGTCCCTAATCAAACAGGCTTGGGGAAACATTGAGACAAAAGAAGAAACTGCTGATAACCAGCAGTTTCCCCTTTTGTCTCAATATTTTCCATGCTATATTGTACACAAATTCTATCTTAAGCAAGGTCCATTTGTCCTCTGCAGCAGCTTTTGAAATGGAAATTTTGAAAATTTGCTGTTTGGGAAAGGGTTAAGACATGTTCATATTGAAAGAAGATAAAAGCCAGAAAAACAAATGGTAGCAGTAGATGTATACATTCTCTAGCATTGAACAAAAGGATGGAAAAGGAAAACATGCTTTTTTTTCAATGTGTCACATCTTCACATGTGATTATTATTAATTTTGGATCCTTAACAATGACTGATTTTCATTGGTTTCTCTTATTAAAATGTCTCTAAAACAAATAATTTTGACATTTCTAATAGAAAACTTCACGGCTTGGGAGAACATCGCGGCAAACGAAGAAATGCTCAGAATAAACATTTTCTCCATTTCTTCTAAATATTTTCTTTGCTGCACTGTCCAAAAACTTATTTTTAACAACATCCATCTAGTCATCTGACAGCAGCAGCTTTGAAATTGTCCAAACGCCGACTGTCAATCAAAAACATCGATTAGCCAATGGACGATCAGAAAAATGTCATGCCCCAATTGTTCTTTGTTGCATGTGTTGTTGTATCAATTTATCGACTGACTATGAAAACAATCGACATGCCAATAGCAAAGAATTTTGTGCTTACAATAGACTAGGTTTAACGTTATGTTTTGATAAACCGTCGGTGTTGTTATAAAATCTCGTAACTACGGCTTAAATCAAGCCGTAGTTACGAGATTTTATAACAACACCTACGAAATACTATTTTGTTTGTCCGAATTTACGTCACGATTAACTGGATAAAATCGTTCCCTATTAACGATCACATTCCCATTGTTTGTCTTAAATTCTATGTTGGGCGGAATTGGACCAACCTATGGTGAAATGTTGTTTGGGAAAGAGTTAAATCAATACACTGGTCCCAAGCCAATACACATTTTAGTCGCTTTTCAACGAAAACCTCATAACTGCAGCTTGTTTTAAGCTGCAGTAACCAGGTTTTTGTTAAAAAGCAGCGATATCATACAGCAAACAAAACACTTGGCTTTCTTGGATGCAGACAGGTAAATTTCCCTTATCTTTACCCTTTCCCAATCACTGGCAATCAGCAAAGTTTGGACTTTGGAAAACATTTTGGAAAATGAAGACATTTCTTGTGACAAACAATTTCTTCATTTCCCACAGTGTTTTCTACACAAAAAGACCCAAAACATTTAAATTCCATTCACTTGATAGATCTATTGCTGTCTGCAATATCTTTGAAATGGCAATGAATTTTCTGCTAAAAAAAACTTAGTTTACTGTTATGTTTTGATAAACCGTCCGTGTCGATATAAAATCTCGCAACTACGGCTTCAATCAAGCCGTAGTTCATGATTTTATAACAACACCAACGAAATACTCTTAGTTTGCCCGAAATTACATTACTGTTTACTTGATAAAATTGTTCCCTATTGGACCAGTCTAAAATTTTGCCATTTGGTAAAGGGTTAAAATCACAGTTGTAGAAACAAGTTTTCTGCTAGCATAGCGAGGGAAGGTAATTTTAGAATCAATGATTGAAAATCAATGACATTCCTACTCAATGTAGCACATTTTTTCTCTCCCCAGTATTGGCAGATTTTCCCAGTCGGTTCCCTTGGAAATAAATTCATGAAATTAATGGGGCACTTTTCTGAATCTGCTGAAAATTTCTTGTATAACCCTTTTTCTGCAAGGCAAATTATTATTTCTCTTTAACCCTTTCTTAAATAAGACCGGGTTTTGATGTTCTTAAGAGAAAAGGTTTCAAAAACATTGAGGCAAAAGAAAATTGCTGATAGTCAGCATTTTCTACTTTTTCCACAATATTTTCAGTCTTACATATTGCACACAATTTCTATCCTCGGCATCAAATTTGTCATCTACAGCAAACTTTAAAATTGGATCAATCTTAAATTTTGTCTTTCGGGAATTATTGTGTTACAATAGATGGGGAGGGAGGGCAAGGTGGGTACAAAATTTTTTTTTATATGGTGGAAAATATTGGTGAAAAGCAAATTATGTGTTTAATCAAAATTTCCTTTCTTCAAATTTTTCTACAGCTTGTCTTCAGTTATCAAAATGTATCATTGTTTGAAAAAAAGTTAAACAAATCATACAATTTGATAAGAGGGAAGAAGCCAATGCAAACATGCAGCAAAAATGTCATAATTTTAGAGTTCCAACAAGATCAAATTCATTGGGAAGATGTCACAAGTTTGCAACATAATCAAATCTGTGGCGTATTGATTTTGCATTGCAGGGTTCACATAGCTCCTGATCATAGCCATTTATTCTTTATTCCTGCTTCAAACCCAATGTTGTGGGTACTCATTAGAATGGTCTCGAAGAGACCATTCTAATGAGTACCAACAATATTGGGTTTGGTGCAGCGTAGATGATATAACAAACATATTACCAAATATGGTATGAATGCTATCAGAAGCCGATCTATGAGACATTTTCCAGGAAAAGTTCAGCAAGGCAGTATGGCACCAGGTAATATTTCTCTCTCACTTTCTAACCTGTCATTAACCCTTACAACATGAAAAACAAAGTCATTTTAACCTTTCTGATTCGAAAAATGACTGTTTTTATCTCATTCACAATGACAGCGTAACATAATCATGCAAAGCTTTTTTTTTTCAAGGTTGCTTGGAAAACTTTGAGGGAAGAGCAGAAAATCTTTTTGCCAGTATTTACACTATTTTCTCTCTATATTTTCCATGAATTGCTGTGATCAAAATCTGTTTTTGTATGGTAATTACGGGTTAATGGGTTAATCATAGGCTCCAAGAATGTTCTCAGACTTCTCGTTCTGCATTATTCTGCTTTATTTCCAACAAATGTACTCTTGACTACAAAACTAAAAGCTTCTGAAGTTAGAATTGATCAGCAATGGTTCTTCTTTTCATTATCACCTTTTTACCCTTACCCAAACACAAAATTTTCGAGTAGTCAAGTTGAAAGCTGATGCAAATAAACAAATGGACGATAAAAATTAAAATTTTGAGAATAATAAAGCAAAGAAAATATTGAGCAAAAGGAGAAAATGCTGTTTATCAGCATTTTCTTCTTTTACCTCAATGTTTTCCTCAGCCTATTATTCTATTAGGGACATCAATTTATCTTAGCCATGTCTTCGTTTGGGAAAGGTTTAATTAACATAGACAAGGGTTTGTAAATTCTGTCACTGGAGACGGGGACACGACAACTATCATGTGGTCATTTTGTCAATACGGACATGTCCATCCTCCACAAGTCAGTGAAACAGGCTATAACAGCCATTTTATCCCTTTTCCGTATCACCAATATTCATACTGTTCCAATTTGAAAACTGCAGAGTAGAGACAGCAAAATGGACATTGATACTGGTCTGCAATCTGTGTATGATATAACAAAGAAAATATTGAGGCAAAAGAAGAAAATGCTGGACACCAGCATTTTCTTCTCTTGCCTCAATGTTTTCCCAATATTTTACAATGAGGTACACAAGATAGCCTCCTAGTTCAGAAAAAGGTTAGCCACTCTAGCGTCAGGCCAGCATTGATTTTTCTTGAGGAATTACTCTGCCACAAGCTAACTCAATTTTTTCCAGGACAGAAAATGTTATGATAGAAAGGCATTGTTTTAGTCCTAGACATTATTCCCCACGGACAAAATTAGCCCTTTCCTGCATCAAACAGCATACTAGTGGAGTAGTTGACTACATGAATCAATGGAAAAGGCAAACGCATGTTCAATCCTTTCCCAAACAATACTTGCTTTTCGTGTACCTAACAGAGGAAGCTGGCAAAATATTGTGGTAAAAGGAGAAAATACTGGTAACTAGCATTTTCTCCTTTTGTCTCGATATTTACTGGGCAAAGCATCAAAACTATTTCGAAAAGTCCAAATTGAAAGGTGGTGCAAAAATATCAATGTTATCAAGACGTTAATGTTGTATATTATTATGCCCTATTATGGAAAACCTTGAGAGACAATTCTGGTAATTTACTACCTTTCTTTTAATGATTTTTAAAAGGCCCCTTAATTAGGGTCTTTAAAATTAATTCTTGTTTAATAAAGGAACTATTGATATATTGATGATAACTTTAAAGGTTCTGTCCTCACTTATACCGAAAAGTTACTTTTCACTCATTATTTTCAAACCTTCTTTACAAGCATTAATTGTCTTGACTTGTTAATTTTTGGGAAAGATTAGTTAAATCAAATCAAATAATTAAAGTCTTGTAAATAAAGAGATAAAAGTAACCAATATTTTCTCCTTTATCCTCATTTCTACACTTGAAGAGGGGGGGGGGTGATAAAATGAAAGGGAAATAACTACATTTCTTCATTAATATTTTATGACATAGTTGTTTCCCTTTATCCAATGCCATGATGTCCAATATTACAAAATTTTAGACTACAGATTCCAATTTGAAAACTGCTGCAGACTACAAAATGAATGTTGGTAAAGGTGCAATTTGGGAACATTATATCACATCAAGCATTGAGGGAAGAGAAGAAATTAATGATAACAAAATGTTTGATACTCAACATTTTTCCTCTCTCCTAACTATTTTCTGTGTTATCTTTATTAACCTCCATTTTGTCAACTGCAGTAGCTTTGAAATTGGACTAGTCCACAATTCCTTTATTTGGGAAAGGATTTACCAATTCATACAAAAATTTCTATCCACTGGTTGGTAATCCAATCAAGGGCAAAGTTGGATACATAAATTCTTTCCATGGGGGGTGTCCTATAACCATAACCCTATATTGTCCATAGGCAGATCTAGAGGGGGGGGGGGGGGTCTAGGGGAGCAGGTCCTGACCCCTCAGCATTGGCCGAAAATCAATTTTTGACTATATAACATTAATATAACATTACATATTTAACACATTTAAAGCCATTATTTGGGCTTGGAAACCCCCCTGGAAAAACATCCTGGATCCGCCTTGTTATCAAACATTAATTTCTGGCTAATGTCAGGGAGAGGTCCAATCATCCCCCGCTAGATCCGCCGATGTAGGGCATCAATTTCTCATCCCTGGCTTAACCCTTTCCTAAACAACAAATTTTTATAGTGGTCCTATTCCAAAGCTGCTGCAGACGACAACATGGGTGTTGTTAAAGATAATACTTGTGTAGAATATAGTTCAGAAAATATTGAGGCAAAAGGAGAAATGTTAATTATCAGCTTAGGAAAAATTGATGCAAAGAAGAAAGCTACACAACCAGCATTTCTCCATTTGTCTCAATATTTATCTCCTATTTTGTATGCAAATCCATTTTTATTGACATTCAACAGCAGTTTTCAAGTTGGAACAGACTGAATTTTTGTCATTTGGGAAAGGTTAAAACCTTTCCCAAACAAGAAACCTTTCCCAAACAAGAGCTTCGCAGAGTGGCACATATACGCCCAAGAGGGGCTTGTAAGTAAAACTGGCCATTTTTTTCAATTCATGAGATTTATTGTGGCTAGTTTGATTGAATTCTGGTTGAACTGTAGGAGTAACTGTTGCGCACACAAGAAAATGGACATTTTTGATTGGATTGAATGGAGTTTAATGTCCCACTCAACAACTGAGGTCATATTATGGACCTCGATTTAAAGTCTCATCCAAAAGACAGGAAAAGTGGTGGATCTAACCAGCGACCCCTGTGTTTCAAGTCCAGGGCATTACTGCTGCACCACCTCCGCCCCTGGGCATTTTTGAGAAAACGGGCATTTTTTCTTATCAAGGGCAGACAATTCAAGAACGAAAACAGTTATCTAAATTCCGTAAGCGGTGCACAAAACTAAACACCATGGAGGGTCATTGTGGCATGTTTGATAAAATTCTGATCAAAACTGTAGGAGTTGCGCACACACTGTGGAGAAATTGCGCACACAGGAAAATGGGCATTTTTTTAATTCAAGGGCAGATAAACGAAAAGAGTTATCTGAATTCCGTAAACGATGTGCACAACTAGACACCATGGAGATTCATTGTGGCAAGTTTCAGATCAAAACTGTAGGAGGAGTTGCTCAAGCAAAGTACATAGACCCTGAGCTAGAAACATGTTTGCTCCCCCCCCCCCCCCCCCCCCCCCGAGGGAATTTTGTAGACATGTTTTTTCTTAAAGTACATTATCTTAGAAACATTTTGAGCGTTGTTTGCACTCTGGCCGTTGGGGCTTTTGGCTGTAACCCTTATCTAAAACCCTTAATCCTATCATTTTTTTCATAAAACATTACATTAATTATTTGGTCATATTGTCATCAAATAGTGACCTACAGATGTCAAAGTGGTATCAAATGAAAGCTTATGACTTGCTCTTCAATTTGTAGTTATTTTATGCAAATTAGCTCATTTGCATATGCATGAATATTAATGATTTCCCTTAAAATTTGCATTTTGGGGCGAAAATTTGATAAATAACTTCTAAAACAAGGCATTTCTGTCCAAAGGGAATTTCGTAAACATGGTTTATCTTAAAGTATATTTCATTAGAAACACTTTGAGCCTTGTTTGCACTCTGGCGGTTGGGGCTTTTCGCCGTAACCCTTATCTAAACCCTTAACCCTACCAAATTTACCATTTAAATTTTGAAAATGAATTTGGTCATATCTTGATTGAATATTTACACACAGGTGTCAGAATGGTATCAAATGAAAGCTTATGACTTGCTCTTTCATTTTCAGTTATGTTATGCAAATTAGCTCATTTGCATATTCATGAATATTAATGATTTTCCTAAAATTGCGGTTTTCGACAAAAATGTGGTAAATACTTTCCAAAACGAGGCGTTTTTGTGCAGGGGAATTATGTAAACATAGCAAATCTTAAAGAAAATTATACAAGAGACATTTTGAGCGATGTTTGCCGTTTGACCGTTGGGGCTTTTGGCCAAAACCCTTATCTAAACCCTTAACCCTATAAATTGTTCAATCATTTAAAAACCGTTTTTGGTCATATTTTGGTTGAATATTGACTGATAGATGCTATAATGGTATCAAATGGAAGGTTGTGACTCGCTCAATAATTTGCTATAAATTTCATGCAAATTAACTCATTTGCATATTCATGATTATTAATGATTTTACTTAAAATGTGACCTTTTTGCTAATATTTGGTAAATAGTTTCAAAAACATTGTGTTTCTGTTCTGGGGGAATCATGTAAACATGGTTTATCTTAAAGAACATTTTATTAGAAACATTTTGAGAGATATTTGCACTCTGGCGCTTGGGGCCTTTGGTCATAATCCTTATTCAAACCCTGGCTTAACCCTATAAAATTGTTCACTCAAATTTTCAAAACATGCTTGGTCATATCTTGATTGAATATTGACCTATAACTGATGTAAGAATGGTATCAAATGAAAGCTAATGACTTATTCTTTAATATACAGATATTTTATGCAAATTAGCTCATTTGCATAAGCATGCATATTAATAATTTGTCTAAAATTTTGATTGTTTATTAAGTTTTTTTTATTTTAAATACGTACCAAAAGGTCCGATTATTTCTTTCTCGTGAGTTTTCAACCATTTAATATCCATGCTCACTCATTTAACAACATCTAAGCCTTGTTTGAAATCTATGTGATGTTTTGTTTGGAAGTAACAGTAATTTTAAAGTGTGCAGCCCATTATATTTTGTTCCAATAAATCTTATTTTCAATGTATGTGTTTAGTTTCAATTTGATCTTTTTCAGTGTTTATTTTTAATTTTGGGGGAAGGGGGTCAGGGCCCATAGGTGGGGGAAAATTTGCGCGTGAACGCCCAAAAAGGGGAAATTTCAATACATGCTTATACTCTCAAATAGTGTTATAAATGCATTTAACTTGCTTGTATATCATAATGGGACCTTCAAACAACCATTAGAACTGCTAGAGATGCCTAGAATCTAAATATGATTTGGATTTTTCTTTAGAACAAAAAATTTAGTTCCAGGAGGGGAAAATTTCTCTGAAATGGGGGAAAAAAGTATATTCCTCAGAGAGGGGAAAGGGGCCCAATAACGACCGTTTTTTTAAGAAAAAAAATCACTGTTTTTAATCTTTATTGTTTAAAGTGCAAATAAGTTAAATGGATTTCTTTTATTGTATTGGTGTTCTTGCTTATATCCAGTTTAATTGACAGAATGTTATCCTTTGTAAAACTGCTACATGAATCCAAAATTGACGCAAAATAGGACTTTAAACATAAACATTTTATCATATGCCATAGAATGATACAAAATGGGGGACTTTATTCTAATACACATATAATATTAATCATTCCAATTATTTTTTTTTAGTTTTATGGCTGAAAAGAGATCCTGGAATGTAGACAAATGGTATACATATAGCAAAATAACATTCTTAAGCAATCATCAATGCCTTACTTTTGCCATTCACATGGAGAAAACAGCATGGTTTTTCTGGAGAGCCCTTCCTTGTGTTTTCCTCATAGACAAGTCAATTTGTTGGCCTTAAGGGTATTTGATATGTAGCTGACAGATCAGGGACACTGGTGTTACCATTTCTTTATGCTCTATTAAGGCATTTTCAATTCAGATAATTTAAACTTGGGGTGCCATATGTAAAGCCTGTGTATCAGATGAATAAAACAAGCATTCTGAAGTATTGCAAAACAATACCAAGTCCCCTACCGGCTTTATATATGTGTTAAGAAAAAGAAGCCCAAAAATTTTCAATGTCCAGCATCCGTATCTTCCTAAAAATCACTGGACCGGAACAAAACTCAACCTTGTTCTGTAACTTATCAATGCGGGTCCTCATACCAAAAATCTGCTCAATAGCTGCAAGCATTAAGAAAAAAAAGTCTCGAAAACTAATTTCTCAGAAATTTTCTAAGTCCAGCATCCATATTTTCCCCCAAAATCACTGGACCGGAACGAAACTCAAATTTGTTCTGTATCCCATCAATATGTGTTCATATATCGAAAATCAGCTCAATACCTGCAAGCGTTTAGAAAAAAAGTCCGGAAAACTGTAATTTCCCAGGAATTTTCTAAGTCCAGCATCCATATCTTCCTCAAAAATCACTGGAGCGGAGCGAAACTCAAACTTGTTCTGTAACTCATCAATGCGGGTCTACATACCAAAAATCAGCTCAATAGCTGCCAGCATTAAGAAAAAAGTCTGGAAAACTGTAATTTCCCAGAAATTTTCTAAGTCCAGCATCCATATCTTCCCCAAAAATCACTGGACCGGAACGAAACTCAAACTTGTTCTGTAACTCATCAATGCGGGTCCACATACCAAAAATCAGCTCAATAGCTGCCAGCATTGAGAAAAAAAGTCTGGAAAACTGTAATTTCCCAGAAATTTTCTAAGTCCAGCATCCATATCTTCCCCAAAAATCACTGGACCGGAACAAAACTCAAACTTGTTCTGTAACTCATCAATGCGGGTCCACATACCAAAAATCAGCTCAGTAGCTGCCAGCATTGAGAAAAAAAGTCTGGAAAACTGTAATTTCCCAGAAATTTTCTAAGTCCAGCATCCATATCTTCCCCAAAAATCACTGGACCGGAACGAAACTCAAACTTGTTCTGTAACTCATCAATGCGGGTCTACATACCAAAAATCAGCTCAATAGCTGCCAGCATTAAGAAAAAAAGTCTGGAAAACTGTAATTTCCCAGTAATTTTCTAAGTCCAGCATCCATATTTTCCTCAAAAATCACTGGAGCGGAACGAAACTCAAACTTGTTCTGTAACTCATCAATGCGGGTCTACATACCAAAAATCAGCTCAATAGCTACCCCCGTTTAGAAAAAAAGTCCGGAAAACTAATTCACCGGACTGACGGATGGACGGACGGACAGACGGACGGACGGACGGACAGACAGACTAACTGACGGACAGAGTGCAAACCTAAAGTCCCCTTCGGCTTCGCCGGTAGGGGACTAATCAAGAGATGTACGTGATGTATGTATGTAGCTAGAGTACAGACAATTACTGGTTGTGATCAAAAGATTATTGCATTTGTTACGATGCATTTATTTGTCTGTATCAGATCAGAACAGATGTGAACTGATCCATACTACCGACAGCCCATGCTGAATGTATATTCATATTCTTCCTTATCTACACATATTTCTTATATGTGCTTTCAGCATAGTACCATCTCAAAATAAATTGAAAATTGTTCCCTTGCGATACACATACAATCTCTTTCAATATGGCATATGTTTTCCAGGATGGCCATAGATATCTTCAGTTCAATATTTTCCTGATATTTCAATGCTACAACTATGCTACCAGGTTTAGATCAGCATGTGAAATTCCATATCAAGACACTTACTTATTGCACTGTTCTAGAACAATTTGACCAAAAATGATTCATATCGCACTTGGTGGCAATCTTGGAATTACTCAAACTGTGGGAGTTGGGCAAGTTTATCATGATGGAAACCGACATTGATCTTTTACTAAACATAACAGGGTTACTATGTACATAACATAACAGGATTACTATATAACAAATAGTACTGTCAAATGGAATGCATTTTATGGATTTTCCGCAATAAATGTGTTTTTGTCCCAAACATTTAAGAATCAATAGTATTTATGAATATATGTAAATGAGCAAATCGACATGAAGTAATTGCAAATATACAAGCAATTCACTAGCTTTCATTTGATACCATTTTGATGTTTGTAGATCAATATTAAATCAAGATATGTCCAAAAACGTTTTGAAAATTTGAATGAACAATTTGATAGGGTTGAGGGTTTAGATAAGGGGTTTGGGTTAAAGACCCAAATGCAACAGTGTGAACATTGCTTAAAGTGTTATTCATGTAATGTTCTTTAAGATAAATTATGTTTGCATAATGCCCCTGAACAGAAACACATTGTTTCTGATAGGATTTAACACATTTTCGCTAAAAATCACAATTTTAAGGAAAATCATTAATATATATGGCAATGCAACTGAACTAATATGCATGAAAAATAATAGCACATGGAAGAGCCAGCCATAAGCTTTAATTTGATACCATTCTGATATCAGTAGGTCAATACTTAATGAAGATATGACCAAAAACGTTTTGAAAATTTGAATGAACAATTTGATGGGGTTAAGGGTTTAGATAAGGGTCACGGCCAAAAGCCCCCATCGCCAGAGTGCAAACATTGCTCAAAATGTTTCTTATAAACTGTTCTTTAATTTAAACCATGTTTACATGATTCCCCCTGAGAAGAAACATAATGTTTTTGAAAGTGTTTACCAAATATTCGGAAAAAAAGTCACAGTTTTAAGTAATGTCATTAATATTCATAAATATGCAAATGAGCTAATTTGCATAAAATTTATAGCACATTATTAAGCAAGTCATAAGCTTTCATTTGATACCATTCTAACATCTGTAGGTCAATATTCAACCAATATATGACCAAAAACATTTTAAAACAAGAGGACCCTGAGGGCCCTAAATCGCTCACCTGAGTAATGTTTTAATAATGCCAAATAACTTTGCATATCTTACGCATTGTGGTCCCAGAGAAGAATTTGGCCAAAGGAGGAGATGTTGTTTACAGAAATTGATGAGCTTTCATGACATTTCCCATTTTCTGATGCCGAGCAACCAGGGTTTTTCATGGATTTCAATTCTTTTAGCAATTTTTATAAGGGACCACCCAAGGAACATTTCTGATTGATTTTAACCCAGAAGTTAAGGAGGAGATGTCGTTTAAAGAAACTTTTGAGAATAAAAGAAATTCCCCATTTTCTGTTGCCACGGCAACCAGAGTTTTTCATGGATTTCAATTTTTTTAGCAATTTTTATAAGGGACCACCCGAGGAACATTTCTGCAAAGTTTGATTGATTTTGACTCTGTAATTTAGGAGAAGATGTCGTTTAAAGACATTGTTGAGATTTAAAATAATCACCCATTTTCTTATGCCACAGCAACCAGAGTTTTCCAAGGATTTCAATTCTTTTAGCAATTTCTTTAAGGGACCACCCAAGGAACATTTCTGCCAAGTTTGGTTGATTTTAACCCAGAAGTTTAGGAGATGTCGTTTAAAGAAATTGTTGAGCTTTTGTGAAATTTCCCATTTTCCGATGCCACGGCAACCAGAGTTTTTCATGGATTTCAATTCTTTTAGCAATTTTTATAAGGGACCACCCAAGGAACATTTCTGCCAAGTTTGGTTGATTTTAACCCATAAGTTAAGGAGGAGATGTCGATTAAAGAAATCGTTGAGCTTTTGTGGAAATTTCCCATTTTCCGATGCCACGGCAACCAGAGTTTTTCATGGATTTCAATTCTTTTAGCAATTTTAATAAGGGACTACCCAAGGAACATTTCTGCCAAGTTTGGTTGATTTTAACCCAGAAGTTAAGGAGGAGATGTCGTTTAAAGAAATTATTGAGCTTTTGTGAAATTTCCCATTTTCCGATGCCACGGCAACCAGAGTTTTTCATGGATTTCAATTCTTTTAGCAATTTTTATAAGGGGCCACCCAAGGAACATTTCTGCCAAGTTTGGTTGATTTTAACCCAGAAGTTAAGGAGGAGATGTCGTTTAAAGAAACAAGAGGACCATGATGGTCCTATATCGCTCACCTGAACCAAGATAATATGAGCCACAGTTATGTTTGAATTAGGGATGGGAATGAGTATTCGATTAATCGAGTACTCGATCGAACATCCGAGTATCGATTACCAATATCACTAATCGAGTAATCGGAAAGAAAAAATAATATCAGCAGAAAAATGAAATTTCGTTTCCAAACTCAAGTTGTTGAAAATTTCGATCGCTCTTTTCCAACACTGTACCGTGCAAAGGGTAGATTATGTAACACCTGGTCGTCTACCGATTATCTAATCCCTCGATATTGTCCTAATTTGCAATCAAGTGCCAACAGCTATTGTTCTCACTGTCAAACAGTGTCATAAATTTTCGCACTTTCACCGCTCTTTACTCTGATTTCGGGCGATGCATTTAAACTGGACGTCCGTAAGATTTACCGTAGAGGTGATTGGTTAATGCAATATTCGATCAGCGGATTATTGGATTATTGTTGAGATTTCATTCTATAGCTATTTGTTTCTCGAAGAAGAAGCATCTCATTCCCGATTACACGCAAATAAATTCAAGAAAATCTAAAAATGCCTCCCTCTAAGTCTATAGTGACTTGTGTATATCTCACAACATGCGTAAATATTACGAACGTTTTTATTTGGAGATAAACAACAATAACTTTGCAGATTTTTTTTTCATGAGTTTAATGGAAAGATTTTTACACTTTCTGTAATTCTCATTACATATCTAACAATTGTCCACTTTTCTCAAATAAAGTACTGATCAAATGTCATCCAAAGAGATATTTATACCGAAGATATGCTGCATAAATCGCTTATGAAAATGTTGGAAAACACCGATACTATAACCAAAAGACATCGTTTTTTTCCGAGTACTCGAGTACTCGATCGGAAGGATGAACGAGTACTCGATTAGTAAAATTGGTACTCGTTACCATCCCTAGTTTGAATCAATTAATATTTGTGACATTAAGACTGAAAACAAACTTATGGTCATCAACATTATGTCCCTGTTTCCTCTTTATAGGTCAATATATCTGGTTGTAAAGAGTGAAAACAAAGTCAAAAACGAGAATTTTTACCATTTCAAGGGCAGATAACTCAGCAACTGCTTGTCTAATTGTGCTGAAGTTCAAACTCATCCATGATCTTATGGTGATTAACCATTATATCAAAGATCAAAGTTTTGTCTTGATTGGTCACCATTAATTTTGTGGTTGTTAGAGTAAAAACAAAGTCGAAAACAGCAATTTTGTCAAATTCAAGGGCAGATAACTCAGGACATTCTGGTCCGACCAAACCAAAACAAAAACTCATCCAAAATCTTATACAAGGTCACCAACATTGAGTCCATTTTTTGTATATATTGGTCAATATTTGTAGATCTATGCTAGAGTGTAAACAATGTCAAAAGTAGCTTTTTTTCTTTCAATGGCAGATAACTCATGACTTTCTGGTCGGATCTCACCCAAAATCGAACTCATGCAAGATCTTACGGTCACTAATATTGTCTTAAAGTTTTGTCTTGATTGGTCAATAATTGCAGATGCTATAGTGTAAACAAAGTCGAAAACGGTCAAAAACGACAATTTTGTCAAATTTGAGGGCAGATAACTCAGGACTTTCTATTCCGATCAAACCAAAATTCAAACTCATCCCAGATTTTATGGTCACTAACATTGTGTCCAACTTTTGTATTGATTGGTCAATATTTGTAGATGCTAGAGTGTAAACAATGTCAAAAGTAGCTATTTTTTACATTCAAGGGCAGATAACTCCTGACTTTCTGGTCTGATCTCACCCAAAATCCAACACATCCAAGATCTTACGGTTACTAATATTGTGTTAAAGTTTTGTCTTGATTGGTCAATATTTGTAGAAGCTATAGTGTAAACAAAGTCGAAAACAGTCAAAAACGACAATTTTGTCAAATTTGAGGGCAGATAACTCAGGACTTTCTGGTCCGATCTGACCCAAAATCGAACTCATTCGAGATCTTATGGTCACCAACATTGTGTCCAACTTTTGTATTGATTGGTCAATATTTGTAGATGCTAGAGTGTAAACAATGTCAAAAGTAGCTATTTTTTACATTCAAGGGCAGATAACTCCGGACTTTCCTGTCTGATCTGACCCAAATTTGAACTCATCCGAGAGCTTATGGTCATACATGTTTTGACCAAGTTTGGTTAAGTTTGGCTTATATTTGTAGATGCTAGAGTGTAAACACCAAATTGTTGACAGACGGACGGACGGACATACAGACGGACGGACGGACGGACGGACGACAGACAAAAGGCGATCACAATAGCTCACCTTGAGCACTTCGTGCTCAGGTGAGCTAATTATTGAGCTTTTTTGAAATTTCCCATTTTCCGATGCCACAGCAACCAGAGTTTGTCATGGATTTCAATTCTTTTAGCAATTTTTATAAGGGGCCACCCAAGGAACATTTCTGCCAAGTTTGGTTGATTTTGACCCAGAAGTTAAGGAGGAGATGTCGTTTAAAGAAATTGTTGAGCTTTTGTGGAAATTTCCCATTTTCCGATGCCACGGCAACCAGAGTTTTTCATGGATTTCAATTCTTTTAGCAATTTTTATAAAGGACCACCCAAGGAACATTTCTGCCAAGTTTGGTTGATTTTGACCCAGTAGTTTAGGAGGAGATGTCGTTTAAAGAAATTGTTGACGCCGTGACGGACAGACGGACAGACGGACAGACAGACAGACGGACAGACGGACGCCGGACATTGATCGATCACAATACCTCACCTTGAGCACTTCGTGCTCAGGTGAGCTAATGAATGAACAATGTTATAGGGTTAAGGGTTTAGATAAGGGATTTGGCCAAAACCCCAAATGGTCAAAGTGTAAACATTGCTCAAAATGTTTCTTATATAATTTTCTTGAAAATTTACTATCTTTACATAATTCCCCTGCACAAAAATGCTCTGTTTTGGAAAATATTTACCACATATTTGTCGAAAATCGCATTTTTAGGAAAAATCATTAATATTCATGAATATGCAAATGAGCTTATTTGCATAACATAACTGAAAATGAAAGAGCAAGTCATAAGCTTTCATTTGATACCATTCTGACACCTGTGTGTCAATATTCAATCAAGATATGACCAAATTCATTTTCAAAATTTAAATGAACAATTTGGTATGGTTAAGGGTTTGGATAAGGGTTACGGCGAAAAGCCCCAACCGCCAGAGTGCAAACAAGGCTCAAAATGTTTCTAATAAAATGTACTTTAACGATCTGGAACCATAATAGACACTTTTGAAAATATAAAAAGTATTGTTATATATTATTTCTATGATATAAGACGGGGGTAAAATGAAACTTAAAACAATTTTTACCGATATATTGAAATTTTATATATTTTTTTAAGTTATTGACCCCCTTTTACAAACAAGAGCCGTCAGAGACGGACAATGCTCCCCGAATAAGGCTTTGTCACAATAAATGTATGCCATACAGAGCTAAGATTAAGCTAACAAACGATAAGCCCCCTTTTTCCATGACATACTTTTTATACGCAAATTTCAAGTAGTTTATTGTCAAGGGCATCTGATTTGCTACTCAAATATGAAATTTCATCAAATTCTGACCATTAGACTATGAGAAATTAGAGAAAAAGTGTATTTGACCTTAAGTCCCCTTTTCCCATGACGAGGCCTCAAATCCAAAAACTGGGAAAAGTACATCGGCATTATGTCATAGGGAGTTCACATGGTAAGTTTCTTTTGATTTGGCCCAAGGGTTACAGAGAAATCGCTTCGGACGGACGGACGGACGGACGGACGGACGGACGGACGGACGGACGGAATGACGGACGGACGGACGGACGGACAGACGAAGCGGCGACTATATGCTCTCCCTTCGGGGAGCATAAAAAGGCGGGAAAAGGGGAAGCACCAACTCCGTAAATCTCATATTTTTTTCCCAGAAGATGATAATATCTGACATTTTTCAGCTTGTATGCTACAACAGATATGTATGTAACATAAATAAGCTAAATAAAAAACTATGAAAAACAAAATTGAGAAAAAAGCACTTGATTATACATAAGGTTTATGATTTTGCGACTGAATTTTTTCCATGTTTAAGAAAAATGAACATTTTTCTTTGACCTGTAATTTTTGTAATATTGACTGGCAGGGTATGAGACCTACACCAAAATTATCTCTAATTTATACTTGTGCAAATAAAACAAGAATGGGAAAAAGTTACCGTTAAATTTTGTTTTTTTATGAATAGAGGTTTGTCAAAGAGTTATTCCCCTTGCGAAACTCTTCACAAAGAAAATTAGAAATACACGTCCAGTGTTCCTGAGGGGGCACTAATTACTTCGGGCAAATTAGCGCTCTATTTTGTTTGTAGAAGATACAGTTGAAAACAATGTTTATTTAGACATTTGAGCTTGATTATACATTAAATTGTGCGCGAGCTGAATCACCTAGACCCCTAGATGTCAAAATCAGTCAAAATTTAAAATAAATGATTCATTATTTTTATCAGTTTCTTGTTTTATCTCTATTGTCATATTTTCGTAATGACCACGAAGCCCGTTCACTTGTCTGCGAATACATTTTGATGGGATCAATAGCCGGTATATATCGACTCCTATATCTCCCCTGGTATTGTAAAACCTTGTAATTACATCTTAAATCAAACTGCAGTTACGAGGTTTTGCAATAACACCGGTGATTGGCATATTCCTAACCATTCAGCCAACGATATTTCGTTATTGAGAAGGCAGAACATTGTAACAACGAATTATCAAAGAACATTTACGGTGTTTTTGCCATTAATGGCGATTTCTCAGAGAGATTTTATCCTTTCTCCAACGACTGAATTTAAGGCTGGCACAATTTTTAAAACGAGTTACAAATGTACAGGCTATAAATTATTTGATTTTTTAAAGTAAAACATGAAATGTTTGAGCGCAGAAAATATTGCCCAATGCGAAACTTCTGATGATCAGCATTAATGCATTATTTTCTTTTGCTTCAATATTTCCCAAGGTTTTCTCGACTAGGGACGTCAAAACTCGGTGTCGTGTTCAACTGTATTCGATCAGAACAGTCTCAATATTTGCTGTCTTAGAAATAGTGAAACAAGATTTAAGAAAAATTAATAAATTACACTACAGGGTGTGGGGGCATTTGACCCCCCGAAACGACTCTGGATCCGCCACTATGAACTAACCCCACTTGGTATTATGCATAATATTTGCTAAGCCTAGTTGTGATTGTACGCCTGTCCCTGACTTGTGAAAACATTCTGACAAAAGAATAAAACGATGATGGTAAGCGTTTCCCCTTTGCCTCAGCGTTATAAACGATGGTTTGATCGATGACCGACCGGCCCCTGTTCTAACGAGCCTTCTTTTCTTCCTTTTTTTCTCAAGATTTAATATTCGCATTGGCACGTTTCTTTGGAACATATCGGTGAGGAAAGGGTTCTGGAATGACAGGGTTTTTTGTTGCTGTTGAAAAGCCGATAACGTTGATTGTGATATACTGATAAGGCGATATTAAAGTAATGTACCGACGAGACTGTCAAACGCGTGATATACCAGTAGGCCTTTCTGCAAAACCCTTTGCATAGACAATACTGATCCCATCAATATTGACAATCGAAATGTACTTTAACCTTTAACCCTTTCCCAAACGGCAAATTTTTAGGACGATGCACTTCAGAAACTGCCACATATGACAAACGGATGTTATTAAAGATAGGATTTGTGTAAAACATAGAAAATATTGAGACAAAAGGAGAAACTGCATCAGCAGTTTCTTCTTTTGTTTCAATGTTTTCCCAAGCCTTTTCTATTAGGGGCGTCAAAACCAGGTCTTGTTTGGGAAAGGGTTAATAAAGCTGTAAAAATGATAATTTTGGACACCAACCAGACATGTGACAAATCAGACGAAATTGTCATTGAACGAATTTTGAAGGAAAAAACCGAAATTAATAGCAATACGTTAATGAGACAGGTCATCGGTATCATTATTTCAAAACCAAATATTGATCAATAATGCTAAACATCCCAGTCGGAGCGCAATTTAAGCATTAATTTTACTGATCAGGTTCCTTGTTTTTCGAATAAGAAGGGAAACGAACGTATTCATTTGGCATTTATTTTGAATATATATAACAGTATATTTCTATTTGGTACATAGTCAGGATTGTTTTTATCAGTTCTGTCTGGCTTTCCCAAAATAAAATGGCATCCACAAACTTTCACGTTATTTGTAAGTGTTTTTAAACTCAAGTTCTGTCTACCCGACGCATACCCAACGCATTTTTAATGCCGATTTTTTTTTTTTTGAAAAGTGAAGAATCTACAATTATTTGACAGGTTTAGTCCGTCTATGATCACACCCATACACGCAACAATGATCGTGTCCGCCCATTTTTTCGATTTAACGAATCACAGTAGCAGATTAATCCGTCACGCTTATTATCCCATTATAGAATGATTATCGACTTGCCCCCTCAAAGGAAACCGATAGCTGAATTACGGTTTGTGCGCATGCGCGTTATTTGCTTGACAATCCCCTATTCAAACTTAGTAGGGGCACATAAAACAAGGACAAAATTATCCAAAATAGGTCATTCAATTCCATCAAATATTCATTGTAAGGTCAAATGTAACAACACATTATTTTTTATAGTAACGTATATAAAGAACTTATTTTTATCAAATATTCATTACCAGATTTCCCTGTAGTTACTACATAAACTATCGTTAACAAAACAAGGCCATTATATACATCGGTGGGGAATCATGTGACACTAAATTTCAGAAAATCGTAAATAATTTTGTAAATACTTGACCAATTTGAAATCGGTTTGAAACTGAAAAAAGTGTAAAATGCCCGATATCAGATGGGTGGCAACTCTTTTACAAATCAAGTTATAAAAACGTTATTGACGACCAGATTATGTTTTGGTTGGTCGTCAATAACTTTGAAGTTTCATATCAGCTGATTTTTCAAAGATTATCCTTGGCATTCAGCAAAGTCATGGAGTGTTCCCGCTGTCTTAGACTAGCCCTAGTCGTTTCTGTTTGCGTTATTTGTAAATGGGTGCATTATTCTGTTTGAGACTTGCCTCTATAATCCAAGTCCAAGGTATTTATTGCTAACAGAAACTAGTATTCTAGACTAGGATGTCATTTAAAAAAGGGTCTTTGCTTTTATACTATAACCTTAATACTAGGGTCTGGGCCAGACTACCGCTGTCTCTGCTTAAATTCTTCTTTTCAAATCGGTCATCTTTTGATAGAATTGTTGGAAAATATCGAAAATATTATGTCAGGTGATTCCCCGCCGTGATATAAGATTCGTGGGTGGAAGAGGGTTGAAATTGGTGTCATGTACTACATTATAAGAACGCCTTTTTTAAGCTAATCTTACACGAACATGTATCTTTGATTACTGGGTCTTTACATACCTATAGTCCTTTAATTAACGATATTATGGCACATGTTTACAAAATTTACCATTGCAAACTAGATGCCGAAGGGCAACATGTCGAGCCCGCTCATTTTGAAGAAAGAAGACCATACCTATGTCTACAGCTGTCATTACAATGGCGTTGTAAAAGTGGGGACAAAATAAGTTGGAATGATGGGGATCATGGTGAGACAGTTTATTGTTCACAAAATATTACATGTCTATGTATTTATAACGAGATACCAGAATGGATTAATTTGAGTATACATATGTGACCCGTCACGCTAAAAGGGACCTTATGCTAAGTCCATAAAACCAAATTCCGAGAAATATACCAGACCAAGCAGAAGTCCATCCGATGTCGTATTTGGAAAACGAAAATATTGTAAGGTAGAGAAAACATTCTAGATTCAGAAAATACTTAAACGTGAAAAGTTTCGACCCTAGTCAGGCTGCGCGGACTGCGCAGACGGACTAGGGTCGATACTTTTCACAAATCCGATAAGGTCCCTTTTAGCGCGACGGGTCACATATAAGGAAAATAAGCCATGCCCCCTGGCACCCATTTTTTGTACGGATCGGAATAATTTGAACATTCTGAGAAGTACGAAAATTAGCTGCACGTAAATCAACTCATTTTTTACATTTGACCTCAAAGTTTGACCTTGACCTTTCATCTTGGAATCTGGTTCTTGCACGCGACACTCCATCTTACTGAGCTTGACATTTGTGCCAAGTTATTTCTGAATCCCTCCATCCATGGTGAAGTTATGGCCCGGACAAGCAAAAGTCATCTCATTTTTGACATTTGACCTCCAAGTTTGACCTTGACCTTTGAGCTTGGAATCTGGTTTTTGCACGCGACACTCCGCCTTACTGAGCTTGACATTTGTGCCAAGTTATTTCTGAATCCCTCCATCCATGGTGAAGTTATGGCCCGGACAAGCAAAAATCATCTCATTTTTGACATTTGACCTCCAAGTTTGACCTTGACCTTTGAGCTTGGAATCTGGTTCTTGCACGCGACACTCTGCCTTACTGAGCTTGACATTTGTGCCAAGTTATTTCTGAATCCCTCCATCCATGGTGAAGTTATGGCCCGGACAAGCAAAAATCATCTCATTTTTGACATTTGACCTCCAAGTTTGACCTTGACCTTTGAGCTTGGAATCTGGTTCTTGCACGCGACACTCTGCCTTACTGAGCTTGACATTTGTGCCAAGTTATTTCTGAATCCCTCCATCCATGGTGAAGTTATGGCCCGGACAAGCAAAAATCTTCTCATTTTTTACATTTGACCTCCAAGTTTGACCTTGACCTTTGAGCTTGGAATCTGGTTCTTGCACGCGACACTCCGCCTTACTGAGCTTGACATTTGTGCCAAGTTATTTCTGAATCCCTCCATCCATGGTGAAGTTATGGCCCGGACAAGCTCCATCCGGACGGACGCACGCACTAACGCACTAACGCACGCACTAACGCACGCACTAACGCACTAACGCACATACACCGAACCGCCATTGTGACAACTATGTCGAGCTCACCGCAAGCGGGCTCGACAAAAATGCAATAGCAAAGTCATAACTACTGTAAATTTGCATGTGATGGTTCGAATCTTGCAGGTCCCTTACACCTTCAAGATTTGAACCAAGACATGCAACGTTGAACTGAAAATTAACAAGGATTACATTTTGTTTATTACTGTAAAAATTGTAAAAATGTGTCATTGTATTGTGACTGGACTATAATCGAAAAAAAAATCAAGACAGAAGACGCAATATTGATACTATATCAAATCCTTGTCTTCAGAATTTATTTATATAGATCTTGAATCAATCAAGTGTATTGTCGCATACATAACCCATCCCCCCCCCCCCCCCCCCAAAAAAAAAAAAATGTACCAGTCCAAAAGAACAGAAAGCACTGAGGAAAAGGGACACACTGATGATAACACATTGATGATAATCAACAACCTCTTCTTTTCTCTCAATGTTTTCTCAAATTATTTCTACAATGGGCGCAAAAACCAGACTTGTTAAGAGAAGGATATATCTGTGATTTTCTCTTTATAACCAAATCAGTAAATTCATAACAATTGTAGGCCTATTGAAACAGTTATTTCTTCATTTCTCTTAGTGTTTTTCTGTTATATCTACCAGTGATCTGGACCCCGTTTTATCAACGAAATTACGCACATTATTTTCGTAGATTTGTACGGAAGTTCAATTTTTTGTGTAAGTGCGTTTTACAAAACATGTTCGCAGCTAAGATTAGAATTTCCTAAGTTTTTTCCGTAACTTTACGGTCAAAAATAGTTGACGTATATCTGTTCGTCACCACTGTCGATGCCTAAATTTACCGTTTAAAGCCTTGATAACCCCAAAATTACTGAAAATATCAAAATATCTATGAAAGGAAATGTTGAAATTGAACAAACCACGGAAAATTCATGTGAATAGCAATGGATTTTGTGTTAACAAAAGACTGGGTTTAAAGCTATGTTTTGATAAACCGTCAGTGTTGTCATAAAATATCGTAACTACGGCCTGATTTAAGCCGTAGCTACGAGATTTCATTACAGCTCCAATGAATTACTATTGTATGTCCGAAATAACGTCACGATTAACTGGATAAAATCGTTCCCTATTTCGCTTTACTTTCACTTTTTTAGCTCACCTGAGCACGAAGTGCTAAGGTGAGGTATTGTGATCTATCAATGTCCGGCGTCCGTCTGTCCGTCTGTCCGTCTGTCCGTCTGTCCGTCTGTCCGTCACGGCGTCAACAATTTCTTTAAACGACATCTCCTCCTAAACTACTGGGTCAAAATCAACCAAACTTGGCAGAAATGTTCCTTGGGTGGTCCTTTATAAAAATTGCTAAAATAATTGAAATCCATGAAAAACTCTGGTTGCCGTGGCATCTGAAAATGGGAAATTTCACAAAAGCTCAACAATTTCTTTAAACGACATCTCCTCCTAAACTACTGGGTCAAAATCAACCAAACTTGGCAGAAATGTTCCTTGGGTGGTCCTTTATAAAAATTGCTAAAATAATTGAAATCCATGAAAAACTCTGGTTGCCGTGGCATCGGAAAATGGGAAATTTCACAAAAGCTCAAAAATTTCTTTAAACGACATCTCCTCCTAAACTACTGGGTCAAATTCAACCAAACTTGGCAGAAATGTTCCTTGGGTGGTCCTTTATAAAAATTGCTAAAATAATTGAAATCCATGAAAAACTCTGGTTGCCGTGGCATATGAAAATGGGAAATTTCACAAAAGCTCAACAATTTCTTTAAACGACATCTCCTCCTAAACTACTGGGTCAAAATCAACCAAACTTGGCAGAAATGTTCCTTGGGTAGTCCTTTATAAAAATTGCTAAAAGAATTGAAATCCATGAAAAACTCTGGTTGCCGTGGCATCTGAAAATGGGAAATTTCACAAAAGCTCAACAATTTCTTTAAACGACATCTCCTCCTAAACTACTGGGTCAAAATCAACCAAACTTGGCAGAAATGTTCCTGTGGTGGTCCTTTATAAAAATTGCTAAAATAATTGAAATCCATGAAAAACTCTGGTTGCCGTGGCATATGAAAATGGGAAATTTCACAAAAGCTCAAAAACTTCTTTAAATGACATCTCCTCCTGAACTTCTGGGTCAAAATCAACCAAACTTGGCAGAAATGTTCTTTGGGTGGTCCCTTATAAGAATTGCTAAAAGAATTGAAATCCATGAAAAACTCTGGTTGTCATGGCATCGGAAAATGGGAAATTTCACAAAAGCTCAACAATTTCTTTAAACGACATCTCTTCCTTAACTTCAGGGTCAAAATCAACCAAACTTGGCAGAAATGTACCTTGGGTAGTCCCTTATAAATATTGCTAAAATAATTGAAATCCATGAAAAACTCTGGTTGCCGTGGCACCGGAAAATGGGGAATTTCACAAAAATTCAACTATTTCTTTAAACGACATCTCCTCCTAAACTACTGGGTCAAAATCAACCAAACTTGGCAGAAATGTTCCTTGGGTAGTCCTTTATAAAAATTGCTAAAAGAATTGAAATCCATGAAAAACTCTGGTTGCCGTGGCATCTGAAAATGGGAAATTTCACAAAAGCTCAACAATTTCTTTAAACGACATCTCCTCCTAAACTACTGGGTCAAAATCAACCAAACTTGGCAGAAATGTTCCTGTGGTGGTCCTTTATAAAAATTGCTAAAATAATTGAAATCCATGAAAAACTCTGGTTGCCGTGGCATATGAAAATGGGAAATTTCACAAAAGCTCAAAAACTTCTTTAAATGACATCTCCTCCTGAACTTCTGGGTCAAAATCAACCAAACTTGGCAGAAATGTTCTTTGGGTGGTCCCTTATAAGAATTGCTAAAAGAATTGAAATCCATGAAAAACTCTGGTTGTCATGGCATCGGAAAATGGGAAATTTCACATAAGCTCAACAATTTCTTTAAACGACATCTCTTCCTTAACTTCAGGGTCAAAATCAACCAAACTTGGCAGAAATGTACCTTGGGTAGTCCCTTATTAAAATTGCTAAAAGAATTGAAATCCATGAAAAACTCTGGTTGCCGTGGCACCGGAAAATGGGGAATTTCACAAAAATTCAACTATTTCTTTAAACGACATCTCCTCCTTAACTTCTGGGTTAAAATCAACCAAACTTGGCAGAAATGTTCCTTGGTTGGTCCCGTATAAATATTGCTAAAAGAATTGAAATCAATGAAAAACTCTGGTTGCCGTGGCATCGGAAAATGGTAAATTTCACATAAACTTAACTTCTTTAAACAACATCTCCTCCTTAACCTCTAGGTTAAAATCAACCAAACTTGGCAGAAATGTTCCTTGGGTAGTCCCTTATAAGAATTGCTAAAAGAATTGAAATCAATGAAAAACTCTGGTTGCCGTGGCATCGGAAAATGGAAAATTTCACAAAAACTTAACAACTTCTTTAAACGACATCTCCTCCTTAACTTCTGGGTTTAAATCAACCAAATTTGGCAGAAATGTTCCTTGGGTGGCCCTTTATGAAAAATTTTAAAAGAATTGAAATCCATGAAAAACTCTGGTTGCTGTGGCATCAGAAAATGGGAAATGTCATAAAACTCATCAATTTTTGTA